>CM023104.1:11584605-11981665 GCA_013103745.1 Gardenia jasminoides
CACGTTCGAAGTTACATTATTACTTCCACAAACCTCCTTCTCTTCCTGCCTTTCGATTGTGCACTTTGACTCAGAACAGAGTCAGCAGGTTTGTGGCGTGTGCCTCACATGTCCTGTGCCTTCAGATAGTCCTTTCAGCATCTAATAAAGTCTTCCTCACTTTCCTCTTGTACCATTGGAGGAAGGAAGCACTGTTAAACTCACCGGTAAAGTTTACCCAAGTCCTAGGGCATGCTTCTTTCCCCACACCACTTATCATGATCCACCAAAACGGGTAGCTCCTCAAGTGGAATGTAGCAAAGGTTGTTGCCTTTCTCCGTGTAATCCAAAGCAGTAAAATATCGAAATCCTCTAACCAACTCTCAAGACTTGGAGTTGGGTTCACCATAAAATTTAGGTAGGTTGAACCTTTGGAACCCTTTCAAGAGCCCTATCCTCACAAACTTAATAGCACAGGATTAGGCCATGTTGCCAGCCCATATGGTCTAATATATCTAGTTATTCGGTTCATGGCGTAGCCATTTGTTCCACAAATTAACTCCACCCCTTGATTCTGGTAGTCGGCCGATTCATCCACCTCCAATATTTTGGTAGTCTGTCCCTCGCCCCACCTCCGGCCTCTCCACCTCCATAGCTCTCTGAGAGCCATCATTATCATATACACACAAAAAGAAAATAAATGCACTATTAGAACAATTACTTTGAAAGATAAGCGAACTTCATAATCACATTTCACTACATCAAGTGCCAGAGTATATTCAGATGAGCATGCTTTTGTCAAAAGATACACGTGTACATCAAGTTCACAAGTACACTTAACAAAAATATGGTACTTGATAAGTTAGTAAGCATGCACTTTACAAAAGTTGGGAACCCATCTATTGGTTTTCCCACAAAATCTATATAAAGTCCTAGTCCTAAACTAGCCAATCCATCAAGTCTCGTAGGGAAAGTCTCCATAGAACTATCCTAAGACGGATGGACATTGACAGACTGCGGATCTCCCTACCCATGGCAGCATCTCCAATGCACTCACTCTGAGGCTCTCCTCCCATGTCAACCCGATTGTATGAGGCTGATTGAATCCATCTCACTCGGTTAGCCTCGATCACCCTCCAATCAAGGCCACCGCTATCCAGCCACATGTCCAAGCCACTTTCTCCTCGGCCCATGCTCACACCTCATCCCAGAGGCTCGCTCATTAGCCATGCGAACCTCAGTCTCAAACTCTTCAATCCTAGCAAGTTGAGCCTGAGCCACAGTAGTGAGCCTCTCAATCTCCTCTCGGCTTCTCGTGATCCTAGTCGGCCTCTTCCTTTCTAGGTGAGCTGGGACCATGATCGGAAAGCATGGGTCTTCCACCACCCACGAGCACGGCCTGATGCGAATCCTAGGGTTTTAGGCGCCTGGGCACCCTAGAGACTCCGGTCATGAAGACAAGTAGGTGCATGTCGTGTGGTCCATCACTACCTCCCAGGCTCCATGACCTACAAGAAAGAACTCTATTAGTACTCATTCTAACTTAAAGATCATTAACACTTAAACATTAACAATAACACTCACTTAACATCTTTTCTTAACCTATAAACTTTCAATTAAGCTCACTCACTTTCTCTACTATGCGGACTATTCAAACCTAAGCTCATTACCACACAGCGACCCACCTCTCCCTAGGTGAACCCTAGAATGTGGTCACCGCAGACTAACTCTCTCTCCCGGGACTCACTCACTTGAACACTGTAACATATCAAACTCCGAATACAAAACGAAAGACATAATAACTTACAACCCAACAACTTCAAATTACAAACTTTAAATACATAAGTTCCCCAATCTTACATTCAAGCATCACAATACAAAATCTTACACAACCATGAACAAAAGTTCTCAAACGTTCAACACCATAAACCCTAATTCTAAGGGTTGGCTCCTCCACTCGAGTACTCATTTCCTGCTAAGAAAAACAAATGGAAAAGGGTGAGCTAAAAGCCCATGAGTTCCCAAAAACATGCAGACCACATAACACACATAAAATTTCGCTTTACTTGAACATAAATATAATCACGTAAAGAAAACAATTAACATAACCAATGTAGGATACAGCAGCCCTCAGGGGCTAAGTTCCTCACCGCTTGATCACGATCAGGGCCGACACTCCGTCAACTCTCACAGGTCCAACCCATGTAGAACTCCACTTTCTCCTTACTCTACCAAACCCCCACCGGGCCCGACTCCACACATAATTTGTCACATAGTTTGTTCACATGAGTGATCGCATGGTTTATCACATAATTTGTATTTTGCTCTCCATAATGGACAAACCCTTTCGTCAAGTCCAGAGCATATATCACATCACATCATATCACATGGTTTGTGTTTTGCTTTTTATAATGGACAGGTGCTTACACCAAGTCCAGAGCACACATTGTATCACATCACATCACATAGTATCACATGGTTTGTTGCTCTTTTAAAGATAGGTTCACGAACCAGATCTCGAGCATAAATCACTGGTCTGTATCACTGGGCTTGTGAAATTAGATGACCCTATGGCTCGTCCCTTCTTTCTCGACCTAGGCCTAGCCCCCGGCTCGAGTCGAAGAACTGACCAATAGGTCTCAGGAAATTCCTGACCTTGTACACACACATGCATATCACATCACATATTCTCAATTCTCATTAAAACACTCTTACAAATCTTCCACTCAAACGTTGGTAAGTGCGCTAAAGTACACACTACCACATTTGAGGGTTTGCTAAATCACAATTTTGACATCACACCACATAACACAATACAAAGCTCATCAATTTCACATAGGCACATAACAAGCATGGAAACTCACCGATATAGTAGGGTTCAGCTTCCACGTAGGGTTCAAATTCGGTTCCTTGCTCACTTCCTAAAACAATTTAAAAGCAATAATTTGTGATTCACTCCTTCATTCAATACTAAAACACTTCACTTTCACTTCACAATTTCTATCAATATTTTTCTTTTCCAAAATCCCTTAAGGAAAATCCTTCGTTTCACATGACACAACGTTTCAAATGACTCTTTGGAAAAATCATTAACTCATTTCGAATATGACATGTCATCAATGTACTCACCAAGCATTATTTTCACATTTCTTTAATAAAACACTTGAATGAGGTTTATCACCTCAAAATCACCTTTATTACACAATTCATCACTCACTCTTTAACAATACTTTAATAAAACTTTAAAACGGTCCAAACCATATTTTCATTTTCAAAATTCATTAAATTTAGCCACAATACTATAAAATCCTCAAATGACGTTTTTCACTCAAAAATTCATGAGAAAGTTCACATTTCACATTTAAAACTCGTAAATTCATGAATAAATATAAAAATGTATTTTCTTAAGCAAACATTCATCATAAATCATCACAACATCTCGAAATCAAACATAGAAATTACCAAGCATGGGTTTGGCCATCTCATACATTTTTCTATCATAATTTCTAACAACAAAACCCTATTTTCTAACCATATCATGACAAATTTCACAAATAGCATTCAAATCCCAATCAGGTCCTCAAGTCCAGCTACCCAGGAGAGCCACCTCAAGTCCTACCTAGGTTGGAATTTCAAGAGCCCAACTTCATCTTTTCAGATGAGATCATTTTACCAATATTAACCCTAGATCTAAGCTATTTAACACTAATAAAACTAAATCTTCAAGTTTCAAGACTTATACCTCCGGATCTAACATGATCCGACAAGATCAAAGATGATCTCGAGAGTTTCCTCTTTCCAAGAGTGCTTCCAAGCCTAGCAACTCCTCAAGTTTCGATCTTAACCCAAGATCTTCGAGCTTTGATGACGATTATCAACTCCAAGCTCACGATCTAGCAACCCACCACTCAAACAACCTTTGTTTCTTTACTTTTTCTCTTTCTTTTTCTCTTCCAAACTTTTGGATGGCACCCCTCTTTCTCTCTCTTCAATTGGCTACCATGGAAGATGAAGTTCAAGTCAAAATTCTTCATTCAAGGTTCACAAGTTCAAGATACTAGTTGATGAAGGAATAGAAGATTTAAACCACCAAACTTACCTCTCTTTCTCCCTCCAAGAAATCGGACCAGCTCTCTCTCTTTCCTCTCTCTCTCAGCTGCAAGAAATGGAGAGGATGATGGTGATTAAGTAGGCTTGAAGCTTGTTGGAAGCAAGGAAGAAGAAGAAGGAAATCAAGAAGACATTCTCTCTCTCTCTTTCCTTAGCTTTCTCTCGGACTTTCTCTCTCTATTCCCTCCAAAATGGCAGCTGAAAAAATGAGCCCAAGGTTACCAAAACGTCAAGGCTCAAAAAGGCAAAAAGGTGCAATTTCCTTATTTTAAGGAAAAGTGCCTTTTTGGGCACTTTATGTCGCGTCAAGTATGACAGTCTAACTTACACTGTTTCTTTCATCCCGACACTGTCTCACCTTAATAATATTTTCAAAATATCACTACATATGCTCAATTTCAAGTCCAAGTCACTATTCACGCGTCGGAACAATTTTTAACGCTAATTTTTGGCCAAAACCACACACTGGTAAATAATTCGTATAAAATTCTCTAAATTGGAAAATATTCACTTTAAACATATTTTCACTCATATTTCAATAAATAAACACAATATAAATAATATTATACATTTTTAAAAAAATAAATTCTGAATTTTGAGGCCCTCACATCTGCTCGTTGGCATAGCCACACGCTAAAAGTCCTCTCTATTTTTACGTCTTGGATGAGGCCCCATCTTCCTCCATTCCGTCAAGAGCCACGCCCGTGAGTCCCAACAACACCAACCGTTCCACACGAGAGATACACAAGCATGCCCATTCTTTGGTGCAACATCACCCTTCATTGCACTGCTCCGACTTGGCCCAAGGGATGCATACGTGCCAACCCCATTATATCTCCGCCGCTACAGGCTTCACACTCATACGCCTAAGGACTTGTGCAACCCAACATAGTTGCACACCTTTAGCACCACAGTCGAGCATCCCAAAGTCTCTCTGCCCGTTCGCACAAGGGATGCCCTGACCTACCGGTGTCGCATGCGACTCTGCCCCCAGTCGCACACCTTCTGCACCCCATGGCCTAGGTAGAATCCAACCCCTTAGCTATAAGTGCCCGCCCACGAGCACACAAGGACACAAAGGTCTCCCCATAGCTCACTACGTTAGGACCGACGAGATTCATAAGTTAAACTCCCGCAGGGCATAAAGCTGCCCCTATATGTAGCCTCCCGTCACTTCCAATGACCCAGCACCAGCCCATACTGCTGCTAGTGCTGCCCATGAGGTGGCCCGGACCTCATGAGGACCTTGGAGTTCTTTCGGTCAAATCCAAAACCGGTTTTTCTACCTGCCCAACATTACTCACTTTGTACACCCAATTGCCCAAGTGCACGGGGAAGGCTGATAGGCCACACACCGTTTGCATGTCCTCCCTAAGGTACTCTAGGCCGAAAAGTAGGACCGGTTGTAAGAATACACCTTATCCCACACTTTTGTAGCTTAACCAAACTTCCACTTGGGACTTCTGTTTCCACTTCCAACCTTCATAAAGGACTCAAACATGCTCCAAACAAAGGCTATCTCCCATAAAAACCTTGTCCCTAAGCTTACGACTCAGCAAGCCAGAACGGCCCAGTTTTGTCCATTCAGTGCTCCGATGCACACCAGCGTACAGAGAGTGAGACCAAGGCTCCCGCTGCTTCTTTGTTACTCCACTTGCATGTAGGAAAACCCTATGTCTCATAATTCCTTAACTAATGGCTCACACCATTAGCCTTAGTCACGGGACCGTCTCATCTAAAGGCTCGCAGCCCGACTGGTCACGGGGTTGGTCAGGTCCAACATGCAACATGTGACACAAGAAATTCCATTGAAATCCCACTTTCTACAATTACAGGATCTAGCAACAAGGTCCATTGTGTACCTATCATCGTATATGCATCTGATTTGATATTTCCAATCCTTGGAGTGACTTGCAATGCGGTCATTGGTAGCAACCTTGTTGTTCTCCAATTTCTTTAGAATTTCAGGACATGTGTCTCCACTATATTTCTTTACCCATTCCTCTTTTTTCATCCTAATCATTAAGTAAAATCTAATGGTTTCTAACATGTCAAGAATAGGTCTCTATCTAGCATCTAGAATGGTAGAGTTAAAACTTTCACAAAGATTATTCAACAAGATATCACATTTGGGAGTTGTCCTAAAATGTGATCTTGTCCACTCCTTTGGATAAGTATGGTTCAACAACCACTTATAAGCATTCTCATCAAACTCTTTTAGTGACTCCATCATCCCAGCAAATCTGTTCATGTAAGATATTGTGCTACAGCCCAGATCCTCTCCTTGAGTGGTAGGCCAGGATGTTGTTTCTTAAAGCTATTGTACATGTACCATAAACATATGCAATGCTCAACATCTAGCATCAACTCATGTATTGCTTGAACTAATCCCTACACCATAACAAAAAAAAATACAAAAGGGTTAAACTAGTTATCATTATTATAATCAATACCATCCTAATATGAATAACAGTAACAATAGTAGATATGTATTTCCTTTTACATATCAGTTATAAATGTCCACTTGCTTTCATCTATAACTCCAAGGTCCTCTTTTAATTACTCCATAAACCATTTCCAAGTACTCTTATTTTTAGTCTCAACAACAGCATACACAATGAGGAAGAGCTAGTCATTTGGATCAATCCCAACAGCTATGTGAGAAGAAATCCTTTGTGGTGGCCGCGTAGGTGGCAGCCATCTAAGTTTATAATAGGTCTACAACCCTGAAGAAACACCATTCTACATCTATCTAAACAAATATAGAATCTCTAAAACTCTTCATCACCATCACTGTTCTCGGTTGTTTTCAATAATACAGTGGAATTAGGATTTTCCTGTTAAAGTTCCTCACAGTAGCTTCAAAGTTTGCTGTATTGTGACGTAGAATCTCCTTATATCATCTGCTTTGCTTTTACTTTTTCCTTGTATGCTACATTGGAAGAGATGGTAACTCCCACGTCCTTATGCACCTTTGTGATAAACTCACCAACATTGAAATTGGTTGAGTCTAATGTCCTCCAAGTACTTTTTGGCTAAATATGTAATATTTGCTAGTCCATAATAGGTGCTCTTGCCACATGTGTGGTTGAGCAGCATATTCTTGATCCAGAAAGTGACTTTATCACTCCTTACTGAATAGTATATATACCAGTTGCATCTCTTGCCTTTGCATATAGCTTTGCACCTTATTGCATCATTTTCTTAAACCTGGTCTTTCTTCTCCACTTTAGTACATGAGATTTTGCTGCATTTCTTTACAAACAAATAACAACTCAAGTTCAAAGTTTGGGTCATTCATCTGTGTTATGGGAGTAAAGACCCTATACTTTTTTCCTCTTTTCCTTTGCCTCTGTTTTCATCTTCAAAATTAGCATTGCTATGCAAGTCATCACATATTGTCTTACTCCTCCATGCTGTGCTCATCATCTTCTTCATTATCAACATTTTTTTTATTTTTTCTTTAACTTTATTTGCTACCTTGAACTATTTAGTCACACCAACCCATGCTGTTGGTGCTCCAATAATGGAATTCATGATATCTTCTTCATTATTTACATCATACATACTGTCATAAAGACTTTCAGCCTCGCTTGATTGTCCATCTTCCATATTCTACTATGTGTTGTTTCTAAAAATTGTCTTTGCAGGTCCTTTTTTGGACTTCTTTCTTGTTCTCCTGGTGGTCGCTCTTTGTTGCTGCCCATAGCTCTTTTTTGCTTGTGCACCAGGATCAATTTCAGTTGTGTGTTGACCATCTTTAGCAGTTGCACCATCTCCATATATGGTATCTTCGCCAATCCCTAATCTAGTTTGTTGTGCCCTTGTTTGAGTCTCAGTTTCGTAAGCATAATTTTCAGCATCAGAACACACTTCAGTTGCACCATTTTTAGTAACAACACCAGATGCATTTGCACCATTTTCAACATCAAAACCAGCCTGATATGAACTATTTTCAATAGCATGATTATTTGCAGTAGCAATCCCAGTGCTTACTTCCTTCACACATTCTGGTTCCCCTGTAATACTTTCAATGCCCACATTCTTTCTTCATTGTTGAAGTTTTATGTCTTTTTGCAGGTGTGTTTCTCTTCTTTGCAACTATCTTTAGTCTCTTACCCCTTTCACTAACATGACATCCTAAACTCATAGCAGTAGAAGTTCCTCCAGCTATATTAATGTCATTCAAGCTATCATTGTAGTCTATCATTATAGTCCTCAACATGTATCTGTTCTTCAACTGTCTCATTCCTTCTTTCCTCTTCTTCAATTGCCACACCAAACTGTAATTGACTCTAATTTTTAGTCATACTACAGTAACAGTGCATATGGTTCGATGAATAAAGAACATATCAACTAACCTATAGGTCGTCCCAAGTTTAGCCAAATCAGCAGCAGCATCATCCTCACATAGTATGTATACCAACCCATCTCTCATGTTCCTAGGAGGTGTCAGGTAGTAGTACCCTACAATCAATGGATCATATCCAAGTTGCTTAGCTATTTCATCTAATTTACACAGAACATCTTTCAGAATCACAACCATCAACTATATCAGTCAATCCCCCTACATAATCTCTATTTTGTGAATCCCTAAGTTCACCTCCAAAGTGTATACGAATTGAAAAATGCATCTCAGTAGATCCTGTCATCCATTATAATGATAATTACTTTCGGGACCATGAAATGGAATCCAAGGTAGAGTCTTTTCAATTAAAAATGGCCACTTTGTTCCCATTAGGGGACCACAGCAGCCATTGATAATTAAATAACATACACATTCTTATAATAATAAAAGATACGTGCATATAATCATGATACCACACTATTTATTTTACACAGTATTCACCTTATTTATCAAAGAATTTAAAAAAACTCACCGTAATTTGATGTGAAGCTCCATCATCCTTCTTCGCCTGCTATCTTCACAATGTTACTCCTGACAGTGGCTTCCTTGTGCTATTGAAGAGGAAATGAAGCAATTGATGTGAACATCGATCTGATCCTTGACGGTGATCTCTTCACAGACACCACCGCCGCTGCTTAGATCAGACTAGGGTTATTTGGAAGAGGGAAAAATTTGTTTAAGATTAGGGTTAGTTTTCTTGATTAAGAGGGAATGAAGTGGGTTCCCTTTTTTGTCTTCGAAATTATGGCCACATGACATAGCTGTGTGCTTTTTGGCTGGAGAAGTGAGCAAAAGTGAGCTCTGAGACCAATCGGGCTAATTTTTTTCAATGTGAGGGACTAATGTGGCTGATTTTAAATGTGAGGGATTAAAAATTTATTTTTTGAAAATGTGAGGGGATCATTTGGTAAATTTTCCTTTTTTTGGGCATTTATTACCACTTTTTCTTCAAATGATATCTAATCTTTTTGTTTCTTTTAGATTTATTTGTCGTTATTTGAAATCTAGATGCTGTTAATGCATAAACCTCTAGAAAAACATAATCAATTATTGCAGCAAATAAGAATATTTTATGATACTTTGCTTTCAAGTTATTTGTGTAAAATGACAATATGGTTACTATCAAAAATGTAAATTCCATAATTGATAGAATCTATTTGAGTGACTATATATCATTTAATAGGAAAGTATCACCTATCAGTAGTCTTTTTTATGAAACTAAGAAATAAGAAAAAGGTACAATAAATAACTTGGTCTAAGCTACCACTAAACTGATTTGACATAAAACACAGATTAGTCCAAAAATTGCAGTAGATAAAGATGAAATAGAACTATTACTATAAACTTAGAATAAAAGTGTCTAATTAATGACATACTTGATGTAAAAAATTAATTCAATAGGATGTTCTATACAAGTTTGAGCATATGGAATCATAACATCATCTTTTTTAGTGAAAAAAAAAAAGAAAATTATTTTTGTTCAATATTATCAATAATATTGATGTATTATTTAGCAGCTATTCATTTGTTGAAAGTTATGCACATATCAATGGATAGAACTTGATTGCACATATTTCCTAAAATATAATAAGCCACGTAAGTTAAAAGGGAAAGAGATTGCATAAACTTGCTAATTGAGATTTTTTTTTTTTACAAACTTATGTTAGTATGTATAAGATCTATTTACTTAACACCATTTTCTATAGCTCAAAGAGTTAAATATAAAAAAGGTAAGAAATGATATGACTTTATAAAAAGTTTTGAAACAAATGTACATGTATATATGTGTGTACGGGTTTTTTGTTCTTTCATTTAAAAGTCATAAGTTTGTACTTAAATTGATTTTTTTTCTTTTGTAAGTAGCAATTAACATCAATTGACACTTTAATTTAAGGATTTTGCTAGTTGGTACAATTATTAAGTTATAGAGTTTCCGAACTAATTCTATACAGGTTTGCCAGAGATAGGATTCAAAATTGGATAAGCATACAACTTCATAAGGAGGAAAAAATATATATAGTTTGGAATGCAATTTTTATTAAACAGTTGATATGTGAAGAAGTTCTCATTCCATTAAAACTTCATGCAATTATATGTTCAAGGGGTTATATGTAATTTACCCTATTTTTTATTCATGCTTGTTAAATATTGGAAAGAATGAGAAAATAGAAATTCTAGAGAAAGAAGAGGCACGATTTACAGATTTAAAAGCACTGATCTGGAGATTTAAAAGCACTGATCTGTAGCTATTTGTGACTTGGTGAGTTTCAACTCCTAGGAAAAAGTTAAAGAAAAAGCCTCATTATTAATTTCAAAGGAGGCGATGTCACTAACTTAGAAGAAAATGATGTCATATGGAATTAAACAGAGAATTAGACACAAAGATTGGATAGAAAATGTGAAGTCCATACAAGTCGTGATATTTTATCACATGCACATATTTCAATTTTTTTCAATGTTATATATTTTCTTAGATACACCCAATCTTATCTATACAATGTATTTGAGAATAATAGGAATCTCAATTTTTAAAGGATCCTTGCAAGTTGTATGAATTTCATATTAATTTGCAAGTAGCAATGACACCATGCACTCATATATATGGGGTAAAATTTCCAATTCTAACTAATTCCTAGCAGGCACAACCACAAATCTGTAGTCACAATTCATGTTTATCAACCTGTCTCTTCTTTTCCTTAGTTTCTTGATCCTTACTTTCACCAAGTTGACAACAAAACTGCTTGGATATCTTGTATCTAAAAATTAGCAGTTCGCGTTGTTCGTTCTCCAAGATCCAAATAACTCAATTTTTTCCCATGAGCTATTCAACTTTGTGTAAGGCAAAGCTTAGTCTTTTGGGATGATAATGGAAAAGTTGACAGATAAGCCATCCTTACTGCCACTCTACAAAGTTATATATGAGATTTTCACATCATATTTTTTGGGTTAACAATGAAAAAGTTGACAGATAAGACATCCTTACTGCTATTCTATAGAACCGTATGTGAGATTTTCACCTCATATGATTTCTCCTTCAATTCTGTTGAATTCATTGGACCCTTTTCGTATTTGAGAATCCCCTCCTGTCTTCGACTCTATCCTGAAGGGTAGAGTAACTAGGACCAATTTAGTCACTGATGTCCAAAAAACATAAAAGCAAAAAGTGGAAAAGTTAAGGCTCAACAAAAATGTACAACCATCTAGATCAGAGCTGGAAAGATATTGGACACTTACAACAAGACTTGCATAAATTGAACATTTTAGATCGAGTTTCAAAATCTTGTCTTAAAATGATTCTTGGATAGTGAAAAAATAAATTTGTCCTAGCAGAAAATCTTCTTTTTGTGTTTATCTTTTAGCTGTCCTGGGGTAGGATTAACTAGCATTCTCAAAGTATGTCCAAAACATATTCTCTACTTCAAATCATACGCACACATGAAAAAAAAAGTACCTTTGTCTATTCTTCACTGGGAGTACAAACTAATCTATCAAAAATCCAAGAAAGAAGTGGAAAAAAAATTATGATCAATAATACATTCTCCAATAGTGGTGCCTCAGCTAGTTTGTAACCCATGAACTGATGCATTTGAATACACAACTTATACCAGTATTCTCAATCTGTACCAAACTTAATTTGCTTTCTTACTAACTCTGCATTCACCGGTGATATAACTAAAGCCAATTTACACATGAAAATGGAGACGGAAAACATAACTCGATCATGATGATAGGCGGAGAAGGAAGTTAAGGAGGATCCATAGGTGTGACGGGGATGGCTTTATTATTAGAAATGCAGTATCCGACAAAAATTCAAATGCAGAAGGAAACAACAAAGAGGAGAAAACCCTTTAACTAGTAAAGAAGAGCCTGGGGACACAGCTAAGGGTACCCATCATAGCTGATGGAATAATGAGCTGATCGGTGCCATAGATTTCCATCAGTGAGGTACCAAAAGTAGATGAAACCTTGCTTGATTGACCAATGGTGAAATGTACATACTACACGCAAAGTCAAAAATTTTGTCAACACAAAATATAGATCCTACATGCAAAATCAAGAAATTTTCATTGTTAGGGTATTGGGCCAACTATTTGAAATAGGAGAAACCAACAACAATTTAATTGAAAACAAGAATTAGCACAAACAATGAGTCATGCACAAGAATCAATGTGGTTCAACTTAATCACAAACCTACGTCTACGGAGAGAAAAACCTGCTCTTATTATGAGAGAAAAATACTATAAGATTACAACTTGTATTTCAAACCCAACTCTTATATAACCCTCTCACCTACTAAGAACTCTCTCACCCTCTTTTCTTGTGTGTCTTTGTAGAATGCCAATCTACCTACTTATAGAGAATATGACTTAGCCAAGAAATCAAATAATTATAGGAAACAACTACAAGAATCTAAACTCATATAGAACAGAATATAACTTGACAACTACTCCAAGTAACTAAATAATAATTAGGATTGTACCTAGTTATTTCCACACAAAGTCGAATTCTATCTAAAAGAAATTTAGCCAATCTCATAACAAATCTCCACCTTGACAAATATTTCTTTTAGCAAACTTAGCAAACCATCCAAAAACAACTCATTTGTCTTTTTCTGCCAAATTCCTTGGTGCCTAACTACACACTCAAATCAATACAATCTTGTTTTCAATTAATTCATGTCAGCAAATGAATGTGTGTAGCTAATCGAGTCCAACATCTAGTTGACTTGTGAAATAGGCCTCAATCCACCCTATCCTATTGTAGGAATTTTCTTCTCACCACCAATTTCAATTTTGAAGCGTTCTTGGATCCCCTTCCTTGTGCTACGCTCCCAACTCATTGAGGTAATCAAATGATACAAATTACCATAGTTCTTTCCCATTAACAAGACCGTCTTCCTATGTTTGATTTTTAAGACTCCACCTACAGTAGAAAACTAGTAGCATTCCGAGTCTAATTGGTTCAAAGAAATTAGATTTCTTCATAACTTTGAGACATAAGCCACACCACCCAAAGAGCGAATCTCTCCATTCAATATTTTGATTTTCACCACTCCAACACCTTTGACTTCGCAAATAAATCCATCACCCAAAGACATAAAACCTGCCTTCTTGAGTATCAAAGTAATCTGCCCTGGAGCAAACATGTGAAGCACAATCAGAATCTAAAATCCAACCATCACGGGAAGAAGTAGCATTACCTTTGGAAATTATGAGAATATCTCCACCTATCATATATCCAACAATATCATCATTCTCCTTCTAGCTCATTCGTCTTTTGATAAGGACAATGTCTTTTGATATGGCCAAGCTGATAACTACCAAAGCACTGGATTCCACACTTTTTCTTGGACTTTGAACCACCTACCTTAGGTTCACTGCCAAGTTTTTGTTCTCTTTTATTCTTACCTTGAGCAATTAACACAGTTTTATATCACACTCTAGTTTGCCTTCTTTTGTTTTTTGTGATCCAATAAAGATGACTGCACATTCTCAAACTCTAAAGTATCATTCCCATACAATAGGGTCGTCATGACACTTTTGTGAGAATCAGAGACTGAGGAAAGAAGTAAAAGCGCCTTATCTTATTCTTCAATTTCCATGCCAACCTTTTGGAGTTGATCCAAAATTCTGTTGAACGTATTCATGTGATCCATGAGACTACCACCCTCCTGCATCTTTAGCCTGTAGAGTTGCCACTTTAGATGCAATTTACTGGACAAGCTTTTAGCTAGATAAAACTTTTTCAATTTTTTTTGAGGTTTACAGAAGAATCTTCCTCATTTATTACATTATTTATAATGTTATCCGCAACATAAAACCAAATAGTGCTCACACATCTTGCGTCCAACTCTTCAAACTCATCATTCTTCATGCTCTCTGATTTCTTGTTCTTGCCATTCAACACTTTTACCAAACCCTGTTGAACTAAAACATCCTTCACTCTTCTTTGCCAAAGAGTTAAACTTATAATTCCATTAAACGGCTGAATTGGAAATTGTATATTCCCAAACGCCATGGTATGCCACCAAACACTCAATCTCAAATAGTTAACCAGAACCCTAATAGAGCTCTAATGCCAATTGTTAGGGTATTACACCAACTATTTAAAATAGGAGAAACCAACAACAATTTAATAGAAAACAAGAATTAGCACAAACAATAAGTCACGTATAAGAATTAATGTGGTTCGACTTAATCATAAAACCTATATCCACGGAGAGAAAAACCTATTCTTCTTATGAGAGAAAAATACTACAAGATTATAACTTGTATCTCAAGTCCAACTCTTGTATAACCTCTCACCTACTAATAGAGAATGCGAAATTTACCCATTTATAGAGAATATTACTTGGCCAAGAAACCAAATAATAATAGAAAATAGATTCAAGAAACCTAAACTCGTATAGAATAGAATTTAACTTGGCAACTACTCCAATTAACTAAATAGTAATTAGGACTCTACCTAATTATTTCCACACAGATAAGGATTCTATCTAAAAGAAATTTAGCCAATCTCCTAATATTCATTAATGCAAAATTCATTTTCATATGCCACGGCAGTATTAAAAAGTTTTCTACGGTAGATGAACCACAATATCGTTGTTAGTTTTCTATTAGAAAAAATGAAAACCTTATTAGATAGACCAAACATCAATTATAAGGAAATTATCTGAAAAGTAACATTATAGCATTCTTCTAAAACTTGCAGAACAATGCAATCAATAATTAATTGTAAGTATATTTGTGTCTCCAATTCATGTACTGTTTAACTAAAGTTTTTTATACTAGACGTAACAGCAACAAATATTTGACAATTACTGATATGAAATCTGCAGGCATCAAACCCAAGTCAATAAAAGTCCAAGGGCAGCATTACTCTTAGTCCCATGCATGCTGTGGTTTGTGTTTCTTCTTCCATTAAATTGGACAACACAGAAACTAAAAAGCAGGCACAACCTGCTGCAGATGATCCATGCTTTGGAAAGGCCTGGAAAATTCAAAGCAGTCTAAACACATTGTAAATAAATTCTGCATAGTTTACCCATAAGGTAAGCAAAATATTGAATAGAATACATGGTGCACTGAAAAGATTCTCCTAGTATTAAAAGACTAAAGACGGAATTTGTCATGCGTTACTGATATTAGAAGAAAGAGATGATGGACTGTCCAATGTCATACTTAACTGACAGATCAATACCATCAAGGTTTCTGCAATGTGGATTCCAAGCATGGGTATCAACTAAATGAACAAATTTGTTTAAGACAAATGAGATTCTTATTAAAGGACCTGTCATAGGAATGTCTATTGAATACACCAAAGGTCAGCTATTCCTATTCAACCACTACTAGATAATGGGTGGCTACTTAAATCATGACCTGGAAATCAGATAGATAACTTCATAAAACTACCTCTACCATAGCGCAACTTCCCTTTTGTTTCCTCTCCATCTAATGACCTATGTATTTCAGAAACTATTACCAGACTAAAGAAATACTCTAGTGTGGGAGAAGCAAGAAATAAACAAAAAAAATTTAATCAAGCTTTAACCAAGTAAGTTTCCTACAAATTAAAGACTTTTTTTTACGATATTATAGATACATCCATGTTTATAACCATAGCAAAATGGTTATTACTTTTTCACTCACTTGAATTTTCTTAGAAGAATAAGGAAAATTTTCTTAAGTTAATTCTACGAATTTTGGTGTGAAATCTGGTAAGAAAGGCATTATTTCTGGCCTTAGTTGAATAAAATGAAATCTGTGGGGTGAATTTGATAAAGGGGAGTCTGAAAAAAATTAGTAGCAAAAAGATCAAGAAAAAAAGGAGAGCCATTTGACCTCCCCTGTTGTCCATTCACTGGCATACCATCTCCAAGTGAAGGGCCATGACGGTAGCAGCCGTGGCTGCTTAGCACAACACCACAAGCAAACTGCAGCAGCAGCCGCCGCTAGTGCTATTGTTCATCCTGGCATGGTCAGCCGCAAGAAATGATGGTGACAAGGAAGATGATTTGGTGTTTGGGGATTGGTATTAGGGTTTGTTTTATAGAGTTTGCTAATAGGGTTTGGTTTTATTTGGAAATTTTGGAGGAAGACGACACTTCATCAATGGGTCGGGATACTAGGGAATATGCATCAAACTTTTTGGCAAACCGGTAAAAAAGGGGTCAAAATTTTAGTGATGGCTCTGATTGTTCTGGATTGGATCAATAGTGTAGGCTTACATATTAAATTTAGAGTTAAAAGTTAGTTACAAGTAAAGACTAGTTTGGGCCAAAAGGAACTGGTTTTAATTAAACTTTTGATCTTTTCTCTTAAAACCGATAATGGGCCAACAAATTATTTAGAAATACTTTCTGGTGTTCTTAAACTTGTTCAAGCAAATATCATGGACTTATTTCATTGAACTTAAGAACAAAAACATTTTTTTGAAGCATTTTCAAACGGGTCTCACCTTTAATCATGCAATCTAAGGACCAAATTCTTCATTTACTTTAAACAAGTTTTAAAATCTAAATGTTTTTATAATAATCACAGTTTTTGACAAATAACCCAATAACAATATCAACTATTCAAGATTTATTTTTAAGTCCATTTGAGTCAAAGGAAATACGTTTTATGGTAGAACTTAGTATAAGGTCCAAATCTAAATTTAAATAAATTTAAAAATAAATAATAAATGTTAAATAATTTTTTTTAAACCACCAACAATTGAAGTGGGTGGGTTTGGGAACCCATTTTATTAGATTTAACAAAAGAGTACATGAGAGTTAGGGCTATAAACCCTACCTCTTTAAAGAAAAACGAAAGTTACAAATCTACATTTGATCTAAACGTATCAAACCAAGTACGTGTGGAGGATACTCTAGTAAAGTCAAATACAACTGGGAAACTGTTCAAGACACACCCATAGTCGCCAATGCATCCGCTACCATATTAGCTTGCCGAAAGCAATGCTGAAATCACACAACTGTGCGTATTTCCAAAATCTGCCAAACAAAAGTCCTAACTCTCAATGGAGCCCTAAAAATGCCTCTTAAAACATTGACCATTATCTGAGAGTCTGACTCCATCACTACATCCAAATATCCTAACGACTGACAAAGACGTAAACTAAATAGAATAACTTTTGCTTCGGCCCGCAAGGCATCTCTTGCACCAAAGTTTTTAGCAAAAGCAAATATAGGGCGTCCCACGTTATCCCTTAGAATGCCACCACCCTGACATTTTATCGGAGAAATTTCTAAAAATATTATGATTTTTAAATTTTTTCTGCAAATAGGGTGATTTGGGTGTAGGGTTCAGACCAGTGATGTTCGCATTTGCAAAATGCGAGTTCCAGTGAACTCGCATTTTGCAAATGCGAGTTTGGTGAAAAAAAAAAAAGAAGGTTCGGCCCCCGAACAGCTCAACGAGGGTTGAAGAAACATGATTCAAGGCACCTTGACATAGGATAAGAGCCAAGAAGGTTCGGCCCCAAAGCTTGATAATACTTTGGGAAATAAAAAAAAAAAGAAAATATACTGTCTTATCTTTCTTTTCTTCATTTTTCTTCTTTCTTCCTATTATCCAGGGGACTGAAATCTTTGATAATACTTTATATGACTTGCTCGATTTCCTGGAATTTATATTCATTACTTTTCTTTTCAAAACCTTCTTGAACATATAATTTCCTTGCTCATAAATTGTTTAGAGTATCCTTATATATTCAAAAGACATTTGTTAAAATTTGGATATGTAAAGTAAGGTTCGTTGTGTAAAAAAATTAATGAGCTTACATTTATATCCTAGAACTCGCCGACTCGATTTTGATTGAATAAACTCACTATTTGGCTACTTAGTTGAGGTATGCTATCCATTGAACACCAATACAACATTTCTTTTATAGGTTTATTCCTTGGACACTAACTTCCTAATGGCTAGATGGAGCTTGGCCAATGTTAATATTGTCTTGACAATTGTTCAAGTAAACTTAGCTAAAGTTTTGATCTAGTAAACTCCATAACGATTTGATAAACACTTGTTAATTTAGACGTAGTATAATAGTACCCGTTGGACATCTGTTAGGAAAAAAAAATTATTTGCTACATTATATCTATTTGACAATTGTTAGAAAACTTCTTTTCCACCCCTAATATACTTACATAAAAAGAATCTATATGATTTCCTTTATTTCTTCACAAGAAACCTTTGCTCTCTTATCTCCCATACTCTTCGACCGATGAGAAATTTCTAAAAATATTATGATTTTAAATTTTTCTGCAAATAGGTGATTTGGGTGTAGGGTTCAAATCAGTGAATTTAGCATTTGAAATAAAAAAAATATTTTTTTGAAGTTGTATTCTAAGAAGGTGTTTACTTTCCAACTTCTCATTGCTCTGAATGCAACTTCACTTATAAGTAAAATTTATAAAAAAAAGTAAATTTTGAAATCGCATTAGAATAAGAGCACGGGACTAGAAATACTTTCTCTTTGTGGTTTAAGAAAATACTTGATTGTTTAAAAATGAATTTTTCCCCTCTTTATTTTTTCTTCTTTACTACTAATGATTAATTTGTTATGTAGTGAACATTATGCGCAATCCCCAAACCCCAAACCCTACACCCTACTAAAACCGAAACCCTAAACCCTACAGGTTAGTAATCGTAATCCCGAAACCATAAACCGTAAAACGACAACGCCAAGGCCCTAAACCCTAAACCCTAAACCATAAACCCTAAACCCTAAACCCTAAACCGTACACCCTAAACCGTAAACCCTAAACCCTAAACCCTAAACCCTAAACCCTAAACCGTACCCCTAAACCCTAAACCATCCTAAGCAATGTTAACTATACACATAATTGTACCACACGGGTTCATAGTTTTTCATTTTACTAGAGAAACAAGTTTAATTGTATGCTATGTACGATCAAATACAAGTGGAGTTACACTAAGATTCTCACAATTACTTGACATTGTTTTCGTCAATATAATCATCAAATGCGTAAATCATGACATTCACTTGTATAAGTCTAACAGCCACTGAGTTGAGCTGATTGTGCCTATAAAATCTACATATTTTGACGTGAAGTACTACCGATAATTCCTTAAATACGGACAGGCCACTTGTACCAAGATTTAGTACATTTTCCAATTCACAAAATACATTATGTAAACGGTCGGAGGTTTGCAAAGTGAATTGAAGTTCCACGTCAAAACAAGGGTTAAGTAGGTAATATAGAAAGTATATTATTCACATTCAATTGAGATCCATCAAACACTTTTTTTATTAATCAAATTTAGCAACGACATTTGATTGGCGGGAAATTTTTTAACTATTTTCCCGTTTAAGCAAATTCATATCCATCATTCATTTTCGTGGCTTTGATTAAAAATAAATAAATATCATTTATTGGCTTGTCCATTTTAACCACATTTGATAAACTCACTATTTGGCTACTTATTTGAGGTATGCTATCCATTGAACACCAATACAACACTGCTTTTATAGGTTTATTCCTTGGACACTAACTTCCTAATGGCTAGATGGAGCTTGGCCAATGTTAATATTGTCTTGACAATTGTTCAAGTAAACTTAGCTAAAGTTTTGATCTAGTAAACTCCATAACGATTTGATAACCACAAAGAAGTACTCCTGGCACTTCTGTTATTACGAGTTATGTATATAAAGTGTTTTATTTGTCTTTGAGTGGAAGGGGACTATCGACGAATGTCTCGCAAGGTAGTCAGGTATCTACTCCCAGTATAACATGTAATTTCTGTGGGAAGTTGAACCATACTGAGGATGAATGTTGGAAGAAGGCAGGAAAGTGTTTTCCGATGTGGTAGTACCGAACACCAATTATTTGCATGCGCCAGGGTCTATACCATTAACCAACAACAAGTGCCCGATCCAACTGAAAATGTTAAAGGTACTACCCCTGTCTTGTTTAATGAAATTTTAGTGGCTTCTGATACTTTCCATTTGACTGTTAATCCTGCTTCCTTGTATGGAGTAAATATAGACCCTGTTAGAGTACTTTATGATCTTGGGGTTTGAACACCATGAGAGACATCTAAGGGTAAAGCTCATGGAAGATAAATTTTGATGGAAACATAATTGGATTGAGGTGGCCTTTAGGATATGTATAAACATATGCATCTGGAGAGCTTTAGAGAAGACCACCTTATAAGACTTGAACGCATACCATTGTTGATGCACTAAGCACTATTATGGAAATTGGAAGATATCGAAGTAGAGGAAATGCTAGCTCATGAAAGACATTATGTGCAGATTCATGATAAGAATGTGACAAACTTGAGAAGTAAGCAAATTTCCCCTAGTTGAGGTTTTATGGAGAAATTGAAGGATTAAGGAAGTAACCTGAAAAGTTGAAGAAAAGATCTGAAAGGATTATCCGAGTGGTTCGTGAATCAGGTTTGAATTTCAAGGACTAAATTCTTTTAAGGGGAAGGATGTGAGGGCCTCGAAATTCAGAATTATTTTAAAAATGCATAATGTTATTTATATTATGTTTATTTATTGAAAAATGAGTGAATATATGTTTAAAGTGAATATTTTCCAATTTAGAGAATTTTATACGATTTAACCGACGCAATCATGTTTGTTCAACCCTCGCTGAGCTGTTCGAGGGTCTCGCTTTTTTTTAATTTCCCAATGAACTCGCATTCATAGAATGCGACTTCAGCAGAACTCGTTATGGAGTTGTCATACATGATACATAAATGTCGTAATACACGATAAAAAAAAGGGACGGAATTAGCAGCAAGTGGAAAAAAATATGCAATAGAAATGGAAAACAAAATTTGCATCGAAATTGAAAAAAATCAACACAAACGGAAAAAAATAATTGCATCGAATTGGAAAAAATAAAAAGAAAATCAGCACAATGCGAAGTTTCATGAAACTCGATTTGCCAAATGCGAGTTTCACGCGTGAAAAATATAATCTTTTCACTTTTTTTTTTTGTCCGAATTTTAACTTCGATTTGACAAATGCGAAGTTTCATCAACTCGTGATTTATAGAATGCGAAAATCACAATGTTAGAAAGTCTTTTGCAAACAACCCCTCTTGTAGAAACTTTTTTTTTTTCCATCACATTTTTAGAATTTCCTCCATTTTATCGTTAGCAGCTCCATCAGTATTCAGTTTCATCATCCCCTGCATAGGAAATTCCCAAACAACCCGGTTAACCACAACCTGAGCATGAAGTCCACCCAAAGCCGACAGCCCTGACCACCAATCTAGACCCCATAAATCACTACCCGGAAGCCGCATTCGAAATGCATCATGAACATCATACACTATTCACCAACGCACCTGCTCAGGGCAAAGACAGATACCCTCAAACCTCCACTTGTTTCAAACACCCCACAATCTCCATAAAATAAATGTAGGGAGGACTCTAAAAATCCATCTCAAACCCATTCCACCTTGATTCTGCATCCACCAATGTTGCCATCGAGAACAGACATCCCTACCAGAAAACCTAAAGCCTAATGACATCTCAAAAAAACTCCAGGTAACCTCTGCCAATTCTCTAGTAGAAAAAACATGGTTAAGGGTCTCTACCTGTGGCAGAACACAGCAACCACACCTAGACAGCCCATACACATGTAATAGTGCCAAAACATCATCAAGCGATAGCTTGGCTGAGAACAGCCGCCATAGAAAGACAGATATCTTAATAGGAATCAACTTGTGCCAACAAGAGGCATATACTTTAGATCTCTGCCTGATCTTACGAACCAACTGGAAAGCAGACCTTATAGAGAAATCACCAGAAGATGTCAAATCCCACAACATATTATCTGGAGAACCATCAAGCACAAATACCAATTCCTGAGACTCCTGAGAGACCTCTATAGGGAAGCCAAAGGATAACCACGCCATATCCAGCTTACCATTGGAGATAAAATCACACAGTGGAGCATCAGAAACTAGCAACGGGTACTTCCAGGCCAAAGGTCTTATACCACTCCAATTATCCCACCAAAATTTTACATTTCCACAAGAGACCTCCCACCACAAATGCATGTCAACCACCATCCTCACACTCAACATACATCAACAAGTCATGGAGGATCGGGTCAGAGAACTTATCTGATTCGGATGTACGATCCCGAAATATTTGTCTCTCACAAACTGAGCCCATAACAAACTTTCTTTTCAAAAATTCCACTACAATTTACAAGAAAATGCATCTACAAGCAATTCCAGAGACCTAAATCCAAGACCCCCTTTCTCCACTGGAAAACATAAATTCTGCCAAGCTGTCCAATGCCTTCTATCTGTGCTCTCCGTGTTCCCTCAAAAAAATCTCGTAAACAATTTCTCAATATCCAAAATTACCCCTTTTGGAGGAGTTATAACCGAAATCAAATGTATTGGCATCAAAGTCAAAACATGTTTAATAAGCACCATCTTAGCACCCTTCAACAGCCATTTGCTTTGCCAAAAATTAATTCACCCAGCAATCTTACCTAACAGTCCCCCAAAAAAGAGCTCGAACCTTCCTCCCAATAAACAGAGGACAACCAAGATAGGTAATGGGAAAAGGACGAAAGGCAAAACCCATAACTCGAGCAATCAACAACTTTCTCTGCTGCCCAACCTTTGGCTCGACCAGGAAGCAACTCTTCACTGCATTAACCAGCTCACCAGAAACTTGTTGATATACAGACAGAACCTCCATTACACTCTTCAACGAAGACTTACCAGCATTAGAAAAAATAATGATATCATCTGTATACCCCAAATGAGTAATAGCCAAGCCTTTATAATGAGCGAGTATGGCAAAAACCAGGAATCATGCAACATTGATTCAGATTCCGTGAGAGCGCCTCAGTTACTATTATAAACATAGTAGGCGACAAAGGGTCCCTTTGGCGGAGACCACAAGAAGATTTAAAGAAACCACATGGTTTCCTATTCACCAATATCAAGAAATGACAATTAGAAATAAGCCACCGAACCATGTCTAACCAAAATTCCCCAAAACCAAACTGGCGTATCACTTGAATTAGGAAAACCTAGGAAACCCTATCATATGCCTTTGCCATATCTAGCTTTAGAGTAACATTCGCCCCCTAACCTTTCTACCAATCGCCGCAATCATCTCTTGAGCTAACAAAATATTATCCGAGATCACCCTACCCTTCACAAAACCACTCTGCTGCGGAGAGATTATTTTCGGAATTACACTTTCCAACCGTAAAGATAAAAGCTTGGAAATAATTTTATTAATAAAGTTACACAAGCTTATTGGTCAGAAATCTGAAAAAGACACTGGATTAACAATTTTTGGAATCAGAACTATCAGAGTTGATGTGAACCCAACTGGCAATTCTACCCCAGCAAAAAAATCCAAACTACCAAGTACATGTCATACCCAACAATATCCCAACATGCAGTAAAAAATGATCTAGAAAAACCATCTGGGCCTGAGCAACTTTGTGAGGGCCTCAAAATTCAGAAATATTTTAAAAATGCATAATATTATTTATAAAGTGTTTATTAATTGAAATATTAGTGAAAATATGTTTAAAGTGATTATTTCTCAATTTAGAGAATTTTATACGAATTGTTTGCCGGTGTGTGGTTTTGGCCAAATTTTAGCGTTAAAAATTGTTCCGACGCGTGAATAGTGACGTGGACTTGAAATCGAGCATATGTAGTGATATTTTGGAAATATTATTATGGTGGGATAGTGTCGGGATGAAAGAAACCAGTGTAAGTTAGACTGTCGCGTGTGATGCGACATAAAGTGACATAAAGCACTTTTTCCCTTAAAATAGGGAAGTGCACTTTTTAAGCATTAAACACCTTGACTTCTTGGCTTCCTCAAACTTCATTTTGCTGCTGCAAACCAGTGAGATAGAGAGAGGGACTGCCGAGAGAGAGAAAGGGAGAGAAAGAGAGAAATTGAGTTGGTTTCTTCCATAAATCTTCATCCATTCTTCTTGAAGTTCAACCATCATCAACCACCATCATCTTCTTCCTTCCTAGCAGCAGAGAAAGAGGAGAGAGAGAAGGAGGTTTGGGCTGAAATTCTTGGAAGAAAACAAGAGGTAAGTGGGTTTGATCTTCCATTTCCTTTTCTTCCTACAAATAACATGAGTTTGTGAAGAGTTGATGATGGATTGTGGCTTGATTTCTTGCTCCATTTCAGCCGAACCAAGGAGAGTGGAGAGAGAGTGAGGGCCGAGGTTCTTGAAGGGAAAAAGAAAGAGAAAGGTGAAGAAACAAGGCTTGATCGAGTGGTGTGTTGCTTGATTGTGAGCTTGGAGTTGTAGATCTTTCAAAACTGTAGATCTTGGGTAAAGATCGAGGCTTGAGAGATCTACTAGGCTTGGAAGCGACTTTCTTGAAGAAAAGCTCGAGAATTTCATCGATCTTGCGGATCTCGTTGGATCTTGATAGATCCGGAGGTATAAGTCTCGAATCTCGTAGATCTAGCCTTATTAGTGATTATTAGTGTAGATCTGTGGTTTATATTGACATAAATGATATCATCTGAAAGATGAAGTTGGGCTCTTGAAATCCCAACCTAGGTAGCGGACTTGAGGTGGCCTCTAGGTAGCGGACTTGAGGACCTGATTGGGAAATTGATTGTTATTTGTGAATTTGTTTTGATATGGTTAGAAATTAGGGTTTTTGGTTGATTGAGAAATTGAAGGAAAATGTATGCTATGGCCAAAACCCATGCCTGGTGATTTCAATGTTTGATTTTTGGAATGTCGTGAATGTTCTCGAAGGGTTTTACTTTTTGAGAAAAATGTGTATATTGTTCTAATTGTGAGTGTATGTGTGTGTGAGTGAGTGTTTGGATTTTAAAAGGGTAAAAAGTGGAGTTTTCATGAAATTTGAGTGAAAAGTGCTATTTGACTGAATTTGAAGGTTTTACGGTATTTTGGCTAAATTTTGGGGATTTTGAGTATAATGGTTTGATATGAAGCGTTTTATGTCAAAATAGAAGTTTTAGCCAAAAGTGAATGTCGAACGTATCGTGTAAAAAGTGATTTCGAGGTATGAGACCTCGATTAAATGTTTTGTGAAAGAGATTGTGCTTGTAGTGCCAATGGGTATATCGGTGAGATGTTTTCTTTTGAAATGATAAAGTGATTTTCCAAGGGAATCTATTTGGAACATTGAGTTATGTGAAATGAAAGCTTTTCCTCGAGAAAGTTTTGGAAAAATTGCCGTTTGAAACAAAAAATGAAAGTGAACTGTGTTAGTGAATGAAAATGAATGAATTGAATCTCATTGACTGTTTTAAATTATTTTAGGAATGTGCAACGTGATTGTGAACCATGTAGAGGCTGAGCCTTATTACTTTGGTGAGTTTCCATACTTATTACATGATTATGTGAAAATGATCTCAATGGTGTTTAGTGAAGTGATTTTGACGTGAAACCTAGTTCTCGAACTCTCTGATGGGGTAGTGTATTTTATCACACTTACCCTTATCATAAATAAAAGAAATTGTGAAAGGGTTTTTGCAATGTCTCACATGTGTGAGAATTCTAACCTGTTTTCAACCTAGTTCTAACTTGTTTTCAAAGGAAATGTTTTACTACTATTCTTTACCATTGCAATGTTTTCCTACTTTTGAGAGTATTGCAGACTATGTTTCAAACTATTTACAAATGAACGGCTTTACTAGCGATTTCAAAGGGAATAATTTACTCGTGCTTGCTAAATGATTTATTAGTGTTTATAAGTGAAATAATTTACTATTGAAATGATTTCTAAGTAAAGACACTCTCAAGTGCGTGACTTGCTTGACTTGAAATGTGTATTTAACTTGAAATGTGAATTAATGTGAAAGATAGGTTTTGATGCATCAAATGGAGTAGTGTGTACTTTATCGCATTTACTCCCATTTGAATGGTACTACTTGCAAAAGTGTTTTCCTGATATTATGAGTATACTTGAGTCTCTTGTCTTGTGCCATGATTCCTGCTTTGAATTGCATGAAGTGATGTGACGTGTCCTGTATTCCCTGTTCTTGAGAATTTAATCCCCTTGGTATGACAACCTTGGGGCGTGATGAATTTAATCCCTTGGTCCGACAACCTTGGCTACGTGGATGAATTTAATCCCCTTGGTATGACAACCTTGGGCTTGATGAATTTAATCCCTTGGTATGACAACCTCGCTTGATGAATTTAATCCCCGGTATGACAACCTTGGCTACGGATGAACTTAATCCTACTCTTGTGTGATTACTGGCTTTCCTTCTTTGTGTATATTCAAGTATGAATTTTGAAGTGAAAAATCATATGTGATATGTGCTTTGCATGTTTTTGGAAACTCACGGACTTTTTAGCTCACCCTTTTAAATTGGTTTTCCTTAACAGGTAATGAGTACCCGAGTGGAGAAGCCAACCCTTAGAAGTGGGGTTTATTATGTTGAACAAGTTGAGAACTTTGGAGTGTGATTGTTGCAAGTTTTTGTAATTCGAATTTTGAATGTAGGTTGGAAAACTTATGGATCCAAAGTTTGTAATTTGATGTTGTGGATTGTGAACTATCATTCCATTTGTATTGTACTCAGAGTTTTAGTTCGGTAAGTTGTTTAATGGTTGAGGACTGTAGTGAGAGAGGATCGATACCCTAGGGCTAGGGAGAGGTGTGTGGTATCGAGCTTAGGTTTCAGATCTAGTGTATTCTAGGCTTAAAGTTTAGGATACCGCCGTGGTGCTAGAGTGTTTCGATTGAAAAGGTGGGTTTGGTACTTGATTTGGATGAGAGAGATAGAAAAGCTGATAGAAATTGACATGGTGGGATTAAGACTCTAATTCTGGATGTGTGCTAGTAAGAGATCTTCTTAAGAGTGTGAATAGCTATAATTTCTTCCTAATTGTGGTTGGTGTTTAATCGAGAACTCTCCAATGTGGCTAAGTATTTAAGGAATCTTAGATTGGGGAGATATTAAATTTTCGGTGAACTAATTGATGGATGAATAAGAAACGCTCCTCTTAAGCTCTATTCACCATTAAGTGGTGTGCGATTTTGAGATCTAATGAGAATCAGAGTTATTGAGTGTTTGAAAGTTTAGTAGAGTGAAAAGAAATGTAAGAGATAGCCATCATTCATGTTTACGTGTTAGCGAGATCTAAAGCTTCAATAGGTTCCAAGTGGATTGAGAAGAATGCAGTGGATAGTGATGAAGATATGGGAGAGGATACCATTGAGGCTAAGGGAGATCCCCAATACCTAGAGCGACCCGGCAGTGCTTCCAAGTCTTTTCTTCCGAGACTTGATGGATTAGCCTAGCGGCTGGGTTTTGTGTAACCTTGAGAAAAGCCAATAGAGTGGGTTTCCAACTTTTGTAAATGCGGTTTGCTAACTTTTCAAGTATCGTATTTTTGTTAAGTATACTTGCGAACTTGATGTACCTATGTATGCCTTTTGACAAAAGCATGCACATTTGATGTACTCCTGACACTTTATTCTTATGAAATGCGAATATGAAGTGTTTTGTTTACCTTTCAAAGTGAATGTTCTAATAGTGTATTTACTTTCTTATGTTTGTGAAAATTTGATGGCCCTCTAAAGAACTATGGAGGGTAGGAGAGGCCGAGGTCGGGGGCGAGGGACTAGGCTACTCCACAACATTGGAGGTGATCGAGAGTCAACCGCCGATCAAAATCAAGGAGCTGGAGTTAACTTTGTAGAGCAAATGGTGACAGCCATGAATAGTATGACTGAGATACTAGACCGTATGGCTGGCCAACAAGGCCCTAGACCTGAACAGCATATCAATTTTGGGGTTGGTGAGGATAGAGCCCTTGAGCGATTTCAAAGGTTTAACCCACCTAAATTCCTTGGAGAACCCAACCTTGAAGTTGCCGAAGGATGGTTGGAGAGAATTTCTGATATTTTTTATGCCTTAGATTACACGGAGAAGAGGCAAGTGTCATTTGCCGTATTTCAGTTTGAGGGAGCCGCTAGAGCCTGGTGGAACGTGATAAGGGTGAAATGGGAAAGAGAGCAAATCCCTAGAACTTGGGTGAACTTTACTAGAGAATTTAATGCTAAGTTTCTTCCCCCACTAGTCCAGGAGAAAAGGGAAGATGATTTTATTAAATGTAAGCAAGGAACGTTAAGTGTCACAGAGTACGAGACACTCTTTACTAGATTGTCGAGGTTTGCTCCCGAGTTAGTGGCAATTGAACAAAGGAGAATTAGGAGATTTGTGCAAGGGTTGAACGTGGAAATACAAGAAATTTTGGCGGCTGCCCAAATCAATAGTTTTAGTGAAGTCATTGAGAAAGCCCAAAGGATTGAAGGGGCAAAGGCTCAGGTTAGAACTTTCAATGCAAGAAAAAGAAATGCCCCTAGCAGTAGTCAAGGACCAAGTGGATGTGGCCTTGACCCTAAGATTGGAAGAGACATGGGAAAAGAAAACCCTTCTGGAGCATCGAGAGGATCTATGATAAAAGGAACATTTTCTAGTGAAGTGGGGTCCGAAGGAACTTTGGATAGAAGAAGACAATCAAGGAATGTCATGCAAGGGCGTATCTACTCCCAAAGATAACATGTAATTTACGTGGGAAGTTGAACCATACCGAGGATGAATGTTGGAAGAAGGCGGAAAGTGTTTCCATGTGGTAGTCAACACCAATTATCTGCATGCAGAGGCTTGGGAGAAGTTGTGACCCGACAAGTGAGTAGACCTAACTCCAGTCAGGCTAGTGCACAAGGAAGTCGATCAAGAGTTCCAGCCAGGATCTACACCATTAACCAACAACAAGTGCCCGATTCAACTGAAAATGTTACAAGTACTACCCCTGTCTTGTTTAGTAGAGTTTTAGTGGCTTTTGATACTTTCCATTTAATTGTTAACCCTGCTTCCTTGTATGGAGTAAATATAGACCCTGTTAGAGTATTTTATGATCTTGGGGTTCGAACTCCAAGAGAGACATCTAAGGGTAAAACTCATGGGAGATAAATTTTGATGGCAACATAATTGGATTGAGGTGGCCTTTAGGATCTGTATAAATATATGCATCTGGAGATTTTTAGAAAAGATCCCCTTATAAGGCTTGAACGCATACCATTGCTGATGCAATAAGCACTATCTTGGAATTTGGAAGATATCGAAATAGAGGAAACACTATCTTATGAAAGACTTTATGTGCAGACTCATGATAAGAAGGTGACGAACTTGAGAAGTAAGCAAATTTCCCCTAGTTGAGGTTATGGAGAAATTGAAGGATTACGGAAGTAACCCGGAAAGTTGAAGAAAAGATCTGAAAGGATTATCCAGAGTGGTTCATAAATCGAGACTTGAATTTTGAGGACAAAATTCTTTTAAAGGGGGAAGGATGTGAGGGCCTCAAAATTCAGAAATATTTTAAAAATGCATAATATTATTTATAAAGTGTTTATTAATTGAAATATTAGTGAAAATATGTTTAAAGTGATTATTTCTCAATTTAGAGAATTTTATACGAATTGTTTGCCGGTGTGTGGTTTTGGCCAAATTTTAGCGTTAAAAATTGTTCCGACGCGTGAATAGTGACTTGGATTTGAAATCGAGCATATGTAGTGATATTTTGGAAATATTATTATGGTGGGATAGTGTCGGGATGAAAGAAACCAGTGTAAGTTAGACTGTCGCGTGTGACGCGACATAAAGTGACATAAAGCACTTTTTCCCTTAAAATAGGGAAGTGCACTTTTTAAGCATTAAACACCTTGACTTCTTGGCTTCCTCAAACTTCATTTTGCTGCTGCAAACCAGTGAGATAGAGAGAGGGACTGCCGAGAGAGAGAAAGGGAGAGAAAGAGAGAAATTGAGTTGGTTTCTTCCATAAATCTTCATCCATTCTTCTTGAAGTTCAACCATCATCAACCACCATCATCTTCTTCCTTCCTAGCAGCAGAGAAAGAGGAGAGAGAGAAGGAGGTTTGGGCTGAAATTCTTGGAAGAAAACAAGAGGTAAGTGGGTTTGATCTTCCATTTCCTTTTCTTCCTACAAATAACATGAGTTTGTGAAGAGTTGATGATGGATTGTGGCTTGATTTCTTGCTCCATTTCAGCCGAACCAAGGAGAGTGGAGAGAGAGTGAGGGCCGAGGTTCTTGAAGGGAAAAAGAAAGAGAAAGGTGAAGAAACAAGGCTTGATCGAGTGGTGTGTTGCTTGATTGTGAGCTCGGAGTTGTAGATCTTCGTCAAAATCCGTAGATCTTGGGTAAAGATCGAGGCTTGAGAGATCTACTAGGCTTGGAAGCGACTTTCTTGAAGAAAAGCTCGAGGAATTTCATCGGATCTTGCCGGATCTCGTTGGATCTTGATAGATCCGGAGGTATAAGTCTCGAATCTCGTAGATCTAGCCTTATTAGTGATTATTAGTGTAGATCTGTGGTTTATATTGACATAAATGATATCATCTGAAAGATGAAGTTGGGCTCTTGAAATCCCAACCTAGGTAGCGGACTTGAGGTGGCCTCTAGGTAGCGGACTTGAGGACCTGATTGGGAAATTGATTGTTATTTGTGAATTTGTTTTGATATGGTTAGAAATTAGGGTTTTTGGTTGATTGAGAAATTGAAGGAAAATGTATGCTATGGCCAAAACCCATGCCTGGTGATTTCAATGTTTGATTTTTGGAATGTCGTGAATGTTCTCGAAGGGTTTTACTTTTTGAGAAAAATGTGTATATTGTTCTAATTGTGAGTGTATGTGTGTGTGAGTGAGTGTTTGGATTTTAAAAGGGTAAAAAGTGGAGTTTTCATGAAATTTGAGTGAAAAGTGCTATTTGACTGAATTTGAAGGTTTTACGCTATTTCGGCTAAATTTTGGGGATTTTGAGTATAATGGTTTGATATGAAGCGTTTTATGTCAAAATAGAAGTTTTAGCCAAAAGTGAATGTCGAACGTATCGTGTAAAAAGTGATTTCGAGATATGAGACCTCAATTAAATGTTTTGTGAAAAAGATTGTGCTTGTAGTGCCAATGGGTATATCGGTGAGATGTTTTCTTTTCAAATGATAAAGTGATTTTCCAAGGGAATCTATTTGGAACATTGAGTTATGTGAAATGAAAGCTTTTCCTCGAGAAAGTTTTGGAAAAATTGCCGTTTGAAACAAAAAATGAAAGTGAACTGTGTTAGTGAATGAAAATGAATGAATTGAATCTCATTGACTGTTTTAAATTATTTTAGGGAATGTGCAAAGCGGTGATTGTGAACCATACGTAGAGGCTGAGCCTTATTACTTTGGTGAATTTCCATACTTATTACATGATTATATGAAAATGATCGCAATGGTGTTTAGTGAAGTGATTTTGAAGTGAAACCTAGTTCTCGAACTCTCTGATCGGGTAGTGTATTTTATCACACTTACCCTTATCGTAAATAAAAGAAATTGTGAAAGGGTTTTTGCAATGTCTCACATGTGTGAGAATTCTAACCTGTTTTCAACCTAATTCTAACTTGTTTTCAAAGGAAATGTTTTACTACTATTCTTTACCATTGCAATGTTTTCCTACTTTTTGAGAGTATTGCAGACTATGTTTCAAACTATTTACAAATGAACAGCTTTACTAGCGATTTCAAAGGGAATAATTTACTCGTGCTTGCTAAATGATTTATTAGTGTTTATAAGTGAAATAATTTACTATTGAAATGATTTCTAAGTAAAGACAGTCTCAAGTGCGTGACTTGCTTGACTTGAAATGTGTATTTAACTTGAAATGTGAATTAATGTGAAAGATAGGTTTTGATCCATCAAATGGAGTAGTGTGTACTTTATCGCATTTACTCCCATTTGAATGGTACTACTTGCAAAAGTGTTTTCCTGATATTATGAGTATACTTGAGTCTCTTGTCTTGTGTCATGATTCCTGCTTGAATTGCATGAAGCATGTGGCGGTCCCGTATTCCCTGTTCTTGAGAATTTAATCCCCTTGGTATGACAACCTTGGGCTACGTGATGAATTTAATCCCCTTGGTATGACAACCTTGGGCTACTTGATGAATTTAATCCCCTTGGTATGATAACCTTGGGCTACGTGATGAATTTAATCCCCTCGGTATGACAACCTTGGGCTACGTGATGAACTTAATCCTACTCTTGTGTGATTACTGGCTTTCCTTCTTTGTGTATATTCAAGTATGAATTTTGAAGTGAAAAATCATATGTGATATGTGCTTTGCATGTTTTTGGGAACTCACGGGCTTTTTAGCTCACCCTTTTAAATTTGTTTTCCTTAACAGGTAATGAGTAACCGAGTGGAGAAGCCAACCCTTAGAAGTAGGGTTTATTATGTTGAACAGGTTGAGAACTTTGGAGTGTGATTGTTGCAAGTTTTTGTAATTCGAATTTTGAATGTAGGTTGGAAGACTTATGGATCCAAAGTTTGTAATTTGATGTTGTGGATTGTGAACTATCATTCCATTTGTATTGTACTCAGAGTTTTAGTTCGGTAAGTTGTTTGATGGTTGAGGACTGTAGTGAGACCCGGCGAGAGCTGGGCAGGCGGTCACTGATATCCTAGGGTACGCCCTAGGAAGAGGTGGGTCGTCACAAACTTTCCCCATCCAGCGCAAACACCACCATCCGAACCTCCTCCTCTGTAGGTGGCCGGTTTAACTCCTCATTATCTCATGCCGACACCATAGATGGAATGAAATTCAACAAATGGTCCTGCATAACCATGTCAAAGTGTTGTGACAACATACTAGCAAAAAACTGGACCGCTACATCTTTAATCCGCCCCATACCTTCAACCCATCTTCCCTCTAGATCCTTAATCCCATGAATATAAGACTTCATTCGTCATTGCCGCATCAAAGAATGGAAAAACTTCGTGTTAGCGTCTCCCTCCTTTAGGAACTTAAGTCTTGACTTCTGCCTCTAGAAAGCCACTTGCCGAAGGAGCTCTACTCGTAAAATACTCTGTGACTCTCTCAGGTCACAAACCTCTCATTCCGAAGGATTCTCTTCCAAATCTGTCTCCCGTACTCAAACATTTTCTTCTGCTAACCTAACACGATCTAAAATGTTTTTGAAAACTGCCTTATTCCACTTCAACAACTCAGCCTTGACATACTTCAATTTGTTAACCGAAACTCTAACTGGACGTCCTACAACCGGCACAGACCAAGCTTGCTAAACCACCCACAAAATGTCTGGATGCGACCTCCACATATCCAAAAATTGAAAACTCTTTGGACCCACACCAGACAACTGAGAGCAAGATATCAGTAGTGGGGAGTGATCTGAAGGGAACCTACTTAAATGTGTGACTTATACATTCATGTCAAGTTTCCACCAATTTGAATCCACCAATACCCTATCCAACCTCTTCTAAATGTGTGCACGAGCCCCCCTATTGTTTCACCATGTAAATTTTGAACCCAAAAAACCCATATCTACCAGCTCAAGCTCATCTATAAAATTAAGAAAATCCATAGCTTCAGCTACATGAAAAGGATTCCCACCTTTCTTATCCTCTTGACTAACGATAACATTAAAATCCCCCACTAAAAGAATTGGCAAAGCAAAATCTTTTAAAGCAATTGGATTATTTCACAAGTCCTTCCACTCTAACGCATTACAACTAGCGTGCACCAACACAACCAGAACATTATATTTTAAAAAAGTATGAGCAACATCCACGACCAAGTATAACAAATTTCACACAAAAATCATCAGAATAAAACAACCAAAGCCTACCCGATTCGTTAGCCATTCCATGCGCAAAATTCAGTCAACATTTAAAGATTTGCAATTTATTCACCTTCACCATCAGTTCACGCAATCCCACAAAGCAATCCGATGCACATTAACAAGTTTCTTAATGCGAGCTATAGTTACAGAATTATTAATACCCCTAACATTCCAAAAAAGAGAATTAACCATTTAAAAACCTGGAGGAAGAGAAGATGAAGATGAAGAACCGTTCTTCTTTTGAGACATACATTTAATAACAGTCTGCCACTCTTCCGGATTCTTTAAACAATCCAACCTCCTCTTTAAAGGTTCCATAGCATCCAAGACAGAGCCCTTGCGAGGAGATAATCCAAGGGCATTTACCATTTTTGCTTGTGCTTCCTCCACAAAACCATCATCCTCGGAAATGTCCTCCTCCACAACTCGAGTGGCCAAATGTTCAATTAGTTTATCAGTAGCATTCCCAATTGCAGCATCAATGAATGAATGTATCCCCAAAATTTCCTCCCGAAAAGCCAGAACAACAGAAGGATCAACCGAAACAGACCCAATGGCCCACTCTGTCAGCACACCAGGCAGCACCACAACCTCCATCTAATCTAGATCAACCTGACATTCCTCAAGTTCTGAAGGAACCGAAGGCTGCATCACTAGAGATCGCGACTCTTCAGAAGTAACAATTATTTTCTAATGCCGCAACGATAATGCACCAGAACCATGCAACGACTCCTCCAGCCCCATTACACCCTTCTCTAAATCAGGCCGCTCATCAGTTGCACCTACTAGCAAGTCAGCTTGCAACGGTGCTTGCTGTAGTAGTACTTCAGAACTAGAAGGCGAATCTGCCTCCCCAGTGTCATGGTCCCCATGCCTTTCCTTCAGCCTATGAAACATCTTTCTCCACCAGCTCTCTTTTCTCAAACACACGCTTAACCCGATAATTCTGTTAATGCTCAAAAACCACAGGAATCTTTTCTACTTTTCGCTTATTGATATGACACTCATCAATTGCATGACCCTGATGATAGCAGAAAGAGCAATATTTAGGTAAATTTTCCACATTCAAAACCTACCAAAAACCATCCCCATCCCCCAGATCCACCCACACCCGAGAATGAAGAGGTTTTAGTAAATCAACTTCAACGCAGACCCGAGCAATGTTCGGCCTTGAAAGCGTAAAGGTCACGGCATCTACGAACAAAAAGGTTCCCAAACATGCAACCACATTAAAAAGACACTGCTTGTTAAAAGGATGAATTGGGAGTTTTGGGAGATTGGACCACACCGAAACTAGAGATGATTCACGATCCACATGAAACTTGGACGTCGACTTGAGCACCCGCATTAGAAATCCATTAACATACCAAATGCTATGTGACCATACTCTCAGAAAATCGACTTCATTATTAAACTTGACTAGCACATGACGATAATCCAATAATCCCACTGAAGCCACCTTCTTCAAATCTAAGGCTATTAAGAACCTTCTGATATCCTGCATCTTGGGCCGACCCTTTGAAAATTTTCCAACCAATACAAATCAAAAAGAGGCAAAAACCATAGCCATATCCGCTACCTTGAATTCAACCACCGACTCCCCTCAATGTGTCATTCTCTCTACATGAATTTCCAAGGAAGATTCTATAGGTTTATTGGAAAACAAATCTGAAAAAGACTTTTTGTTGAACGAAAAAGCACCCTTTTGCCCTCCATTATCCGAATGGAGGGCAGCCTCCACTGCCATGGAAGCAAGCAGTTGGTATAAACCCTAATCCGCAAACTGAAAACCCTAATGAAAAAAGGAAGGCTTTTCGAGATAGAGAGAGGATAGGAAACTTTTGAAGTGTGTTTTCTAAATTCTAATGTTAAATAATTAAATATGTTAAACACATAACTAAACAAATGAGTAAATAAGTTAAATACATTAATAAATGAACTAATTATATATAAATAAATAAATACTTTAAAGAAATACATCAATAAATAAGTCAACAAATAAATAAATACACTTATCTAGGGATAAAATTATGGTTCTTTTAATGAAGAAAACTTTCTAAAATTAGGAAACTTTTTCAAAAAAAGAGAAATCTTCTAAATTATGAAACTTTCTAAAAAGGGACATATTCCATTTTAGGAAAGCTTATCGTTTACTTTTTTTAAAAGTTATAGACATGTTTTCTAAGGTTATCCAAGATAGAATTGAGCACTCTAGAAATAGAACATATGAGCTAATAAAGGTATACATGTTATTGGCTATAAGTTGAAACTACTTTAGAACGAGTTAAGATCTCTACGAGCAAGCGAATTGAGATAGGTGGTGCTTATGTGAGGACTCGCAAAAAATTATTTTTTTATTTTATTTTATTACACTTTATATTATTTTATTTATTTCATTTTACTTTACTCTTTCTCATTTTATTTTAAATTGCATCGACACATCATTTTATTTCATCATTCACGCATACATTTTTTTTATCAACTCATTTCGTTTACTAATTATATGCTAAGTCATGTGGACTAAAATTTTGACGCGATTAGCAAGAGAGTAGAATGTCGTGCAGGAGTTAAGATGTCAATTAGGGTACAAAAAATGTTTTGGAGGGAAATATAGTAGAAGGTGAAAATGTTCGGTTAGTGGTGTCACGTCGGGACACTATTCACAGTTGACTTAAAAGCCATTTTTCACCACAAATCCTCTGATTTTCTTCCAAGTCATTTCTCACTCTTCTTTCTCTCTCTTTCTTCCACTTTTTCTTCCTCTCTTTTCTCTTATCTTGGCCAAACCTCTCAAGGGAAAAAGGAAGAGAAAAACTTCATTTTTCTTGGCTTCAATCTTGCATCCAAGCTTCTCCACTTCAAGAAACACCTTAGAACTACCTCAACCTTGGTGTAGGAGGTTGGGTAGTGGAAGATCTTGAAGATTCTTGAGTTTGAACTTGTGGGTTGTGTAGCTTGGACAAAAGGTAAGGTTCTTCCTAGTAACTCTTCCACTTATTTTGGTTAGATCTAAGTAGATCTAGGAAGTTTTGGCAATAATCATGGGTTGGGTGTGTTAAAAATCCAACCTTTAGGTAGTGGACTTTTAGGTAGATGCCTTGAGGAGATTTCTTGCATATTTATGGTTGTTATTATGGGTAAATGTCACACTGAGTTGGAGAAACTTGTTGCAAAAAAATTTTGGAAGAAAGACAAGTAGTTTGCCCGGTTTTCTTTTGCTCATTTTCTAGCTTTATTTTCAAATTTTATGGCTGCCATTTTTATGCTATTTGACTTGCCATATGTTGCTCTATGACTATGCAAAAAAATATCTTGAAAATTATGTCAATTGGATGGAAATTTTGAGAAAAATCATGATGGATAAGTAATTACAGTAGCATTTGACTTTAGAACTTGGGCAGTAGGCATTTTTACATGTGTGACTGCTAGTTTTGCTGTCAATGCTTGAAGTATATTTGCTCCTTTTTTAACTAAGATCCTTGCATGGACGATATTTCTATAGTGCACTCATTTGCAGATTTGACATGGGTCCGAAGAAATTGATGATAAGATAGGAGAGTACAAGATTCTTTCCATTCTTGATGATAAGGGTTTTTTCATCTTTGATGATTAAGATTTAAGAGTCACTACTAGCAAGTTCACATAGTAATGCCCTTGGCAACTTGCAGCAGCATCAATGTGCAATAATAGCAATATTTTAGACAAAAGCTTGGTGATTCATCGCAAAAACTGAATTATTCTTCTGTTTTTTTTTTCCTGATAGGGAACAAAGCGTAGGGTATTAATGAGATAGTGATGCGAACCCGAATCTCCAAACTCCCGCTCTTGAAGAAAACGAATTGGCGACGCAGCGGAATGATCTATCTTGAACAGGTTATGGATACAAAAGGATGGAAATCCTACGACCCTCTAACCCTCGAGATTGCGAACCTACGAATTGAATCTCAACCCACAATCTAGCTAATTAGCTAACCAAGGAATTTGGTAGAATGGCCACAACTCAACGCGATCTTGAATTGATAAGCCTAAACTTGAACAAAGGAACTCATTCACTTTGTATCAAGGGATGTTCCCAAGGAACAAGAAAGAGAAATCTCTCAATTTTTATTACTCAAAGTCTTATGAAAAATATTGGAGAAGAAGGCTTATTTATAGCCTTTACAAAGACTCAAAATCCTAATGTAACTTGGACTCAGATTACTAAAAACCTAACCTAACTAGAATAGGCCAACATGGCTCTATCTTTTAGGAAATATCTAAAACAACTAAATTGACTCAAATAAACTCAATAAATTCGGCCAGCATTACACACCAAAGCTGGCCTGAAAATAAAATAAGAAAGCAATGGGAAATAATGGGAAAACTGGACAATTATGCCCTTATTCACTAATCTAACCCAAACAACAGCTCTTCATACTTTATATAGAGCTTTGAACCATCATTCAAAGGAAAGAATCTTCATGAAATCTTGAAGCTTTAATCATCTTGGATAAGAATATAAGAAATGATTCCAAATCAAAGCTTCCACCATTCCATTTCTCATCATTCCCCTCCTCTTGAAAGGTGATTTGTCCCAAATCGAAGGATCGTTTGCACTGGAGAACTTCAGGCCATGTGTTGATGAATGCGAGCCAAGAAACATGCCTTCTAGTCAATTGGAACAAGAACCAACATGCACGCTTCAGCTCACAAGTATCTTGCCAATAGCCCATCACATGTATACCTGGATCAAAAACGAAAGACGAGGAATGGATGATGAGGAAACACAGATATTTACCCACTTTACCCAATTGATAACAAGTAGGAAAAGTTTGTACCCCATGCATCATTAGACGACGCTTAACACAATCTACGAACACGTTAAACTTACTAAATAAATATGCATCATCACTACTAACATAATAACCACATGAATTAATTAGAATAGACAACTCATAAGGACTCAATGGTAGACACTCACAGTTAAAACAAATAGGACTCTCACAATGACTCAAATAATTATCAAAATAACTGACAAAACATAAGCAACTAGCATGATCAACAACATCAGAAGAATGACTCAAAGGACTACCATAACAATCTACACAATCCAAACAAATGGCACGGCTTTCAAATGCAAAAGAATTAACTAGAGGATAAGGTTGAAAACTCCCTTTCAAACTCAAAGGTTGGTTGGTGAAAACGGTCTTCAATTCTTGGGAGTGAATGTAGAAATTTGCAATGCCTCGAAAGAACATGGTTCCTTTTAACGACTTTGCAATGGCGCACAACAAAACCATCTTTACTTCACCTTGTTGTACCTGAAAAAGACCATTAACACTAAACAAAGTAAAGTTAAGATTGTTAAAAAATAATAAAGCCCTTTCAGCTCATTTATTTTTCCACTCACAATTAGCTCATGCACTCTTTTCTTTTCTTCTTCACTCAACTCACTCTCCTTTTTATTTACACTACACTCGGATTGTACATCTTCATATTCCTCACATAAATCCTTTCCAACTAGCTGTTGACTAGCGGCTAGTGTAGTGGACAAGCTTTTTCTTTTCATGTTCAAGATAATGACTTTACAAGGTATCCAATAGTTGCTCAAATCGTCCCATAAAAGGCTCTTTTGGACACTTGATGTGACTCTTTAATCTCTTGCTCATGCTTTCTTGAAGCACGTTTGCCAAAGAAAGTTTCCTTTGACGTCTCCTTTCGAGCTTCTCTTCAATGTCCATAGCAGCATGTGCAACTTCATACAACTCCATACGATTAGTCACTTCAAGATGCCTAACTATTTGATCATTTAATCCATCCAAAAAGTGATCAATAACAAAGGAATCCTCCACAATTTCAGCTTGTTGGATGATGGATCTCATCTCTTTGTAGTATTCCTTCACTGATTTAGTACCTTGTAAGAGCATGGAATTTCTTCAACAACTCCTTTAGAGGATTGTGCCTCATGGTGATAAAATCTGCAAAGAAAGGTTAGAAAAAATACAAGATAATAACCTCACACACTCCCTTAGTGTATCCACTCAACTCTCGTGTATGCACTCAAATTCCACTCTAATAATCTCACCAACTCTTTCAAGTCCTTGTTCACAATCCTTGAGACAATTGAATTGGCTCACAGTTGCTCAGGAAGACTACTCAATCCAATCCGGTTGGCATGTGACGACATATGAGAATTTGAAGGAACAAATGAAACTTTGACGGAGAGACTCTTGACTCAAGAAAGACAAGACTAATGACTCACAAAAAAGGACAAATAAGACTAGAAAAGAAGGCACAATTAGCTGAAATTAAGGAAATAAAGACACGGTAGAAATTTGGAAACCTAGAACTCTACCCAAATTTAATCTGAAAATTTGGAAATCTAATCTAATTGACCTTGAAATTCAATGGTAAATATAGAAAATCTGATTTAACCCCTTTTTCCAAGTAAAGTTGGGATTTGGAATATTTCCTAAACTTTCCAATTCACATAAGGAATTAATTTTCAGATTTGAGTAAATTAGGAAAGTAATCCTTGTCAAGAATGGAATTTGTTTGCTAGGCTGTTTCCTTTTCTTCTTCTTCTTTTTTTCTTTGGAAACACAAGCTGCGTTCTTTCTTTTCTTTTTTTTTTTTTTTTTTTTTCACAAGGCAACAACTTTCCGCAATCAAGAAACGGTTAGAACAGAATTTGGAAAGTACTTGCAAGCTTCAAGAACCGTTGGGAAAGTCCAATTTTTTTTTTCAAGGAAAAAAACTTCAAGATTTCACAACAGCGATCAAGAAGGCTTCAAGACTCAATCGAATTTGCCCAAGAATTTGGTTGCAAGGATCACAAGATGACTTCAAATTTTTTTTTCAGCAAGTAGGTTTGACAGGTTTGAACAAACTGAAATTTTGACTTAAAGACACAAAACTAGATGCAAGAAACGATGACCTAATTCAGCAACAACAAGATTAACGACAAGACAAAACAACAGAAATTAAGCAAGAAGAGATACGGACAGCAAATCAAGGAAACAAGACTCGATAACCAGAAATTTTTTTTTTTTTTTTTTTTTGACACGGGCAGAATTGAAAGAGACAAGGATGAAAACAATTGACTCAAAACAAGAAAAGGATATACTTTGTTACCTCCAACTAGCTCTGATACCAACTGATGCGAACCCGAATCTCCAAACTCCCGCTCTTGAAGAAAACGAATTGGCGACGCAGCGGAATGATCTATCTTGAACAGGTTATGGATACAAAAGGATGGAAATCCTACGACCCTCTAACCCTCGAGATTGCGAACCTACGAATTGAATCTCAACCCACAATCTAGCGAATTAGCGAACCAAGGAATTTGGTAGAATGGCGCCACAACTCAACGCGATCTTGAATTGATAAGCCTAAACTTGAACAAAGGAACTCATTCACTTTGTATCAAGGGATGTTCCCAAGGAACAAGAAAGAGAAATCTCTCAATTTTTATTACTCAAAGTCTTATGAAAAATATTGGAGAAGAAGGCTTATTTATAGCCTTTACAAAGACTCAAAATCCTAATGTAACTTGGACTCAGATTACTAAAAACCTAACCTAACTAGAATAGGCCAACATGGCTCTATCTTTTAGGAAATATCTAAAACAACTAAATTGACTCAAATAAACTCAATAAATTCGGCCAGCATTACACACCAAAGCTGGCCTGAAAATAAAATAAGAAAGCAATGGGAAATAATGGGAAAACTGGACAATTATGCCCTTATTCACTAATCTAACCCAAACGACAGCTCTTCATACTTTATATAGAGTTTTGAACCATCATTCAAAGGAAAGAATCTTCATGAAATCTTGAAGCTTTAATCATCTTGGATAAGAATATAAGAAATGATTCCAAATCAAAGCTTCCACCATTCCATTTCTCATCAGATAGTTAGAAATCGTCCAACACAATTTGTTTGACAAAATTTGGTGCCTTTAGCATGAATAGCCTAAGTATGCACAACCTTATTTTCTTTCCTCAGAATCCATTGAACATTAGTATTACTCTGCTCTACCAAGACTGATCTTACATCATCAACAATAGGATCTAAACTAGAGAGATCATGTATAACTAATTGAGCATCACCCTTAAGAATGTAGCGTGGGATCAAAAGGTTTTGAGCTAGAAAGACTGCATCTTTTGTGGCTATGCTTCAACTAATTCTACATTCACCAAGCGTTCGAATTTCCTGGAGAAGCTGGCAATAAGGTTCCCTTCATGATCATGAACTACAACACCAATGCCAAACACTTTGTTGAGTGTAGAGAGAGAAGCATCAAAATTAATTTTAAATTCCTGGGAAGAGGGAGCACACCATGTTCTGCAAATCCTATGAGTTTGGTAGATCTGGTTCGGGAGTTGGCTTTCACGAGCGTGGGGCATGCATACAAAAGTAAGCTCAATTCCATAGTCAAGTTTCACATTTATAAATTTCTAAATACCCCACACGCAATTTTCTGCATGTATATAGGTCAAGATTGAGTATAAGGTATTAAGGGTCAAACCCACAGGAAAGAACGGACAACTACCTGCACTACTAAAGTTTCTCTATTAGTTAGACAATCAAGAAATTGAAGGAAATAAAACTAAGCTAAAATATGCAAGAAAATAGCAAATAAAAGCTCCTTAAGTCATGGAATCCTTTACTACTCATGCAAATGCAACACTCGAATCATTGAACACTACTATGTCGGCTAGTTATGGCATAACTTCCATATGCATATGAAACCAACTCTCATAGTGAATTAACTATTCCTATAAATAATCCATACCTACTCTCGTGATTATGAAATTAGCTAAAGGCTCATTAACTTCTATGAAATTACATGGAATTAAACCACAAAAGTCACAAAGATGCACCTCTATTCTTGTAAGTATACTCCCTAAGTTTAGCACTTCCTTGAACTAGTATTAAATTCCAATTCTCATGGCAAATCTTACTCCTTGAGATTATCACAATCAATGGCCAATTAATCATGATTAGAAGAATAAAAGTACTAAATAACTTGTTCAAGATAAAAGCATCAAATAGCAAAGAAATTAACTCAAACAATCATCGAAAGTTCAACCAAAATCCAACGCATAAACTTTAGAAACACATGATAAATAGAAAATCCAAACATGTATTGTAACCAAATGAGAAATCCAATACAAAAGAAAAAGTGATAAGAGAGATATCATCCTTATCACATGAGATCAAACCCTCCATCTTTGCTCATCAATCTTCATCCAAGTTTAGTTACAAGCACAAGAAAGGATGAAATAACTAGACTAAACTACTCCCTACACTAACTTAAACTAAAGAACTAAGAAGAGGAAAATACCCCGCCGGCCCCTAAACTATTTACTGTGCTCTATTTTGGCCCCTCAACTTTTTTTTGAACTAATTTAGCCCCTTAACAATTGAAATCGTCAAATATAAGGACTTCTATCAAAATATCATGTTAGTATTGACGGATTGAGGGGTAAAACCGGCAGTGCATAGGAATCAAAACAAGAAAAGTTGAAAGAGGCGACTAAAACAAGAAGAAAAGTTGAAAGAGGCGACTAAAACAAGAAGAAAAGTTGAAAGGCCAATACAACCCTCAACTTCTCAAAATTTCTGTGAACATACACCAATCATTGCTGAAAAAGTCTTCGATCTGAGTCCTTTTGAAGCCAAAGAAGTGTTACTCAATACAATCGGAAGCCTGGGGTTGGTGTTTTTCCACTATAGATAGCAACCTCAACAGGAAAAATGGAATGGATAATTAGAGACAGAGGGGTAGAATTAGACCCTTATTTGGTGTACGGTAAGTTTAATTGCACTATATTTGGATGATTCTAAAGTTATTATATTACAATAATAAGGTGAATAAGACAAAATTTATGGTCTGATTTGTAGGGCATTAGGGTTTAGTGGTCCCTTTTTGTTTTGTTTATGTTTGATTGTGGAGATTCTAAGCAATAAAGATTAATACTTTGTCTCCGAATGGGTTGCATGTGGGCCTACTGGTTGTCATTTTTTATTTTCAAGAGTATATTTTGTAATTGTTTTATGCTATGGATTCTGAAAATTGGGAGTTTTGTGCGCAATTTAATTTATTGTATAATGAATTAAATAGCATCCATAAGTCAATTAACAACTTGTATTTTAAATTTACAGAGGAGGATTCTGATTTGTTTTCTATTAGACTTCATTATGGTGGTCAAATTACTGATACTAAGTACAAGTCGTATGTTAATGGTGAAGTAGACTACGTGGACTTATGTGATGGGGAAAGGATGTCTGTGCATGAGATAAATGGCATGGTAAGCAAGTTAGGCCATACAGATAGCATGCTGTTTTATTATATTGAACCTAATAGTGATCTAAACCACGGGTTAAGAGAATTGTAAACTGATGTAGATATTAATGAGTTTTGCAAATAGGTAAAAAAGATCAAATTGATGGAGGTGTTCTATGATCATAAGTCAGTAGAAGAAATTTTGTCAACTCAGTATGAGTCTTTTATCGAGGTTGGTGGAAATAAGAATAGTCAAGGTATAGTGATAGAAGAATTAGATGATGAAGAGAGAGTTACAAGAGAGCTGTGCTTAGATGTAATAGCAAGGAGTGGATATGGGTTGAATAGGTTAAGAACTATTAGGTCAACAAGGGAGCTGGAGAGGAAGGGTCAGGAACTAAAGTTTCTAGAAAGAGGGTGGATAAGGGTGGTTCAGGAAGTAAAACTGCAGCTGTGGGGCCTACGGATATGGATAAAGAGTCTGAAATATCAAGGGGGGATGTGATGTAGGAGGTGATGGCTCTCAAGTCATTAATGATAGTGCTAATGCTGGAGGGACCCTCCAAGGGGAAAAGGGACCACGTGCACATGGTGAAAAGGATGGTGAGATGCTGAATAATGATAGTGAAAGTTTAGAAGAAGAACACTTTAGTGAAGATAATGCATTTTGTAGAAATGAACATATGTTTGAAGAACCAGCAACTTCAAGGCCAACAGCTGGTGGACCCACTCATGTAGACGATAGGCCAATTAGTGGTGCAGAAGAGAATTGAACAAACATAGGCACAAGTGGACCAACAAATGCTGAACAACAAGACATAAGTGCTGTATTTGGGAAAGATGGCCTTGCTGATCAAATACATGGTTGGGATAGCAGATCTGATAATGAAAATGAGAGTCAACAACTACAATTTGTAGATTTTGTTCCTGAGAGGGCATGAAAAATCTGAAGTTCTTTCTGGGGCTGAAATTTAAAGATGCAACAGAGTTCAGGAGAGCTGTAAAAAATTATTCAATTGTTAACGGAAAGCATGTAAAACCTGTAAAGAATGAGAAGAATAGAGTTAGAGTAAAATGTGAACCTCCTTGGCCGTGGTATGTTTTTGCATCTACTGTCAAATGCTTTGGAACAGATGATTTGGTAGTGAAAAGTATGAATGATAAGCATGAGAATTGTGGGCATGTATAGAAAAATAGGCAAATGACATGTACATGGCTAGTTGAAAGATATGAAGATAGGTTAAGATCTAACATGAAACTGTCTATTAGAGAGCTTAGACAAACTGTAAATAAAGAATACAGGTGCAAAATCACAAGGGCAGTAGCTAGCAAAGCCAAAGCATTGGCATTAAAGAAGATAATAGGGTCTGTTGAGGAGCAATACAAACTGGTTGGGAACTATTGTGAGGAGTTGAAGAACACTCACCCTAGCACTACTATTGATATAATACACACTCCATTTAGAGAGCCTGGGAAGAATCCGAGATTCATGAGACTATATTGTTGTTTGGCCCCATTGAAGAATGGTTTTTTAAGTGGCTGTAGACCCATAGTCACATTAAAGGCCAATATCCTAGTCAATTGTTAGCAGCTATGGGTGTAGACCCTAACAATGGATGATGGCCCATGCTTGGGTAGTAGTTGAGAAAGAGGCTACAGAATAGTGGAGATGGTTTCTGAACCTGTTAAGCGAACATTTGATGATTATGAACCAACACCACTATACTTTCATATCTGATCAGCAGAAGGTAATAAATAACTACAGTATTTAGCATGCTTATTTTCCAATTGTAAGTTTAGCTATATGTAACTTTTTATATGAATTTTTTTATAGGGGTTAGATAGAGCCTTATCAAAAATTCTTCCAGGATGTGAGCACAGATTTTGTGTTCAACACTTGCACAAAAATTTCAAGAAAAAACATCCTGGAGAAGGATTGAAAAGAAAGTTCCGGAGTATAGCTTCAAGCACAACAGTAGAGCAGTATACTGCTGCAATGGATGATCTCCAACAATTTGATCCCGAGGCATTTGCATGGGTCAAAAATGCGCCTCCCCCAAAGCATTGGTGTAAGGCATACTTTCCAACTCACACTAAGTGTGATATGCTAGTAAATAATATCTGTGAACAATTCAATGGATTTATTCTTGAAACTAGAGATAGACCAATTATAACAATGCTTGAGGAAATCCACGAAATGGTGATGCAAAGAATTCAGCGAAGCAAACAGGGGACAGTCAAGTGGAGTGTCCCTGTTGGGCCATTAATCAAGGAACTAATTGATGAAAGGATAAAAGATGCTATAGTTTGGAATGCTATATGGAATGGCACAATAGGATATCAAGTTAAGGGTCCAAGGAATGAACAGTTTGCTATGGATTTGAGAAGAAATACCTGCACATGCATGTTATGGGAAATAGGCTTGCCATGCATCATGCCATAGCAGCAATGATGACATGTGGAAGGGACCCTTTGACTTGAATAGCCCCATGCTTCTCTAAAGAACTATTTATGAAACTTTATGATAATGTCTTGCAGCCAATCAGTGGCCAGATGCAGTGGCCTCCTATTGATTATGTAGAGATGGAACCACCCCTAGCATGTGTACACCCAGAGAGGCCTCGGAAAGCTAGGAGAAAGGATAGCACAGATGGCAAAAATGGTGGAAATAAAATGAAGAAGATTGTGGTTATGCATTGTAGAAAGTGTGGAAGTGCAGGTCATAATGTAGCAACTTGCAAACAAAGCACTCAAGGTGATAACCATCAGGATACCTCTATGGAATGTGTTGGAAAAAGGTAGCAAGTCTACAAATTTAAACTCTGAAAAATTTGTTGTCCTCATTGTTTAGATAACTCACTATTTTTACACATCTTCTATTTTGAGTTTAGGGTAAGAGGCAAAGAAAAAGGCAATCTAAACAGCAACAACAGCTGCAGTAGGGGCAACAAACTCAATTGCAACAGCAAACACAGTAAGAAATTGTGGAAGAAAAAGAGCAGCAGCAGGAAGCTAAACAACATGAGCAAATGCAGCAAGAGATTCCGGAGGAAGGACAAAGGCACTAGCATTAAACTTCTAAAGTGCAGGAAGAATCTAATGCTCATCAATAGCAGCAGAAACAGCCAGAAAGTGGTCAACAAGAAGAAGTGAATCTGTCCGGTGAGCAGCCACCACCACCACCAAGATCCTTATCTCTGTCCCAACATACCAGATCAAAGAAAAAGGCCAAACTCACTGATTTTGACAAGGGTTGGATCCACTTCAATTATGCTTATTTAGGGAAACAGCCACCATATTCAGTAAGAAGGTGGAGAGGTAAATGGGGTAAAGGAAGAGTAAGAAGCTCAAGAAGAGTGGGTGCTGAAGTGGCTGATAATGCGATGCTCTTGGAACAAATGCTAGAATTAATATAGGCAGAGGAAGAGGAACAGTAGTTATAGGAGGAAGCAGCAAAAACAGTGTTGCCTAATGACTTGTCTGTCTATTTTTGTACTATATTTTTTGTTGGTGGTATCCAAAGTTTGACTTCGTAGACAATCAAAGTGTATTGAATTGTTTTCTTTTGTTATGGCTATCTGCCTTTTCTTTTGTTCTATTGTGATAGCCATACTATGGAATCAACTTTGTTGATAGTGAACTTTTGGCATCATTGGTGTGTTTTTTCAGATTGCCTAACTTCTTTGTTCTGCTTTGTTTAACTTTTTTCGTACAACAAACACCAGAAATTATTGCAACTGACAAGGCCACCTTGCATTCGAAATTGCCTTGCAATTTTTTTCATATATACAAAAATATTTTAGAGAGTACTACATTGGCCCTTCAACTATTACTGTAAACTATTTTGGCCCCTGAACTAATGTAGACACAATTTTTTAGCCCCTGAACTAATAATATAGAAGTGTGCTGGCCCCTAAACTAATAATACAGCAGTATTTTGGCCCCTTAACTACTGACACATATACTTTTTTGGCCCCTAAACTACTTCCTTAGCAATGTTGTGGCCCATCACACAAAAGGTCATCACCTCATTTAGTTCTCAGTTGGTCAGCTGCAATAAAGATGCTTTATTTTCCATCCCAAGTCCCCAAATTGCAATTGCAACTGCAAATGCAATTGCAAGTACCACGATTACCTTCTGTTCTCTTCCTGCATATCCTTGGACTTCATCTTCCAATTGCTTCATTTTTGCCTCCATTCTTCGTACTTTTCGTTCCAATTTAGCTGAATATTCTCCAGCCTCTTCAAGCTCCTTGTCCATTCGATTAATCCGTCGAAGCAATCCGGGTATGATTTGCACGGAGCGGGTACACATTTCTTCATATATCCAAGACCAGTACTTGCAACCTTGCCCCTATTTCATATTCAACTTCAATACATTCCCATTGAAAGTTTTACAACTTCAACATCAATCAAAATCAAAAGGGCTTACCTATGGAAGTACACATTCTACATATCTTCGTCTTGAGTTCCAATTCATCCATGATGCTTTTATCACGCACTGCACTCCACATGGACAAATAGGAGGTTCAGAATTTCTTCTTGATATTCTTCTTCTTTCTTTTTTCTCTTCGCTTTTCTTCAAGTTCAGTGAACCCTAGATCTATCAAATAAAAGGGAACAAAGCCTTTTTGTGCTATTCATATGGTTGGATCCTATGCGCTGCCGGTTTTACCTCTCAGTCCATCAATACTAATATGACATTTTGACAAAATTCATTATATTTGACGATTTCATTTGTTAAGGGGCTAAATTAGTTCAAAATAAAGTTGAGGGGCCAAAATAGAGCACAGTAAATAGTTTAGGGGTTGGCGGGGTATTTTCCTCAACTAAGGAACTAGTCAAATTCTACATTTTTGTGGTGTTTTTCTTTTCACCCTCCAAGCTCCAAATGAGAAGGCACAAGCCCTATTTATAGTGAAATCTTTAAGTCTTTTTCAATGTGAACAACTCCAATAAGTCAATAATTTTGACTTCCAAGCAAGATCACATAATTGAGGATGAAATAACAAAAAGAATTGAGGCTAGAATCTCTTCTTCACAGCTGCAAGTCTTCTACAAATCATTCCTCAAAACTAGTGAAATAATGGAATTGAAACCAAATTGAGTAAGTTGCAACTACTTTTTCTGACCAATCTAGCCACCAATCCGGCCATTTATCAGCCAGATTGCTAGCCAGATTCCTCCCCTATTTTTGCTCCAAAATTTGAAATTCTGAAATTAGCTACTGACTAGAATCCTTGATCCTATCCAGCTACTTCCTAGCCGGATTTTGCATCCTGTTTCTTCACCAACAAGTTTCTTCATTTCTTGCTTGAGTTCACAACTCAATTTGAATCGCCCTCTATCTTTCCAATTCAAACATCTTCATATAGCATTTTAATCTTCATTTCCTACAAAATACGGACGAATTCACAAGTAAATAGGAATAAAACCAATTATTCGACACTTAACATTTAAGATCAAAATCTAGCCAAAATCGACTTGATTTCATGCATTACACTCATAAAAATGGCTAAAATGATAATGTATATCATCCAGAGATTGTACAAAATAGTCACTTAACAACTCCCCCATACGTAAATCATTGCTTGTCCTTAAGCAATAAAAATTACCACTCACACAATGACTCTCAAGCTAAAACACCATATGCACTTCTTCAAACTCAAGTCCTCATAACTCTGCAATCAGTCATTATATAATTTTGCAAATTACTGCAAACACTTATAAAATCAAGTAATAGGGAGACCATTAAACCCTAATTTAAACAAGTTAAATTCAATCTCTCACCTTAATCTAATTTCACATGCAAGCAAATTATATAGTCCAAAACTGGTTACCACTCTTCTACAATCATCTTTTGCTCAAAATTTAAACTAAGAGGGATTTATTCACATGATTTTTATTCAAATAGTGGAAATGCCTTTCAGCGCAAATATTGACACTTTTAGGTAAAGACCCGCGGTTACTCAACAATTCACTTATTTGAACTACTTAGCATATTTTTAATTCAAGCATCTTTTGACGCGAGTGTCAATATTTGTAAATGCCAACCCCCAGTTACTCGATATAAAAATAGTCCATTGACGAACTTCTATTTCTTATGCATTGTCCTCCCATTTGAATCATCCTTCTTGAGTCCTAAACATGCTTTTAAAGTAACTCAAAACAAGTTTAGTCAAGAAGAATAGGTGATTTGACACTTACATCCAAACACATAAATAAAGACTCAACAAACATACATGAAAATTAGACACAATAAACCCAAGAAAACAAGCAAACGTCTAAACGAATAGAGTTGCTCTTCACGCTGATATTGCCACAAAACTTCTCCAGCAATGGCTCCAAAAACTTGACTTGCGCGGGGTACATATGCAAAATTAAACTCAATTCCATAGTCAACTTTTATATTTATGAATTCCTAAATATCCCACATGCAATTTTCTACAAGGATACAGGTCGAGATTGAGTATAGGGTACTAAGGGTCGAACCCACAGGGAAGAGCGGACAACTACTGGTACTACTGAAGTTCCTCTATTATCTAGACTATCAACAAAATTGAAGGAAATAAAACTAAGCTAAATATGCAAGAAAATAGCAGATAAAACCTCCTTAAGTCATAGAATCACTTACTCCTCATGCAAGTGCAAATCTCCGATCATTGAACACTACTATCTCGACTAGTTATGGATTAAATTCCATATGCATGTGAAACCTATTATTATAGTGAATCAACTATATGTATAACTAATCTATACCTACTCTCATGGTCATGAAATTAGTTAAAGACTCATTAACTTCTATGAAATTACATGCAATTAAACCACAGAAACCACGAAGGTGCACCTCTACTCTTGTAATGTACTCCCTAGATTTAACATTTCCTTAAACTAGTGTTAAATTCCAACTCTCTCCTTAAGATTATCAAAATCAATGGCCAGTTAATCATGATTAGAAGAACAAAAGTACTAAATAACTTGCTCAACATAAAAGCATCAAATATCCAAGAAATTAACTCAAATAATCATAGAAAGTTCAACCAAAACCCAAGGTATAAACTTTAGAAACACATGAAAATAGAAATCCAAACTTATATTGTAACCAAATGAGAAATGCAATACAAAAGAAAAAATGATAGGAGAGATATCACCATTGTCACATGAGAACAAAGCCTTCATCTTTACTCCTCAATCTTTATCCAAGTTTAGTTACAAGCACAAGAGAGGATGAACTAACTAAGTTAAACTACTTCCTACACTAACCAAAACTAAAGAACTAAGAAACTGGTCTTTTTTTTTTTCGGAAACGATAGATCTTTTATTTCTATAAAGGGAATATACACTTTGTAAGCAAGGGCTCAAATGAACTATACAAAAGTGCAATTAAGTACCGAGGATTGACAATTCCTCATCATGAGTTATGCTTAAAGCATGATTACAAAAAGATTTACTAAGTCCTTCTAAGTCCACTAGTGAAGCACCAAATGAGCATTTTTGAAACATAGAGCTTAGCTCTTTTATATCATCCAGTAAGGCAGCAAACCGGATATCTTCTTAACTTAGTGTCTTCATTTGCTTATTCAACATGTTGCATGAAGTCACAACTTTCAGCTCTTCCCAACCGGCTCCTTTTGCTTTACACAAAGCCATTCTCACTGCTATAGCATAGTCCAGGACTTGTGAACCTGTGTTGTTTTCTCGCATCAACCATACAGCTTTTATCTTTTTTGTTGAGTCAATGGTTGTTACTCCAATACCCATGTTCACCCCTTCCTTATGTTCTCCTACTTCTACACACATGATCAGGCCATTGTCACTAATTTGTTGGTCCATACCATCACCTCCTTCAAAACTGGGCATTGGTTGGCTGTTCATCATTGCTGTTCTGTATTCTTCCCACTAAGAAACTAGTCAAATTCTACATTTTTGTGGTGTTTTTCCTTTTACCTTCCAAGCTCCAAATGAGAAGACACAAGCCCTATTTATAGTGAATTCTTTAAGTGTTCTTCAATGAACATAACTCCAATAAGTCAATAATTTTGGCTTCCAAGCAAGGATCACATAATTGAGGAAGAAATAAGGTCAGGAATTGAGACTAGAATCTCTTCTTTATAGCTACAAGTCTTCTGCAAATCATTCTTCAAAAGTAGTAAAATAATGGAGTTGAAATCAAATTAAGCAAGTTGCAGTAGTTTTTTCTGACCGGAATCCTGATACTTACCGGCCAGATTGCTAGCCGGATTCCTCCTCTATTTTTGCTCCAAAATTTGAAGTTCTAAAATTGGCTACTGACCAGAATCCGTGATCCTATCCGACCATTTCCTGGCTGGATTCTGCATCGTATTTCTTCGCCAACAAGTTTTTTCATTTCTTGCTTGGATTCACACCTCAACTTGAACCGCTCTCCATCTTTCCAATTCGAACATCTTCATATAACATTATAACCTTTATTTCCTACAAAATATGGGCAAATTCACAAGTAAACAGGAATAAAACCAATTATTTGACAGTAACATTTAAGATCAAATTCTAGGCAAAATTGACTTGATTTCAGGAATTACACTCACAAAATGTGACTAAAATGCTAATGTTTATCATCTGAAGATTGTACAAAATTGTTACTTAACAGGCTTTATGAAAATTTGTAGGCTAATGGAGGGCAGAGTTGACAATCGACAAGGGTTCCTTACGTATACCATTAAACAAAGCTGCATTCCGATTGCTCCATATTTTATAGCATAGCTATGCAAACATTTCAGAATCCTCCTTGGAAAGATTGATGATAATTTCTGTGCACCAAAGTTCAAAATTGGAAAGGTCACAAGCATGAATCTTTCTTTCAAGGAGGACAAAGAAGGAAATGGTACGTCAAATCTCCAAAAGGACTATTACAAACTGAACATAGTGGGGCAATGGATAATCCATGATGTGTCATGAAGGTAGAGATATGTGACAAATTTTCCACATGAGATGCTTGGTCTTGTTAGGAACTGTCTGAGCCTAAAGAGTTTTCCACACTTTATTCACGTTACCACTAGAACCACCAGAATCAATATTAGTAGAATAAATTATATTAGAGTCCATAATTGTGTGATAAGCACTTCTTACTGAAAATTTACCATTGTTAGAATAGTGCCACATCCATCAATTCTTTGGTCGTGATCAAGCTAGTGGGATGCTTTTTGTTAAATCCGCCTCCTCTTCCCAGAATATTTCCTCAATAAACTGAGAATTCTAGAAAAATGAATCAGGGATAAACAGAGTAGAAACTCTTGCCTCTCTTGGAAGGATCCTAGATGGGGAACACATTTTAGAAGTCTTTATCTGAGGAAGCCATCAATCATTCCATAGTTGAATTGATGTTCCAGACCTCACGCTAAATCTACAACCAAGACTTAAAGCTTGCTTACCTTCAAGGATTCCTCTCCATGTAAGAGAAGGTCTAGTTCCACGTTTTGCTTCAAAAAAAATCTGATTTCGAAAAATATTTAGCTTTGAGTATTCTATGCAACAGAGAATTCGGATTAGTGAGGATCCTCCATGCTTGCCTTGCTAGTATCACATAACTGAAAGATTTGAGATTGCTAAATCCAAGTCCCAAATTTTCCTTAGAAACACACAGCTTATCCCAGATATCCAGTGAATTTTGTGCTTATCTGTGTTGTCACCTCACCAATAATTATATGCCATTCTTTGAATGTCCTGAAGAATATTATCTAGTAGGAGGAAATAGGACATAGAATATGTTAGAATTGCTTCAACAATAGCTTTTAGGAGTACTTTGTTTCCTGCTTGGGAGAGGTATTTCTCTTTCCATCCTTGCAAGCGCTGCCAAACCCGATTCTTTATTGAGCTGAAGACCTGCATCTTGGATCTTCCAATGACTGTAGGTAGGCCTAAATATTTATCATGCGAAGGCATTATTGGCATATTAAGAATCTAAAAAATTTCAGTTCTTATATTTGTTAGAGTATTAGGACTAAATGCAATGCCAGATTTCTCCAAATTAACACTTTGAGATAAAGCACATTCATACATCTAGATGATATTTCAGAAATTGACCACTTCAACAACTGAGGCCTTCCCAAATAGGAGTGTATTATCAACAAAAAATAAATGGGATATGGAGGGAGCACTATTGCTGATGGAGATCCCGTGTAGCTTAGCACACCTAGTAGATTCCTATAACAGACAAGAAAAAGCTTCCCCACATATTAGAAATAAATAGGGTGACAAGGGATCATTGTGCTGTAAGCCTATTTGTGGTATAATAGAGCCAAATTGGGTTCCATTCAACATGAAAGAAAATGAAACCTAGGAAATACACTTGTGAATCAAAGAGATAAAGTTATTATCAAAACCAAGAGCTTGCATGACACAAACAAGAAAAACCCACTCAACCCTATTAAACACTTTATTCATGTCAAACTTAATGGACATAAGACTTTTTTTTAACCCCAAGGCTTGTTTTTGATAAAATGATGTAACTCATAAGCCATTAAAATATTATCAATGATAAGTCTGCTAGGAATAAAAGTGGTTTGATACTCTGAAATGATGCTAGGTAAGATAGATCTATTTCTATTGGCAAGAATCTTAGATGCTAGCTTGTATACTATATTACAAAAACTGCTGGGACAGAGCTAAGAAATCTACTCTGGATTTTTGCATTTGGGAATAAGAACGATATATGTGTGATTAAGCTTATTATCAAAGATATTATTATTTAAAAAAGAAAGAACAAGATTAATAATATCATGACCAACAATATGCCAGAACTTTTGATAAAAAATTGGACTGAACCCATCAGGACCTGGACATTTATAGGGATGCATCTGCAAGAGTGCTTTTGTTACCTCCTGTTTCATGAAAGTTTTGAGCAATAGTTCATTCATCTCAGTGGTGACTCTGGTCCGAGTACGATCCAAGACAAGCCTAAGATCCTCCTCTGACGGATGTGAATTAGAGAAAAGTTTCCCATAATGATCCACTATGATCTTTTCAATTTCCTGCTTATCATCACACCATTTTCCATCATGCTACCTTAGCATACTGATATTGTTTGTCTCTCAACGCTTGGTACTTTTGCATGGAAATAAGAAATTATGATCTCAAAGCTTATACCAATAAGCCTTAGCTCTTTGTTTTCACATCACATCTTCTCTATCAAGGAGATTATCCAAATATTTTGAAGTTCGCCAATTTCAGCTATTTTAGAAACATCTGAAAGAAGCCCTTGTTGCATAGTGTCAGTGGCTTTCCTAACCCAATCCACTTTTTTCTTAGTATTTCCAAATCTGACATGGCTCCAATTCATTAGCCCCAATCTACAGTCTTCTAGCTTCCACAAAACATCACCGCTAGTAGGAAAAATGTCCTAATTTTTGCTTTTGTTGTGGTATGATTGGTCACAATGAACGTAAATGTAGTAACAAAGGGAGTAATATGGATAAGGAAGATCAATTTGGTGTTTGGTTGAAAGCTAGTAATGCCAGAAGTCCAACAAAAAAGACTCAGTTTAAGCCAGATAGAGGGAAGAGGGAAAGTAAAAATGTGAGTGAGTCTCCTCATGATGAAAACTTAAATGGTGCTGATAACTTATACTTAAAATATACTAAGGATTTCCACAGAGATAGGACTTTTGAAAGAAGTGATACTGAATTTAATATAGGTGAAGGGAATGAAACAAGAAGCAAAGAAGGATTAGGACATAAGGCCAGGATAGCGATAAGAGATCTGGGGGCATTGGATTTGCCAGAGAATAATGGGAGTAATGAGGGTAAGGAAAAAAATGAACACCGGGGTCGTAAGAATGGGATTATTAAGAGTAATCAAGGAACAGAGAGTGATTTGGATGTTGTTATGTATGATAACATGTGGGTTGATGGTAACCAAGGGGGTGAGGGAGAAGTTCAGATACAAGAGTTGAATAGGAAGACTAAAACTTTTAAATTCCAGATTAGAGATGAAAATGAAGATTTAAATGCTGATTTTGTTAGTATACAATGTAACAAGACTTATGGAAAACCTAAAAGCTGGAAGAGAATAATTCAGGAGGTTAGAAAGAGGAAGCCTCTGGCAGAGGTGACTAATGAGAATAATATCCAAAACAGAGGTAAGAGAAAGGGGAATTTTGATCAGAAAGATAAGGATGATAAAATAGAGAAGAGTAATAAGAAAATCAAGGGTACTGGGGTGAGTGCAGATCAGGAAATGAACAAAAAGGTGGAGGAGTCCTACCTCAATAGGGCTCCCAAATGGAAATAAGAGCTGTGGTGTGGAACTGTCGAAGAGTGGGGAGCCCCTTGATAGTTCCCCAACTTAAGGAGATTATTAGACTCCACTCTCCTTTGTTGGTTTTTCTGGCTGAAACAAAAAACAAAAAATCTGTTTTAAATTCAGTTAAGTAGAAAATAAATTTTGACAATCTTTTTGTTATTGATTCTGTTGGGAAATTTGGTGGTTTGGCTATCTTATGGAGAAAATAACTTAACATTAAAAAAATTTTATTTACTAGTTTCACAATTGAACTGCATGTTGATGATCAGGAAACTAGAGAAGAGTGGTGGTGTATTTGTATTTATGCTAGTTTTGATCCTCAGATTAGGAAAACTCAATGGGATGTAATAAGTAGAAGGAAAGAAATCTGGGGCGATAAATGGATTATAATGGGGGATATGAATGATATTGTTTCTAATGGGGAGAAATGGGGAGGTAGAAGTAGAACAGAAAGGAGCTTTAAAGATTTCAAAATTTTCATGAATGAATAACCTGATGGATGTGGGATTTATAGGTAATCCGTGGACTTGGTCGAACAAATGGGAACAATGGGAGGAAATTAAAGAAAGACTGGATAGAATTTTAGGATCTCATAGTTAGATGGGTATGTGCAAAATTTCTACTTGCCTACATATTGAAACTGAAGCATCAGACCATAGCTTTCTTGTTCTTGACACTAAGCCCTCTGTCAAAAGATGGAAAAAGAGATTCATTTTTGATAAAAAATGGCTGTTATATAAGGGAGTGGATGATGTAATCAAGAATTTGTGGAATATGATTCAAAAAGGGTCCAAATGCTTTAAACTAAAGAACAAGATGAAAACCTGCAAAACTAATCTGCTCCACTGGTGCAAAAAGAATGACACTAATGCTGGTAAACTAATTAAAAGAATTAAGGAGGAAATTGCTGAAACAAAAAAGAAGGACTTTTTGGGAAAAAGAATTAAGCTAGCTGGTCTTCATAAGCAACTCAGTGAAGCATACAAAGCAGAGGAAATGCATTGGAGCCAAAAGACTAGGGTGAGTTGGTTGCAGGAGGGAGATAAAAATACAAAATACTTCCATGCAAGAGTTGCAAGTAGAAAAAGGAATCAAATTCTAAATCTAAGGAAAAGTAATGGGGAATGGTGTGAAGATGAGGGGGAAATAAGTGAGGATATTATTGAATACTTCAACCAGATTTTTACATCTGATCAACCTCTGGAGTTCTCAAAAGTGTTAGAGGATATTCCACAGACTGTTACAAATGAAATGAATCAAGAGCTAACAAAGCCTGTAACTAAACAAGAAACCTGGAAAGCTGTGTTTTCGATGCATCCCAACAAAAGCCCTGGACCTGATGGTATGACTTCTTTCTTTTTCCAACATTATTGGAATCTTGTGAAAAATGATCTCATTATTGCTATTAAAAGCTTCTTCTATTCCAGTAACATTCTTAGAGCTACCAATGAGACTCTGATCAGTCTAATTCCCAAAATTGAAATGCCTAGTTATGTTACTCAGTTTAGACCCATAAGTCTTTGTAACACCATTTATAAAGTTATTGCCAAAATTCTGGTTGATAGGTTTAAACCTGTTCTTAATGGCTGTATTAGTCCAAATCAGTCAGCATTTGTTCCTGGAAGACAAATTCTGGATAATGTGATAGTGGCTCATGAGTATATGCATTATCTAAAAAACAAGAGAACTGGGAAGGAGGGGTGGATGGTCATTAAGTTAGATATGTCAAAAGCTTACGACAGGGTTGAATGGGATTATTTGGCTAAAATGATGGAAAAAATGGGCTTTTGTTCACAGTGAATAGACTGGATTATGAATTGTATTACTTTCGTTACTTAATCAATGTGAATGGGGAAAAAAAGGGATTCATTAAACCTACCAGGGGGTTGAGGCAAGGAGACCCTTTATCCCCTTACCTCTTTCTTTTATGTGCAGAAGGCTTTTCAAATCTGTTGAACAAGCATCAAATCTGAGAAAAATTACTGCTGTAAAAATAGCTAATCAGGACCAAAAGTGTCTCATCTTTTCTTTGCAGATGACTCTCTGATTTTTTGTAAAGCAAATGAAAAAGAAGAAAAACAAGTGATGGAAATTCTAGCAAAATATGGGAAAGCTTCAGGCCAAGTGATTAATATGGAGAAATCACAGGTTTTTTTCAACAAAAATGTGAAGGAAGAAAGAAAAGAGGAAGTGTTGAATCAGTTACAAGGCATGAAAGAGATCAAGCAGGCTAAGTATCTGGGATTGCCAATGGTTATTAGGAGATAAAAGAACAAGGTGTTTGAATATGTCAGAGAAAGAATCACAAGGAAGATTTTAGGCTGGAAGGAAAAGTTACTAAATCAGGCTGGTAAAGAAATAATGCTCAAGGCTGTTGCAATGGCATTACCATCTTATACCATGTCCTGCTGCAGACTTCCAAAAGGACTGTGTAAGAATATTAGCAAGCAAATGGCTGCTTACTGGTGGGGGCAAGATAAAGAAAAGAAGAAAATACACTGGTTAAACTGATTGAAATTATCTGAAGCTAAGTGTGAAGGAGGACTGGGGTTCAGAGAATTAATGCAATTTAATAACGCCTTACTAGCAAAGCAATTGTGGAGAATAATTACAAGGCCGAATTTGCTAGTAAGTCAAGTGCTTAAAGCTTGGTACTTCAGAGGAAAACAAATCTGGAAAATGAAGCAGAAAGGAGGTGATTCATGGTGTTGGCAGAGCATTTTAAGTGCCAAACATTTACTACAACAGGGTATCAGAAAAAAAATTGGGGATGGAAAAATGGTCAACATTTGGGAGGATAAGTGGTTCCATGAAGCTGAGAATGGTGGGATCAAAACAAAGAAGAGAAATACTAGACTTACAAAAGTGTGTGAATTGATACACAATGGTGAATGGGATGAGGAAAGGCTGACAGCAACATTTGATAGGGAAGATGTGGAAAGAATTAAAAAAAAATCCCTCTTAGTATTTACCCCATGAAAGACCAGTTGTATTGGATGTTTTCACAATCTGGTGAATACACTGTAAAATCAAGGTATAAGTTGGCTAGAGTCATGATGCAGTAGAGAAAAAAGAAAAGTTGGGATGAAACTTCAAGTAGCAAAAATGCTACTGGAACACAGTGTTAGAAGTTTCTGTGGAACTTGAACATGAAACCGAAGCTCAAACACTTTGTGTGGAAATGCTTGCAGAGGATCTTAACAGTGAATGAAGTGCTCAAGCAAAGATGTGGAAAAGGTGACCATGTGTGTAAAGGGTGTGGTGAAGGGTCTGAAACACTAGAACACATGTTATTCTACTATAAGCATGCCCAACTGATATGGAAACATGCACCTGTCAACTGGAGTGGGATTCAACATTTTTGTGGAAATTTCTGGTTGTGGTTAATGTTTGGTTAATGTTGAATGGAAAGTCAACTTTCCATGCTGGTTATTAGAATCAGCAAGAGCAGACATTGAAGGGCAGTTGCCCAACGTGTAACTGAATTATTGGTAATGAAGTTTGTTATGTGGGAAAAAAAATAATAGACCAGCTATGCTCAACAACCTTCTCCCAGTCTGAGACCTTAAGCCATATGGCCTTAAAATAAAATCGACAGCACTTAGTATGAAATAAAGAGTCAAAACTTCCATCTTTAATTATGACCAAGATTGGCCTATGATCTGAAACATGCGAAAACAAGTGGTGGACAGAGGTCCAAGACCACAACTAATTAGCACAGATCCAAATGAGCACGGGTGATAATTGCAGTAGCAGAATTATGAAACCAAGTAAACTGGTAACCCTCAAAATCTAGATCGGATAAGTCATAATGAACAAGAGCATCCCTAAAACAGTCAATTTGCCACTGGGGACACTTGACTATACTCTAGAGTTCATCTTGCTTCAAAACTTCATTAAAATCTCCACAAAGGAAGATTAGAGTGGTTCTTTAAAGATTTAAACCATGTCCATGCCTCTCAATGAAATGAAGTAATAGGCTGTCCATAAATTCCATTAACTTTCCATGTTTTCTACCCATTATCATAACAAAATAATAGCGTCAATATAGCATTGTGAATAACTTAAAATAGAAGCATCAATATCCTTACTCCAAAGAAAAGCTAAACCACTAGAGAACCCTACAGCATCAACTCAGACTCCAAAAAAATTAATACTAGACTTGAGACAATCAACACATCTACTACTACATTTAGTTTCACAAGTTACATAGAAAGAGTAGTTTGGGAACTTTCTGTCAGACCAAGTCACAGATCTCCTGAACTCTTTGAGGGTTCCCAAGCCCTCGATAGTTACAACTTATGAGATTCATGGTCATCAGCAAGATTGGATAAACAATCCAGTCTCCACCGTCTCCATTGCAACCTCCAACTCCATATCTGCCAAAACATTGTCCATCTAGGATTGAAGAACACTTTTATTAGTTTTAATATCTTTATCTATCAGCTTGTGTTTTTTGGTGACAAAGTCAGCATCAATCACATTTTCAATCAGCAAACCACAGCTTCGTGTTATCTTCCTCTTGCCTATAGTTTTCCTAGTCGATGAAGTACTAGTAAAGCCATGCTTATCAAAACCCTGTGAACATTTCCATGTATGATGCTTAGGTTCGACAATTTGGAGAGGAACTTGGAGTAGGAACTGATTTTCTAATGGGTCCTGAGGCTTATTATCCATGAGAATTGGTTGATGGGTTAAAAGGTTTTTAGCAACTTGAATGTGCTCTTGGATTTGGAAGTCCTCAACAACAAATTGTTTTTAGCCCAAAAAATCTTGAGGCCCAACGTCCAAGACCATATCTTGCTAAGTAAGATCAATAGACTTTGTAGATTACAACTCTTTTGCTTTCTCGCTTGCTGATTTTGAAATTAGAATACTTTCTAAAATTCACATTGACTATTGATTACTTGTCTCAACTTGTGCTAGAGCAAGTGTGGGCAAATTATCAATGACTTGGGGATCACTCTTTCCTTGTGAATTCTATTCTTGAATAGTTGGGATTTGATTTAATTTGATATCCCCTTCCTGATTTAGTGTAGTGGAATCATGAATCAAATCTAATTGACATGCAATCAGAGTCTTTTCCTGCCTAACGTACTCAGCACCACTACTTTGATTCTTCTCTATTACAATTGGCTGTTGCCATGGAAATATACAATTACTAATTTTCATCCATGATTTGTATGGCAATTCTTTGTTATTTGAATCTGGACCAGAGAGATTTTCCTCACATTCATGATCTTCATGACCAAATTGACCACAATAAAAATAGATATTAGGTAACCTCTCATACAAAAGGTAGAGAGTGAATTCCTTTCACTCCTGATAAGTCAACATCATCCTCTTAAAAGACTAGCGATACTGCTAGGGCAATAATCTTCCTGCTAGAGTGATTTTTATTCATATACCAATTGTTAATTGTGATCCCGAATTTTGATAATTACAAAACAATTGAAGAAAATTGGTCTAATGTTTTCTAGTGAGATTCTTGACAGAACAGGATATCGAGGCAGGAAACTATTGAAGAAACTGCTGATCGTCGGACGGACGATACCTTGTATCGGACGTCCGATAAAACTCAAACCTTCCTATCGGACGCCAACCCGACGATCGGACGTCCGATAGACAGGGATCTATCGGACACCTCTTTCGACGATAACATCTACATCGGACGTCCAAGATATCCAAGAAATTTGATGAGCTTATCGGACGCTGGACGCAAGCCTTCGGACGCAAAGACATGTATCGCCGTCCGATCGATTCCATGAAAATTTTCGAGCCTACCGCCACCGCCGGACGCAAAGCTATCGGACGCAGAATTATTCATCGCCCGTCCGATAAGACTCAAACTTGCCTATCGGACGCTAGCATCGGACGAACAATAGAGTGTCGGACGTCCGATAGCTCCAACGGCTAGTTGACATTTCAACTTGTACTATCCGTTGACCTCGTTTTCTAGGCACTTTTTGGTCTCCTATAAATACAAGAACTGTCCAAATATCAAATACAACTGTACACTTGGATAACAAGTTCTTAAGAGTGATTTTAGCTAGAAAATACTCATTTTGAGTAAGAATTGTTAGTCTTGTAGTGATAGTTCATTGAGAAGCTTTTCAATTGTGAGTGAATTCATCAATTGTGTAGCTGTGAGGGTTTTCTCAGTAAAGAGTGTAAAACTTCCTAGCTTGACTAAGTGGAGCTTGGGGCAAGGAGGAAGTGATCCTTCTATTGTACACAAGTGTGATTGAATTTCACCAAATTGAAGAAGGCTGTTTTGAGGAATTCTCTTCAAGCTCAAGTGGAGACTTGAAGAAGTTTGGTTTGCTATCTTTCATTACTTGTTTTATCTTAATGTATCATATTCATTGTTTGAAATTTCATCCATATTTATCAATCTTGACTTGTCTATCTACTTCATAAATCATCTGTTCAAGAACTTGTGATTAAAATCGAAAAAGAGGTAATACTTGGTTGATTTTAATCAACCTAATTCACCCCTCTTAGGTTGTACTTGGGCCTTACAATTGGTATCAGAGCTTGGTCTCTAAAATCAAGCTTAACCGCTTAGAGTAAAGATGACAACCAACAATGCCATGTTCTGTGAAGGTCAATCAATCACTAGACCACCAATGTTTAATGGATCAAACTATGTAAGCTGGAAAGAACGTATGGTTATTTTCTTGCAATCTATTGACATTGATTTATGGTTTATTGTTAGTGAAGGTCCTTACACGCCATTATAAATGATCCCATCACTCATGTTCCTAGATTAAAAACTAGAGATGAGTTGAATCGAGAGGATAGAGCTAATCTCACATCAAATGCAAAAGCCATGAATGTTCTTTATAGTGCACTAGATTCGAATGAATCCATTAGAGTAAAAGGGTGTAAATCTGCCAAAGAAATTTGGGATAAACTAAGAGAAATTCATGAAGGTAGTGAGGATGTAAGAGAGCAAAAGAAATCCATTCTTGTTACTAAATATGAATCATTCAAAATGGAACCTCATGAAAACATTGATAAGATGTACTGTAGATTCAATGACCTTATTAAAGACCTAGAAGTTTTGGAAAAGGAATACACTCTTGGTGAAAAGAATAGGAAAATTTTGAATGCTTTACCTAAAGAATGGGAGAACAAAGTAACTGCAATTGAGGAAGCCAAGGACTTAAACTCTATGTCTATTGAGTCTCTCATTAACTCTCTAACATCTTATGAATTAAAGCTCAAAAGCAAAGTACAAGATGAAGAGGAAGCAAGAGTTAAACGAAGCATTGCTCTAAAGGCTGCTCAAGATGAGGATGACTTGGCTTCACAAGATGAAGAAGATGGTGATTGTGATGATAGTGATCTTGCACTCATCATAAAAAGCTTCAAAAGAATACTCAACAAAAGAAGATTCAGAAAAGGAGGACCAAGCAATCAAAACAACAATCAACTCAATACAAAATACAAAGCAAGATATGATGCAAACAAGAAACAAGGAGATAAGTGCTTCGAATGTGGGCAGCTCGGGCATTATGCGGTGGACTGTCCAATGAAGAAGAAGAAAGATATGAAGAATGAAAGAAAACCGAAGTTTAACAACTTTCAAATTACTTGGAATGAATGCAACTCGGAAGGAGAGAGAAGAAGAAGAAGAAATAGCTCAAATTGCCTTTATGGCAATTGGTGATAATGAGGTAACTTCTCATCCACAATACAATAGTGATGATGATGATGATGATTTAGAGTCATTTGTTGCAAAACTGCATGAAAGCTTGAAAGAGTCCTATTCTAGAAACAAGGAACTAAAACAAAAATTACTTTTCTTTTGCAAGATAATGCAAACTTGTTTCAAGATAATAAGAAGTTGAAATATGACAATGATTGCTTACTAAAACTGAAATGGAATTGCAGATGAACTTGATAGAAAAACAAGCCTTTGTGAAATGCTCAAAGAAAGACAAAATGACTTGAAAAGAGAATGGATAATCTTGACGTGATGCTTCAAAACAAGAAACAAAGTAGTTTCACAAGGAAGGTGTTTAACCCCTATGAAAAGAAAATTATATTTAATGCAAATGAATTTACAATTCATAGAAAAGTGGAGTTAGATTCATTAAATCTGTTCATGTAAACGATTCTACCATTATGTGTGATTTTGCTGCCAAGTAGGTCACTTGAAGCATGAGTGCTATGTGAAAAGAAACATGAGAAAAGGAATGAGATGTATGTGGTTAGTCAAACATTGACTCTAACCATCAAGGACCCAAAAATTAAAAGGGTACCAAACTTTCTATTTCTTGTAGGTAAAATTGAAAAGGATATGAAGAAATCAAAATGGTTCATTGATAGTGGATGCTCAAGACACATGACCGGTGATTCTTCACAATTCATCAAGCTCAAATCAAAGTCAAGTGGAAAAGTGACTTTGGAGACTACATGAAAGCTAAAACAATTGGAGTAGGTGATGTGGGTAAGAATGGTGAAACATTTGTGCATAATGTTCTTTAGTGGATAATCTAAGTTATAATTTGCTTAGTGTCAGTCAACTTTGTGATAGAGATCTATTTGTTTTATTCAAAAAACATGAATGTTTGGTTCTTGACTCAAAATTTAACATTGTTTTCAAAGGAAGTAGATACAATGACATCTATGTTGTGATTCTTGAAAAAATTGACTCTTCTAGTTTTAAATGCCTTAAAATCTCAAATGAAGATCCTTGGTTGTGGCATAGAAGACTTTGTCATTTTAACATGGATGTGATAAATGAAATCTCAAAAGGGAGCTTGTTAGAGGACTTCCTAAAATTAAGTTTGAAAAGGATAAGATTTGTGATGCATGTCAATTTGGAAAACAAACCAAAACATCTTTTAAACCTAAGAAAATCATTTCTACATCTAAGCCATTGGAACTCTTACATCTTGATCTATTCGGTCCTACACCTATTGCTAGTCTAGGTGGTAGAAGATTTTGTTTCTATTGTTGATGATTACTCTAGATATACATGGACTATTTTTCTTACTCATAAAGATGATGCCTTTAAAAGTTTTGTCTCTCTTTGCAAAAGTGCAAAATTTACTTGGATTGCATATTATCAAAATTAGAAGTGATAATGGTTCGGAATTTAAATATTGTGGATTTCCAGATTTTGTGATCATAATGGAATAACTCATGAATTTTCTATTGTAAAACCCTCAACAAAATGGTGTTGTTGAAAGAAAAATAGAACACTTGTAGAAGCCGCAAGAACCATGTTAAGTGAGAATGATTTACCAAAATATTTTGGGGAAGTCAAATACAGCTTGCTATGTAATGAATAGAGTATTGCTAAGACCTTTTTTGAACAAAACTTCATATGAGTTGATGTTTGATAAAAAGCCAATTGTTGGCTATTTTAAAGTTTTGGATGCAAGTGTTTTATTTTGAATATCAAAGAACACCTTGGAAAGTTTGATAAGAAAACCATGAAGGTATTTTCTTGGGATATTGTGATAATAAAAGAGGATATAGAGTTTATAATAGAAGAACTCTTGTGATTGAAGAAGCTATACATGTTTCATTTGATGAATCTAATGACAACTCTTCAAATAGCACTTGTGTAGATGATGATGTAGGTGTTCAAAAGAATCTTGAGAAGCTCACACTTCAAGAGGAGAACAATTGTGATATGGAAGAAAATTCAAAAGATGGTGATTCTCAAGAAATTCGAAGACTAGATGAAGAAGACAAGATTGATGAATCACTAAAGGATTTTCCTAAGGCATGGAAGTTCATTCAAAATCATCCAAAGGATTTGATCATTGGTGATCCATCCGAGAGGGTAAGAACTCGTTCTTCATCAAAGACATTATTTGATAATTTCGCATTTGTATCTCATATTGAGCCTAAAAACATCAATGATGCCTTAAAAGATGATTATTGGATTATGGCCATGCAAGAGGAGTTAAATCAATTTGAAAGAAATAATGTTTGGACTTTAATTGAAAGACCTCAAAATTATCCTATCATCGGCACTAAATGGGTGTTTAGAAATAAATTAAATGATAAAGGTGAAATTGTAAGAAACAAGGCTAGATTAGTAGCTAAAGGGTATGCTCAAGAAGAAGGTATTGATTATGATGAAACGCTTGTCTCCTGCTAGATTAGAGTCTATTAGGATGTTTCTTGCATTTGCATGTTTCAAGGGTTTTAAGTTGTATCAAATGGATGTTAAAAGTGCCTTTCTAAATGGTTTCATTGATCAAGAAGTATATGTGGATCAACCACCCGCTTTGAAAATGAAAAGTTTCCTAATCATGTATTTAAACTCTCAAAAGCATTATATGGTCTAAAACAAGCCCCTAGGGCTTGGTATGAACGCTTAAGTGGATTCTTAGTTGAAAATGGTTTTAAAAGAGGCATAGTAGACACAACTCTTTTACAAAACAAAAATCAAATGATCTTCTTATTGTACAAATCTACGTTGATGATATTATATTTGGTGCTACTAATGAGGATTTGTGCAAGGATTTTTCCACCATTATGCAAAATGAGTTTGAGATGAGCTTAATGGGAGAATTGAACTTTTTTCTCGACTCCAAGTCATTCAAACACGCGGAAGGAACCTTCATCAACCAAATAAAATACACCAAAGAACTCCTCAAAAGGTTCGCATGGAAGACTCAAAGCATGTGGGAACACCAATGTGCACATCCACCAAGCTTGAAAAGGACGAAGAAGGTACAAATGTAGATGAGAAAAGTATAGAGGTATGATCGAAGCCTTCTTTATTTAACCGCAAGTAGACCGATATTATGTTTGCTGTATGCTTATGTGCTCGCTTTCAATCTTGCCCAAAAGAATCTCATTTGAATGCCGTTAAAAGAATTTTTCGTTATTTGAAAGGAACCATGAATTTTGGTATTTGGTATTCTAAATGTAATGAATTCACCTTGTGTGGTTATAATGGACGCTGATTTTGGCGGATGTAGAATTGATAGAAAAGTACTAGTGGATCTTGTCATTTTCTTGGAAAGTGTTTAGTCTCTTGGTTTAGTAAGAAACAAAATGCTATTTCCTTATCAACAACCGGAATATGTTGTCGCTAGTGCATGTTGTGCACAATTAATTTGGATGAAACATACATTGAATGATTTTGGTTTGACATATGATAACATGCCCATTTTTGTGATAACACTAGTGCAATTAATTTGACAAAAAATCCTATTCAACATTCTAGAACAAAACATATAGACATTAAGCATCATTTCATTCGTGATCTTGTTCAAAAGGTGAAATTTGTGTAAACTATGTCCGTGATGATCAAATTGCTGATATTTTCACAAAAGCACTACCCCTAGAACAATTTAGATATCTTCGCTCAAATTGGGTATTTTAGAAAAGATGCCTTAAGCTTTCGTAAAACTTATCGGACGTCCGATCCGATGAACGGACGTCCGACAAGTTCTTGGTCATTTTCCGTAAAATGCTATCGGACGCATGGGTCGGACGCCAGATCGCTCGACGTCCGACACATGAATGTGACCAATCGTCATTTCACTTCATTTCCATCGGCCAACTACATTTAATTGGACGATCTTCCCAACCACCTCAATTCAAAACTCCAAATTCCCAGCCAAAACTTCACCATTTTCAAAATTGAAAGTTCTGATTTCACCTCTCACCTATTATGGTCCAATCTTCATCAAGTGTCCGCACTATAAATCACTCATCTTCTCATTCCCAAATCTCACCAGAAACCCTAAGTTCTTCCTTTCTCCTCTTTCTGGCTCGAAATTGATATATCCTTTCTGAATTTAAAAGTGTGTCACTCAGATACGTGGTAACACTTCCTCATCACCAAATCACACAACATAAGCACAATGGTACGCACTGTGGAGCTCACATCTACCGGACGCAAGAAGTTGCCAAGAGATGAAGATACTTCCTCCCACTGTGGCAAACGCACCTCCAAAAGAACAAGACGTGGCTCGCTACAAAACAACCACCTCAGACTACTCCTTCCTCGATTCTCGTGTTATAATAGAACCCGCTCCCTTACCTAAATTCATAGATTCGATGTCGAGTCTAAGTTTGACTTATTCTCTCAAAAGTTTCATTATTCAGCCATCCATTATTCCTTCCGAAGTTTAAGAAAATCGATCTAGAGTCCGTCCTTAAGTTGTTTGAGTTTCGTAAATGGTCTCACATCATTGTTATGCCTAATGTCTATTACCCCGACATGATGTATCGCTTTTGCCAATCTTAGAAGGGTAATTCCCTGATGAGCTTAAATCCCGTGTGAATGGTATTGATTTGGTTTTTGACTCTGATGTTGTGAATGAAATTCTAAAAACCACCATTGAGTTTGGGTGCAAAAGTAAAATTGCAAACTTCTTTTCCTATGAGGAAACTCCAACAAGTTTAAATCATTTCAATGCTGAAAAATTAATGGCCTATTTTCAATCTCCTTTTCAAACTCCGTTGATGCCAAGTTGGAAGATTTAAGTCCTAAAACCTGATCATCTTTTCAATCATCTCAAATTTGCTTGTTCCAACCTGATGGTCATCGGACGATGCAAACAAAATGGAGTTATATCTGCTTTTATTGCTTTGTTGAAAGAATTCAATAGATTTTGGTTTTGTCATGTGTAAGTTTCGATGAAACTCTCCACTCGATACAAGAAGAAAACTCTCTTATGGAAAGTTTTAACTCCCATCTTGAACACTTCAAAATTCCTATAAGTGGTGTATGTCCCAAGGACTTAACCACTTCTGTTTTCAAAACAGATTTTGAAAGGAAGAATTTAAAATTCTTTGATGGAAATTGGTGCACCAAGGAAGCTGTCTCAATCTCGCCAAAGAAAGGACATGATGTTCCTCTCTCTCCTAGTCTTGCTAGAACTCTTAGATTTACCTGTGTCCATCAATTCATCCTAGGAAGTCAGCCTCTAGGATTTCCTCTCAATCTGATGTCTTGGACTTGTTGAACGAGCTCAAAAGTCATGTTCTTCTACTTGAACATGGTCTTATGTTAACCATGACATCCACCAAAATCCAACTTTCTTGACAAAAGAAACCTGTTGTTCCCTCCTCCCGGGATGAAAACACCTCTCAAGCCAAAGAGCCTAACCGATCCTTCATTGGATGACCAAGAGATGACTGAAGTCACAAACTCTACAGTGATCCCACATCATCTACCAAGGGAAAGAACCTGGTTGTGGAAGATGAAGAAAACGAAGATGATGGGATGAAACCAAGAAGATGATTCAACGTATAGGCTTGTCGAAGGCACTGGAACTCGATCAACATTCACTCTTTAGGCACTCTAGGATGCACTTACACTTCACATTAGAATGCACAAGTCTGTTTTGTTCCCTTTGTCGATGTGAAAGTGTATTAATCTATTTTACCGCTTTCATCTAAGACCTTTGTAGAACCAGACTTCAAGCAAGATTTTTAACATTTTTCAGTTAATGATGATGGCCTTACAATTGGCCTTTCCATGATTTTGCACTATGTTGTTGGATGATGTTATCTGCTGAAATCGATATTAGAGTTATCTCGATGAAATCTAACTTTGAGATTTCAACGCTTGTTTACATTACTACACTATGTCGATTCGCTTTTGTTTACATTTGGGATGAATGTTTTGTGATGACAAAAAGGGGAGTAAAAAAGAAAAGAAATTTGAGTTATTCGGGGAGTTATTCAAGTAAAAAGAAAAGAAATTTGAGTTATTCGGTAAGGGGAGTTATTCAAGTAAGGGGAATTCTTTTGTTAAAAACTCAATTTTGTCAAATTACATTCAATTGTTTTGTCATCATCAAAAGGGGAGAATGTTAATTGTGATCCCAATTTTGATAATTACAAAACAATTGAAGAAAATTGGTCTAATGTTTTCTAGTGAGATTCTTGACGTAATGTGATATCGAGGTGAAACCGCTGAAGAAAACCGTCGGACGGACGATACCTTGTATCGGACGTCCGATAAAACTCAAACCTTCCTATCGGACGCCAACCGACGATCGGACGTCCGATAGACAGGGATCTATCGACACCTCTTCGGACGATAACATCTACATCGGACGTCCAAGATATCCAAGAAATTTGATGAGCTTCGGATGCTTTGGACGCAAGCCTTCGGACGCAAAGACATGTATCGCCGTCCGATCGATTCCATGAAAATTTTCTCGAGCCTCGCCACCGCCGACGCAAAGCTATCGGACGCAGAATTATTCATCGCCCGTCCGATAAGACTCAAACTTGCCTATCGGACGCTAGCATCGGACGAACAATGAGTGTCGGACGTCCGATAGCTCCAACGGCTAGTTGACATTTCAACTTGTACCATCCGCTGACCTCGCTTTCTAGGCACTTTTTGGTCTCCTATAAATACAAGAACTGTCCAAATATCAAATACAACTGTACACTTGGATAACAAGTTCTTAAGAGTGATTTTAGCTAGAAAATACTCATTTTGAGTAAGAATTGTTAGTCTTGTAGTGATAGTTCATTGAGAAGCTTTTCAATTGTGAGTGAATTCATCAATTGTGTAGCTGTGTGAGGGTTTTCTGTAAAGAGTGTAAAACTTCCTAGCTTGACTAAGTGGAGCTTGGGGCAAGGAGGAAGTGATCCTTCTATTGTACACAAGTGTGATTGAATTTCACCAAATTGAAGAAGGCTGTTTTGAGGAATTCTCTTCAAGCTCAAGTGGAGACTTGAAGAAGCTTGGTTTGCTATCTTTCATTACTTGTTTTATCTTAATGTATCATATTCACCTGCTTGAAATTTCATCCATATTTATCAATCTTGACTTGTCTATCTACTTCATAAATCATCTGTTCAAGAACTTGTGATTAAAATCAGAAAAAGAGGTAATACTTGGCTGATTTTTAATCAACCTAATTCACCCCCCCCCCCCTCTTAGGTTGTACTTGGGCCTTACACCAATGTTACCCTTAGTTGGTCAAACTCATATATTCCCATTGATTTTTTGGGACCCATTGTCCACAAATTACTCTTTTCCTCCTCTTTCTAATTAATTGATTGGTTTGCTTTCTTTTGTTCTTTCTTTAATTTATTTATCTATTATTTTCATAACTCATTGATTTGGTTTTGAGTTTTTTACCATAATCTTTTCTTTCATTATTATTCTTTTGCTTCAAAGAACTTTTATTTTTTATTTTTAAAGTTGTATTTAGAAGTTATTTTTTGCAAATCCAATGTGATTTAACTCAAACAACTAACAATCTAAAGGATCAAAAACTCCAAAAAAATGTAGACAGACTTTTCCTTCAATATTCATTGAATATAGAATGTAATGCAATTTAAAATTATTTTAATCTAGTTATTAGAAAATATGGATATATATTGAAGTCAAGATTTACATGAAGTAATAAGTAGCAAAGTGAAAAATATTGTAAAGTTTGTAAGGAGATCAACAGCACACGGACACAATAAATAAGCAAAATTCAAAGGAATAAAATATGTTGTATATATCATAGGATCGAATTCCAATGACATCACAATAGCAAGTGTACAATTTTATGGACTCTAATATAAAATATAAGAATTAAAAAAGACATAGTAGACCCTACAGGTTCTAATTTTAACCATAAAAGACTCTAGTTTGATGGACTAGATATGGCATAATGACCTCTTCTTCTCTTGCCAACGAAACACGGCTTGTCTATTAAGCAACTATTGCACCATGAAGATTTAAGGTGGAGGTAAAATTGATGAAATTATCCAACAGTACGTAAACAACTTACAATAAGAAGCACCTGCAACATAGAAGGAGATGGAAGCAAATTAGTGAAAATCTATAATAATTTACTAGTTGCAAAAGAAAAAGAAATTAACTATATGTACTAGAGCAAAAGAAAAAAAACAGTAAAACAAAAAACATAATGAACTTAACAAATCTAACAAGCTGCTAGATGTATAAAACAATTTTGTCTCTGAAGTTGATTTAGAATAATGAAAATAAATCAACTTAAAAAAATAGAAAAAGGTAATCAGGCATAAAATGAAAAATAGACACTTGCTAACATGAAGGCATAGGAAATCAAATTAAAAAACCAACTAATAACAATCAATGAAAAGTTTATCCCAATTAAAAGTTTTGAATCTTTTGTATATACAACTAATGATATGTTCTAAGCATCTTCATAGCCTAAACAAATGAGGAATTAAATTGAAAACAATTCTAAATTCTAAACCTATAGTCAAAGCCTAATCCAAAAAATAAAACTGCATCTGCTTAAGGGAAAAACTTAACTACATCACCGGTTCACAGGCCAAAGTTGATGACACAACAAAAGCATTTTTTGGTCCTGGTTAAATCAAAAAATAACAAATAAATTAGAAAAGTGAATAGCATCAAAATTTGTTCTCGTAACTATGGAACTTATGTTTAATAACCATTATAAACATTGCTGGAAAAAAAAAAGGTATTACCGGGAATAGTTGCCAAATTAAACTGCAATTGGAGTTCTAATGCCACAAAAACTCATCAACCAGAGTTGGCATCTCATTCAAATTGAAATTCATTGATCTCCAATCATTGTCCAACCTTGAAACTTGAGTTGCAACAAAGTTCCTTGCTGCAATTCGATATACCTGGCCATCATCTTTGCTACCATCATGATTACCACACCTTAGTGCTGCTTCCACTATCTCAAATTGTGAAGGATTTCGAGTAGTTGAACTCAATGCTTTTCTTTTCCTTCCAATCAGTTGCCTACCCTTTTCGCATTGAACATTTGGTTCGAACATTATAGAAAAGGATCCATCAACAAGTTCAGATAGTTTTTCTTTAACATTTTCCCTTTCAACAAGAGGCCACTGTTGATATTTGTCTTGTAACTTGGTAAGCATCCTGTCTAAAGAAGAATTATCACTATCTACCTCAGTCTCAATTAATAATGGCTGTCTTGTGTCAATTCGCCACGGTGAATGTACCTCTGAGAGCGGTAATGTCTGACCTTTCCAATGACTCATCATGTGTGCACAAGGAAGCCCCATTGTTGCCATAAAAGTACCACTACAGGTTGGTTGCATTGTACAATATTTTAGCATCTAAAATTGTTTCTCCAATTCTTTCAAGGCAAAAATTGACAACCGAGTCACAACTTCTTTGAAAAAAAGAAGTTTACATTTGTGAGGAACTTGAAGCCTTTCTCGTGACATCTTCACCTTAATTTCATTAATGTCATTCTCAATAAGAAGACACATTTTCTGTTTGACTGTCAAAATATCTCCAGTTGAAACTAGCAAATATTTCTTCAACTTTGAATGTGCCCCTTCTGCTCTTGATGAAGCATGGTTTCTAAAATGTAAAAACTTATCTGTCTATGCAGTAACAAATTGTTCTTTATGTGGAATCCATGTTCTCTGGATGTACCTCAATACATCTCTCTTCTCTTCGTATGAAGATTCCAGCTCATACCAAGCTTTCTCATAGGTTTCTTTTGTTGAAGAATATACAACTCTATTCCAAGCCGACAGAAACTCTTCCCAATCTTCGTTCTTTTCAAACTTAGACTTGCAATTAGAGACTACATTTTTCTCTATATGCCAAACACATAACAAATTTATAGCCAGAGGAAAAACAACTTGAATAGCCCTCATTAATGCCAAATCTCTATCAGTCACAATAACAAAAGGATAACAATTATTACCAAGCAGTTTGCCAAACACACCTAGTGCCCATTCAAAATCTTCATGTCCTTCTTTTGCCAAAAACACAAAGCAAGAGTAAAATGACGTGCTGAAGCTTGTAATACCTATTATTTCAAGCAGTGGCATCTTGTATCGATTAGTCTTGTATGTGCAATCCATAACAAACACATTCGAATAACTTCTGCTTAATTTTATGGAAGTAGGATGTGCAAAAAATATATGAGTTAAACAACCTTCTTGGTCTCGTTTAACATCAAAGACAAATCCAGCCTTACCAAGTTCTTCAAATAAAACCTGAACCATTGAACGACCTTTCAGGCTTTCTTGTGCAATTTTGCGCTTCATGTTGTAGATGTTCCTTGCTATCACTCGAGTATGTGGATTTTTTTGACGAATAGATGAAAGAATCTGACGAGGAGGAATTCCAGATTGACTCATGTGATGAACATTTTGGATCTCTTCTTCTTTGAAAACACGTGCCAAAGGATGTCCAGACAAGTCATTGGAGGCTTCATGATTGTGGGAATCATTTTTCATCACAACTCTCCAGAATCCATCCAAATATCTCTTGCCTTGAATCTCAAAAGGGCAATTGATAAGACGGGTAGTCGTATTTCTTTTCTGTTGTTCAGTTGAAATATTTAGTCTATTTCGGTACTGGCCTCCTCGATCACAACCAATAGTAACATATTTTTCCTTTCTCGAACTTTTAATTGATAGGATGTAACCTTGAGTCGAGTAGAAGCTTCTCAAAACCTTCACCAAATCATCACGTGTTTCAAACTTTGAATCAAATAATTCAACAACATTCCCTCAGCCAACTTGATGCAATTGTTGAATGTCACTACTCAATTTGTGCAGATTATTCTCTTTGAATTGATTAAAAATCCTGTTTGCCATTTGCAAAATCTAGAAACAACGATATATGAATAAGAATTGGAGTGAATTGCCCAAAAAAAAAAAGAATTCAAAACAAAAAAAACCCTACAATATTACAATAATTGCAACAAAAATTGCTCAAAAAATAAAAACTTAAATCTCACAATAATTGCAACAAAATTGCATCCCAAATTTAATCAAAATTTATGATCACTCCAAAAAACTATGAGCAAAGATTATTTAATAAAAAACATAATGGAATACAACCAAAAAAGAAAAAAAAAAGTAGGAAAGAACTTACGAATAGTGATGGAGAAGTAGTAAGAGTGAAGAAGAGAAAAATACTATACAAAAGATCTTAAAACAAATGTTGCAAAGGTCTCAAGAAAATGAAAGAAATTATAAAATAAGAAAGTTGTAGAAAAAACGTAAGGTTGGAATGGGAGGGGAAGTGAGAGACAAAAGAATGAGTAATTAGTGGACAATGGATCCCAAAAAATCAATGGGAATATATGGGTTTGACCAATGAAGGGTAACATTGGTATTTAAAAAAAAATCGCTTTGGCAGGAAGATAACTGCTCTGGCAGTATCGCCAGCCCTCTTAAAAGAGTGTCGGGTGTCAATGGAAACTCGAACCCAAAGAAATTTGCTCATAAAATACCATCTACAGCAGCATCCACTTTTATAAAGATCCTAAATAGTTACAATTATCTTCACTATATCAACAAACATCATAACTAACGGCACATTAAAGACTCCAACCCAAAAATGACAGAAATAGAATAGGATCTTTGCAGGAGAAATGTGGCCTTGATAATCTAAGAGTACCAGAAGCTTTTGATCAAAAGACCAAGAAGAACCTTGTAAAACTCTTACTTTATCAACTGGATAGAAAAATAGGAATAAGGCAGTATTATTGCCAGTAGGATTACTAGATAAACCGTGTGGAGTGCTCCACATCCCTTTCATTATGAACGTCATTGCCTCAACACTGACCGATTTCATGGAAATCAGTTTCCCCAAGAGGCACAGCAAACTGTTATGAGGAGATGATACATTGGCTGCTAGCAGAATGTCAATCCGATTAGATTCTCCTTCTTTTTGGGACAAGTTAGCTCATAATTTCTCCAGTTCTTCAGCCATATCAAAGGAGGATACTTGTCTCAAACGTGCTCGACCAAAGAAACCACGAAGTGAGTGAACAAGCACAAACTGCACAGAAAACAGAAACAAAAGTTATAAGTAAAAGAGTCAAAAGAAAGATGAGATAGCATTGGAGAGAAAGAACAAAAAATGAAAGAAGACTAGAAGGCAGGATGAGAAGAAACTATGGAGAGAAAGAACAGAAAATAAAATGACACTAAAAGGCAGGTAGAGAAGAAACTATGGGATAACAACAAGAAGAAAAGTAACAACCGGGCAAAACAAAGCTTTCACTAGGAATTTGATACTGGAAATCTATCAAACCCTAAGAAAGATAAGAACTTGTGAAAGCAAGAGAGAACCCATAGACAGAGTCTCATGGGACTAGTTTTCAACAAGTGATACATATGTATTCTAAAACTGAAGTATTCTTGGTCTCCTAGCAAGAAAATCAAATTTTTGCTTGCTTAGTGACTGTAATTGTCCTTTTTTAGCCCATTTTCGGCTTACAGTTTCTGTATAGTCAAAACGTGTAAACAATAGCTTGTTTTGTGTTTGGACAAAATTGCAAGTGAAATGTATTAGTAATGTTGCAAAAACTGTTGATGAAAAAAAAAAAATTTTTTTGAGGAGGTGATTATAGTTTATATCATTTATGCATTGCACAACTTGAACTCAAAGAGAAATTCTTATTATCTAAAGGAATATATCATAAATGCTTATTGATTTAGAATGGAAGAAAAACTAACATAAAGTTAGAATGAATTTACATTGATGGCAAATTCAAAATTTGTGAATAGACATAAATTAGAGTGCAATGCAATTGTTTTTACTCAACTAGCTTACTGCAAGATATTATATGCAAATTCTTTTCTTTTTTCTTAGAGCAACAATTTAATTTTCACGAAAAGGAAAAGAAAAGAAGGAGTTTAAATTTTTAATTAATAATTAATTGCTTTTACACATCATGCAGCTAAAAAATTATACAAAGAGATTATCAATCTGTCACAACTTTTTATGAAATTGTTGAAGTAATAATTTTTTTATTTTTTAGTACAAGAAAATGAAATGTCACGACAAGCGTAGGTTGAATTTTGAATTTTTTATTGTTAATTTCAAATAAATATTATCTTTTTTGGTTCATTTGCATTTCCTTTAAGAAGCCCATAATCTAGACAAATGAATTACTTTCTTTGGAATTCATTTCCAGTTCCCTATTACTTTTCTTTATTAACCAAATAAAAAAAATTTTGCAAGTAACTCACTTTCCATTTCACTTACTTTCCTTTGCTTGCTAGATTCCTAGAACCAAAGAGGGCCTTAAAATAAAAACTAACACTTTTGATTAGATGTAGTTCCCACCCACTTGCAACAAGAAGTACATATTCTTCCCATCATGCAAGGCCTGCATTCACTATCAAGAATCACATGTTATTACTCCAAAAAAAATATCTTTTAATTTATATAATTATTCGTACTATTTTTACTAATGCCAATCCCTTTCCATTTCAAAAAAGAAAGAAAAAATAAAAAATATTAAATTTCTTTAATTCATTGGTCCAGCACAAACACACTCTCACACACAGATATATGGTTGAGTGATATAAATACAAAATGTTAGAGATAACGAAATTTTCTTAATTCATTAGTCAAAATTGAAGTGCATTAAATTGATATTGGTAAAACTAAGTGCGATTGTTTACACTAATCCTTTTGGGTTTATGAATTGGGCCAATTTCAAATCAAATAATGGAGCAATGTCATTTTGAACTACAGTTGATTAATCGCTTGAATTAATTCATGGGAAAAATCCACCTTTTGTTCTCAAACTTCTAACTGGGACATATTTTGTCCCCAAACTTTTTGATGCACCATATTTAATACATGGATTAATAATTTCTAGACACATTTAGTCCAAAAATAGCAAATTGTTTAATTTGGACAAAGAAGGCTCACATGTCCAGCATGTGGCTATTAAGCAAAAAAACTTTCTTCCTCAAAACCGATCAAAATTCAATTCATTCTTCATTATCTCATCCTTGTTCATTCTACTCTTTTGTCCAAAGAGAAAATTTTCCAATTCTAAACTATAGCTTCAAAATCTGCACTTCACCAAGAAATTGAGTTAATGGAGTAATCAGTTGGCTCAAGCAACAAAGGTTCATGTTGAATGTGGGTTTGCCTTAAAATGAGGTCCAACAGCTTTGAATCCCTCAATTTCGTCCAACAGCAACAGCCATCTTTACAGATGTGATCAAGACCAAAATTGATGACTTATTGGTGGATGATAATCCTGAAAGAAGATTCTATGGTTGTCCAACATGGCTATTAAGCTATTTCTTATTTTCTTATAATTTTTTCTGGGGGAAAATTGTGAAAATTCATTTTGCTAAAGCTATAAGATTGTAATTATATTTGTAGAGACTAAATATGTGTAAATATTTTGAATAGTTAGACGAACCAGTTTGTGCAAAAGGAAGGAGCATCATACCTAACTTGCTGAGAAGGGTAAATCAAATAGAGGAAACAATTAAAATAAGTTGTAGAACGGAAAAAATTCTGATTTGTATTATCCTGCTATTGGCTATGCTACAAATGTATCTATTGCTAGAAACTTTACTATATTTTGGGTGTGGACGATCGCTCAATTCTGTCTTTTGAATCAACATTTTCTCCACATTGGATGGCTTTAATTAGAAATCAGAAACCTCCACTGTCTTGATTGTGGATTTGAATGGGTAGTGAAAAGAGGAAAGGAGCAAAAGAAAGTGAGAGTAAAAGTTCATGTTGAATTTTGTTGAATTGACTGGGAAATGTTTTTTACTTAACGGCCACTTGCTGGAGACGTGAACCTTCTTCATCCAAATTGAACAATTTACACTTTCTGGACTAAACATGTCCAGCAGTTATTAATTCAGGTACTAAATGTGGTACACTAAAAAGGTTGGGAATAAAATGTATCTCTAACCTAACTTTAGGGACGAAAAGTGGATTTTTTCTATTAATTCATAATGGATTATTTGGGCCTACCGATCTACTGAAAGTATACTTCACATGGGCTTTTCCAATCTTCGAGCACTCCAAGTTGTATGCAAGTCAGACTTCAAGTTGGCAATGTACCTTATTTCACTAATCGAGAGAAGGTAATATTTGCACCAATCAACTTGCAATCCGATGTCACTTTATTCTCAAATCCTGCGCATCATCCATCAATTGCTATGTAAATAGCCTTTAGACCTCAATTTGATTAAAAAAAAAAGAACAAAAGACTTTGTAATTGGGTTATAAATAATGCGTGAGATCGTCATTTTGATCCCCAATGTTTGGCCTGTATATCAAACCGATTCTCAATATTTCAGTTAAAACAAATTTAGTCCTTAGCGTTTGTGATTTTAGGCAAATTTAGAACCACTAATAGAATTGGAACAATCACTAATGGTCCTCATCAAATTGCTGTTAGTCAAACACTTTGACTTTACACTTTTAATTCCCAATGTTTTGATTTTGAATCATCAAATTTCTCTAAATTTTAAATAGTGATATTAAGCACCTTAGCATGAATTGAGATATAAATTAGAATGAAATAATATTAAATGGGTAATAAGAATTCTAATTAAACATCTTTTTTCTTCTTTTTTATTTTTATTTTATTTATTTATACTAGTAATACATCATGTATTTCTTTTCTTTTGCATAGTTAGTCTCAAATTTGGTTCAATATGTATATATTATTGTTTCTCACTATTAATAATTAATTGATAATAATTTTGGATTAATAGCTTTCATGTTACATCAATTCAAACTTGCTCAATCTATTCGACGGCGACCTTATAATGCAATTGCATTCTTTGCCTCTATTGCCATTTTTGTTTCTATATTCCTCATTTATCCACTAGGTTAGTGTAATTGGTTCTTTGAGTCTAGTTTTGGTGTAACAAATATATTTAGATTCATCCTCTTATTTCAAGGGTTTCATAATTGGACATTAAACCCATTTCATATAATGGGAGTTTCCAGTTATTTGGCGCTGCTTAATTTGCTATGCGCTATTCATGGTGCTATTGCAGAAAATACTTTATTTGAAAATGGTGATGTTGCAAATACATTCTATGCGTTTAACCTAATGCAAGCTGAAGAAACTTATGCAACTGCTTTTGGTCCCAAATCCTTTGGATTGTTTTTTCTAATAAAAGTTGGTTACATTTCTTTATGTTATTTTTACCAATAACCAGTTTATGGATGAATGCTCTTAGAGTAGTTGGTTTGGCCCTGAATCTATATGCCTATGATTTCATTTCTTAGGAAGTTTGCAGAGGAAGATCCAAAGTTTGAAACTTTTTATGCCAAAAGTATTCTCTAAAATGAAGTTATTCATGCTTCGATTGTAGATGAAGATCAACCTTAAGAAAACCTTATATTTCCTAAGGAGGTTCTATCATGTGGAAATGCTCTTTAATGGAACTTTAGCTTTAACTGGTCATGATTAAAAAACCACCAGTTTTGCGTGGTGGGCTGAAAATGTTCGACTTATCAATTTATCAGGTAAACCATTTGCAGTTCATGTTGCACATGCTAGGTTAATTGTATTCTAGGCTGGAGCAATGAACCTCTTTGAAGTGACTCATTTTGTACCAGAGAAGGCTATGTGTAAACAAGGATTAATTTAACTTCCCCACCTAACTACTCTAGGTTGGGGGTAGGTCTTGGAGAGAAGGTTATAGACACCTTTCTATACTCTATATCCAGATTACTTTGTCACTTTCCTCTGCAATTTTGGGCTAGGTATTTAACATGTACTTTTACGTCCTAAGATGCTTGAAGAATCTTTTCCATTCTTCATTTATGTATGGAAAGATAGAAATAAAATGACCAAAATTTTAGGTATTCACTTAATCTTGTTAGGTATAGGTGCTTCTCTTCAAGTATTCAAGACTCTATATTTTGGAGGCACGTATGATACTTGGGCTCTGGGACGGGGAGATTTGAGGAAAATTACCAATTTGACCCTTAGCCCAAGTATAATTTCTGGTTATTTACTAAAATTCCCTTTTGAAGGGAAGGATTGGATTGCTAATGTGGACAATTTGGAAGATATAATCAACAGATATGTATGGTTATATTTGGTGGAATCTAGCATGTCTTAACCGAACCTTTAGCGTGGGCTCGGCTTGCACTTGTATGGTTTGGAAAGGCTTACTTATCTTATAGTTTTGGGGCTTTATCCATCTTTTGTTTCATTGCTTCTTGTTTTGTTTGATTCAATAATACTACCTAGGTTATCAATTGAGTTTGAAATAAAGTTGGCATTTTCTACACACTATATAAGCCATTAAATGATTACATAGAAAGATAGTTTTTTCTAAGAATTCCTAGAATTAATTTATATTGATACTTACCTTCATTAGTTTTTATAAGTAGAATAACTAATTACAAGAATCTAAAACCTAAGTGAACAAGACTAATGTCGAAAAAGATCAAATAATATCTGCCTTCATCATCGGTTTCAACGCCAGCACCAGACTTTGTCGGGCCAGCATCACAAATTCTTATTATTTTCCTATTTTCTTGGAATTTTTTAAGGAAATAGTATTATTTCATTTTTCTTTTCTGAATAGAAGTTGTAGGAGTTCCTTATTAGTCAAAATAATTACCTTATCTTATAGGTTTCAAATTCCTGTTATATCTTTACTAGAAGTAGCTCTATAAATAGTGTTATTAGAACTTTTGTAATTCAAACTTTTCTTGATATTTATCAAATTCTAACACTAGGATTAAACTTCTGGTTTGAATCTTGTTTATTCTAGGGTTTGAACATGCTTCGGCTCTTTGCTATTTCTATGGATTTCATTCATGAAAAAAATACTGTTCCTATGTTTCTACTACCGAATCAAAGACATTCACCAATTTTACATAAATACAGGATTATATTTGTTGTGCGTATTAATTCAATTCACATGTTAAAAATCCTAGTTGTAACTGCTTAAAAGCCAAGGGACTATAACGATTGAAACTTGAAATATTAGGGACTAGAAATGCAAATTCAAAACTTTTGACTTACGCCAATTTGATTTTAACCGTTTGCTGTGATTATTTTTCGACAGTTATCGTGTAAAAGCCAAAAATCATAAACATTGAAGACTAAGGCCCCAATTGATAATCCAATTCTGCTCTTAATCTTAATGACTTCAGACCTTAATGATGTTAAGACTGTTTGATAACATAAAATATTACATCTTAATGATTAAGTGGGTCTAAATTGCCTAGACAAAATGGAGTCCAAACAATAAGTGATAAGTTTATCACTTATCACCACTTAATAAAAAGTACGCTCAGATGTTAGGGTTTAAGTACAATTTTTAGGACATAAATAACCATTGCCAAATAAAACACAATCACCTTAATTTTTTCTCTTCTCTTTCTTCTACCGTCTTTCTTCTCTCTCATTCTTTTCTTTCCATCATCGTTCTCAGTTTATCAACCTCTTCTCCAATTTTTTTTTTTTTTGGTCGGCCTTCATTCTTAAGAAGTTTACCCATTGAAACATTCAATTTTTTAGCATAAAGGTAAGTATTAACTTTATGCATATGCTTTATTTCTACTGTGTAGTTGTCGTTTATACTCATATTCAATAAAAATCTATACTTCATCTATGTATTTGATTTATACGGTTAATGGAAAACTAATCTTTCATGATAGAAATAGAAGCATAGGCAATACAAACTGACTAGAAAAATAATATTTGAGAATGAAAAAATTGTGGTACAAAATGAGCAACATGCTGAAGATAACCTAGAAAATGCAGAACACGGAGGGGGATCTCGACAAACTGATCAAACTTTTATGATCAACTTACGTGAGCAAATTAAAAATCAACATTTTTAGCTTTTTTGATTAATTGTATTTATATCATTTGATAGAATAGCATTTATATTTTATCAAATAAATTTGTTATATTATATTTTTATTTTCATTTTTAGCTTATTCTTTTTCTTTTTTTTTTATAATAGTTCATTCTTTTTCTAATAAATAATTCTTATTTTTTTATAATAGTTCATTCATTTTTAGTTCATTCTTTTTCTAATAAATAATTATTATTTTAAATAAAATTAAATCATATGTACTACTAGTAAAATATACCAATATAGATCATTTATAAACAAGTCAATATAAGGACAAAATTGTAAAATACAAGAAATTCAGCATTCAGTCATCTATAATTATCAAACAAGCATAATACGTTCAGTGTTTAGATTCAGAAAAAAGTTGTATTAGATTCACCACTTAACAATTCAGTGACTTAATGACTTCAGATTTTAGATTTCACACTTCAAATTTCAGATTTCAGTTTTATTAAACGGAGCCTCAATTTGTTTTAACTAATTGGGGAGCAATTTCATATGCAAGCCAAATATTGGAGAAAAAAACTGCATTTTTCCTAGATATGCCGTATCCTCCTAAGTTATAGTATATAGACTAGTTCCTAGTTCTTTTTTTTTTCTTTTTGTAAGTGGAAGGTCTCGAACCTAAATCTTCCACTTATAATTCTTTTCATCTTCCCACCAAACCCAACCCACCCCCTAAACCCTAGGTTTGAAAAAATTCTACCAAATTTTCTTAAGAGTTTACTCTCTCATATTGAAGTTTAAATCAAATTGAAATAGACTAAATCCATGTTGAAGGAACTAAATCAAATAGTTATGTGTTCAAGATGTTACTGTTTTCTATTTCCATAATTACACAAGACATCTCAATCCAAGAACAAGCCTCTGGTCAATCAAGTTCAAGTCAAATCTAAGCTCGTGCATTTATGTGGAGTATCGAGTATGAATGAATTTAAGTGGCTGAAGATGAATTTAATTGTTTGAGGCAAAGTAGATTTTTTTTTTTTTAACAATTGGAACTCAAAGCCTACGCAGAATCTGAGCTAAGAGATTAATGTTCAAGGTGAAGCTAACTTCATTTTTTTAAGGTCAACCGATAACATTTACATTACTCCTATGCTAATCTATGTTAAGAGAGGGCTCAGTTAGGCTGAGAGTGTTATAAGGAGAGAAATCCACTTCACACCACACATTATCAATGAAAGTGCAAGAGTTTGAACAATATCTTATACATTCCTTAGTGGCTAACCTGTATGATGACATCATCATATTACACATTATTAACATATATATAGTCTATGCGGGAATGCGATTTTGCCCACTTGGTTTCTAGTGCTGAGGTGGCGTGCTCCCATTGGTGAATTGGTGTAGTCCCTCAATTGATTCCAACTAGAGTTGCTGATGCTGACGTGGCTACTCTCCATCGGGTGATTGGTGGTGGTCCTCCAATTCTTTGTTGTAATTGGTTGGTCATATGGGAAGTCTGGATTGTTGTTCTTGGGTGGTGATTGATGGTTCTTCTCCGGCTAAGAAAATTTTGAGGCAATTTTGTCTCGTTTCTCTTTTTTTACCTTTTTTTTTTACCGCTCCTTTTTTGCTTGTGTGTGGGATTGCGGAGCAGGTTGTGTTATCTAATAATAATAATAATAATAATAACAACAACAACAACAACAACAATAATAAATAATAATAATAATAATAACAACAACAACAATAATAACAATAATAGGGAGGAGTTGGTTGTCTCACCTCCCCCCTTTTTTTATGTATGTTAATTAGGAGGGGGAGACATTTAATTAGTATTATTATTATTATATTATTATAACTATAAATCGTGTGCTTCTTTATGCGTTCTATTATAAAGCAGTTTTCTTTTTGTTTTGGTTTCATTTTAGGTTTTGTACCAGATCGCATTAGAAGATGACTTTTTTTTTTTTTTGGTTTTCAAAATCGCACCTGATCACTGACTTTTTCTTGTGCGCGGGAGGGGGAGACATTTAATTATTCTTATTATAATAATAATTATTATATTATTATAACTATAAATCGTGTGCTTTTTTATGCTTTCTATTATAAAGTAATTTTTTTTTGGTTTCATTTTAAGTTTCGTGCCAGTTCGCATTAGAGGATAACTTTTTTTTTTGTCTTGTTTATCTTTTTTTTGCCCTTTTTTTCCATTCCTTTTTTGCTTGTGTGTGGGTTGCGGACAGGTTGTGCTATCTAATAATAATAATAAGGGTTAATCGCAATTTATCCCCTTAAGGTATATCTTGATTATCATTTTACCCCCTAATCTTTATTTTCTATTAATTAGTCCCTTGAGAGACAAAAATACCCCTCTCCTATGTCATTCTTTTCCTTTTTTCTTGTCTCTCTTCTCTTTTTTTTATTTCAAATTAGATTTATTTTTTAAAGTTTTTATTTCTAAGAGAGTACTAAATTTCTCTAACAAAAAATTTAGAACGTCTATGCTCTAATTTCCAAAATCAAAATACACACACACACACACATATACATATATATATGTATAATTTTTACAAATCAATATCATCTACTCTCTAATTTAAGAAATCAAAAAACATTCTATTCTATTTATTAACATATAGAGGTTAAGCGGGAATGAACTTTGGCAAGTGCATGGTCGTTTGCTTATGTGGCAAGCTATGGTTTGGTAGCGATTAATAGGTCGCCCAACAGCTATGGTTGTAGGGTTGTGGCTTCTTGATATAGGCACATTGTCGATTTGATGGGTTGTGGTAGTCCCGCCATGTGGAGGGGCTGGCCTGATTTTTTTGCGTATTTGTTTTTCTTGTTTTCTGCCCACCCATTGATCCGCATATGAAGCTTCTTTTATTTTTGGCGTGCGTTTGACCGTTAATTTTATGGTGGCCATGTATGGGCTGATGTGGGCTCTCCTTTTACGGTCATGCCGTTGTTTCCTTGTGGATCGCGTGTGCTATTTCATTCAGGAATGCTGGGTTTGTTTTGCCTATATTTGTAAAATTGCTGCTGCAGCTAAGCCGTGTCAAACAACGACTTTTTTTCCCATCTGACTTTGCTTCAACTCGTTTCTTTCCGTACGTTTGCAGAGGTGACTATCTCTTCACAGCTGCAATTTTTGCTTTTCACAATGATGGTTTTTATTGGTCTTGGTACCTTTGAACTATTTCATTGTTTTCCCGTTGTAAATTTAGCTCCTGCTCCTTTATTGTTCAATTTAGTTTTTTCCATTCTCTTTACTTTGGTGAGCTCCATTTTTGCTAGCTATCTCTTTCAATCTTCTTTATGCGCTGCGCCTATTATTTAGTTGTTTTCACTTTAATTTGTTCTAATGGTGTTATTTGAGTAGTATAGTTGTTGCATTGCATGCTTGAATGGTTTTGTCCTGTTTGTTTTTCCTTTCTTCAGCATCACTCCTTGTTTTCTATTTTAGCGCTCGTTCTTCTTTTTCTTTTGTTGGTCATTCTCAGCAAGCTGTTGTATTATTTTGCTGTGTTGTTGTTCTTGTTTGATTTGATATGTCTTACTGTTTTCGTTCGTATGAGCTCGTTCTTTTGTTGTTCTTTTTTATTTTCCTTGCTGCCTTTTCCCTTTTCCTTTCCTTGAGTTTCTGTTAGGTGTTTTCTGTTTATGGTTTGTTGTGTATAATTTCTTTTTGCTTTGTAGCTTGCTTTATGCATGGTTTTATGCTCTTACGTGCTTGGTGTTTTTACTCCTTTAGTGTTGTTGGTTTTTTTTGCTTTCTTTTTTCACCCTTTTAGTTCTCTACAGGTGCTTCGTATTGTGTGTTACTGTTCTATTGGGTAGCAGGGTTTATTTTGCGATCTTTCATCTCTAAGGTAATGTCCCCTGTTTTGTTTACCTCTCTGTTTTCCATGCACCTCCTTATGAATATTTTTCTCATCGTGTTGCTTATACTTTGGATTGTTTTCTGCGCCCTTTTACTTGTATGAAGATTTTATTCTGGGATGGAAATAGTGGATTTATTCTCTTTTTTTTAGCTTCCTTTTGTTGTCATGGAACTTTTTGCTGAGATGACCAGCAAATAGTATTTTGATAGAAAGAATTAATTGGCTAGATGCATTCCTTGGGTTGTGCGGCTGTATGATTTAGCGCCTCTTGGATAAAATATCTTTTTATTATTAGATACGTATTAAATGGACAAGAATGCTCTGCGCCGCAAGCGGTATGCAGAAATGCCTCTGCCTGAAAAAGAGGCGCTTTTGTGCCATAGGAAGGAAGCTCGAGCTGTAAAGAAAGAAGAAAAATGCTTGCTCCCTCACATTCGGAAAGTTCCGCTTGGTTATGTTGAGTCAGGTGTTTCTTTTCCTGATGATCGCAATAGAGTGTTCAGTAGCGAAAGTGAGAATTTTCTCGCTGCACTAATGTTTCAGAATAAAGCCATTACTGATGGTGGTAATGAAAGCTCAGTAGTTGCTGAGAGCTTAGAATTTTTGCACTCTCGTATCTCGACTTCTTTAAATCCTCGCTGTCATGCTTCTTCCTCTAATGGAGAAATGCGTTCTCCTTCAGTAGGACTTATTGATGAAGGTATACTAGCTCTTGTCACATCTCATAATTCGTGATTTGCTTGGTGTCTTGCTGCGATATAAATGTGCTGCTTAATCTTCTGAAACTTGTAGAGGTCACTTTAGCTGATCTCCTTGGTGTTCAGAGGGCTCGAATTCCAGTTGCTACTGGAAAAAAGAAAAATGTTAGCACTCATTCTCGTCAGATGCATGCTTGTTCTCAAACACTTGGTGAAGAGCATGTTCCCCATGAGCCTTCTATCCTGCTCCATGATTCTACCCCCTATTTTAAGAAATTTGATACAAGCAAGTTGCTTTTTACCACTGGAACTCAAGCTATTGTTGATAACAAACTTTTTAACAGTGCAATGGAAACGCCTTCTTTAAAGTCTTCATCTCTGAATTCTAAAATGTCCTGCCAAACTTCCAATTACATGTCTTTATCATTTAACAATTTGAATTATCCATTCGCTATGTCTTCCAAAGGTATGGTCCTCACTGTCTATGCTTCGTGTACTTTGCTCTATTCAGACTGTTTTGCGTTCCTTCTACCTTATTAGAGAATTCTTTGATATTTTTATGTACAAATATAGGTTGTGCTCATTGCTTATTAATCTCTATGTCCTACAAAAAACCTCTTTACATGACAAAATAGATCTACAGTCACTCAAATCCAAATCTACAGCTGGGAGCAGGAAGAGGTCCAAATGTAGCTCTTCTACTATTGCGCTTGAGGTCCCAGCTCTTGCAAAAAAACTCAATTACCATGAGTGCATAAGTAAACAGCCAGCAGGTTGTTTTTTCTTCGCCCCTGCTCTGTGGGTTTTGCACGTTTAGGGTGTGCCATTATTTATATCGAACCTGTGGCAGTCGTCCTCGGTTCTTAGCTAGATGCCACAGTGTCGTGCTGTGTGCTTCCTTCAGTTCACTATTAGAATAAGTATGAGCCACGCTTTCTTTAAATGACTTGCAGATATGCCATTAGATGGTCGAGCTGACACTGAGAAGCATCAGCGGCGAGCATTTGCTTGCAAAACAAAAAATCTTGCTGCTCGGTTATTAAATGGCCAGAGTAGTGTTCAGGTTTGTATAGAGAGAAATATAGATTGTCGCCATTCAGTGTTGCTCCATGAACTTGCTACCCAATTTAGTTATCTTAATAGAGTCACCCAATCTTTAAACTTTGAGGGTCAGCCTCTTTTGAGTTGTGAACTGTTCCAGAATTCAACTGAATCATTTCTTTAAAGGCTATTCCTGTGAATTCTCAGGTCCTGGATCGCGCTATGCATTCTGTCCCCTTCATCCTTTCAAAATCAACATTTTCCATTAAGCATCTCTTCTGAAGGTATAGTTGTTAGCTGGCATCTTTCAGCTGTTTCATTGCATCTGAACTCCTTCAGTTCCTTGTGCCTTCCTACCAAATTTTTAAGTTTTTCTATATATAACGGTAGGCTATTTATTACTTGACGTTTTGCTTGCGTCCTCTAGAAATCTCTCTATATCACAAAAGAGAGCTGCAGCAGGTCCAGACACAATTTGGTTCTCAGAGAACAGAAATGCACAAAAATAGCCTTCCTCCCAGTCTAGCTACAGTTTCAGGCTCTCCAAAAAAAAAGCCTTGCCGACGGCGCTCACGAAGACAACCAGCAGGTTGCCTTTTGTTCTTTTTCCTGCCCTGTCGTGCCAATATAGTATGCTATTATTTATTTTCCTTATTTTTTCGGTTGAGTGAGCATATCACTGATTCATGCATAGTTGCAGGAAGAAAGCAAAGAATTAGACAGCCCAAAGGTTCTATAATTGCTGATATCCCAGGAGAGTCTTTACTCCTCCCCGTTGCTCTTGATTGTCAATACTGTGGAGCGAAGAGGTTCCATTTAGAACCTCCCAATTTTTGCTGTTCAGGAGGTGAGATTTCCATTGTCGCTCCACCAATGCCTTATGACCTTAAACGTCTGTTCACTGGTAATGATGAAGAATGTGATCATTTTAGAAAGAATTCTCGCACCTATAACAACAATTTGGGATTCACATCATTTGGTGCAAAGTATGATTCTCAGTTAACAAAGAATTCGAAAGGTGTTTATACCTTTCGTGTTCAGGGTCAGGTTTACCACTTTCTCAATGGCTTAGTCCAGTCGGGCGATCTTCCATCTGGCATTCAATTCTACTTTTTTGATACTGATAAGGAATTAGCAAGCAGGGTTGAAAACTGTGATAAATTGCTAGCAAGTACAATGAAATTGCCCATGCATATTCTTTTTCACAATCCTTATGCAAAGTTCTTTAAGAACTTAAGACATATTCCAGACATTGAAAACCATAGCATTGTTCTTAGTTGTTTTCCCGGCCTGGATCAGCGCGTTTATAATCTTCCTTCTGCCTCGCAAGTTGCGGCTCTATGGACTGAAAGTGAGGATGAATTGGTTGATAAACGCGTTCATATATAGGTCTATAGTCATTCAAATAGCAGCCATAGAATTCAGCATTACTATGGCTGCTATGACCCATTGCAGTATCCTCTCCTCTTTCCTCGTGGTGAATGTGGATGGCATCCTGGAATAAAAAGAAAACACAAAAGAAAGAGGAGAGGGGATTGCTGTGAAGAAGATGTTGATAGTGATCCTTCTTCTGTTAACAGTCCATCACAGCTGCTGGATCTGGAAAAAAGAGGCAAGTTCATTTCGTGCTTCTTCCAGCTTAATTGAGTTATGTCTTTGCATACATGGTTTGATTGAGTGCTTGTTGTGTTTTTTTTTTTTCCCTTTTATTATAGCTGTTAAAATTGAAAAAGATCAAGAAGATACTGTTTCAGCAAGAGAGTACTATTGCTACAGATTTCAAATAAGAGAAGGTGATAACTCCATGTTACTGCACACTCTTAGATTGCTGCAGCAATTTTCAGTTGATGCTTATGTTAAAATAGAAACATCTAGGCTTGACTTCCATAGGAAACGACAGAATCAAATACGGACAGAAGTTCTTCAAGGAGTGCTAGATAGTATTTCTATTGGGCAGAGCGAAGGTTCTAAAGTTGGCCGCAGAACAATTTTACCAGCTTCTTTTATAGGGGGTCCAAGGGATATGAGGAGACATTATCTTGATGCAATGGCATTGGTACAGAAGTATGGAAAACCTGACCTCTTTCTTACCATGACGTGCAACCCGATATGGAAAGAAATCCAGGAAAATCTAATGTATCATGAAAAAGCTCAGGATAGACCAGATCTCCTTGCAAGAGTTTTTAGAGCCAAATTTGAAATGCTTAAGCGTGAACTATTAAACAAGCAAATTTTTGGTGAGGTTGCGGCTTGTGTGTATGTCATTGAATTTCAGAAACGAGGATTTCCTCATGCGCATTTATTGTTGATTTTAAAACCTGGCCATAAGCTGCTGAATCCACAGTCATATGATAGAATAGTATCCGCTGAATTACCTGATCGCAACGAATATCCTCATTTGTATTCCCTTGTTGTGAAACATATGATTCATGGACCGTGTGGAGATATGGATAGAACATGTCCTTGCATGCGAGATGGTGCTTGTAAGAATCATTATCCAAAAAATTTTTGTGCCCAAACAACTCATGCAGAGGATAGCTATCCATATTATAGAAGGAGAGATGATGGCAGAAAGGTGAAAGTTCATAGATTTATTTTGGACAACAGATGGGTTGTTCCTTATAATCCTTATTTGCTTGCTTTATTTGACTGTCACATCAATGTAGAGAATAGCTCAACTCTTAAGCTGGTGAAATATCTATATAAATATGTTTTTAAGGGTCATGATTTAGTCAGCTTTAAGAATGTTATGCCTGATAATGGTTCTGACATTGATGAGATAAAGGATTTCCAGCAAGGGAGATGGATATCGCCTCCTGAGGCTTTTTGGCGCATCTATGAGTTTAGACTAAATGAGATGACCCCAGCTGTTTACACTCTCCAAGTTCACTTTCCTGATCAGCAGTTTATTTCTTTTAACAAAAATTCAGATTTGTTGCAGCTGATTAGCCAAATTGATTTTTCCAAAACCATGCTCACTGAGTTTTTCGCAATGAACAAAACCAATGCAGTTGCAGAAAATTTAAAATGCTTTTATAGGGATTTTCCACAGTATTTTGTTTGGTCTTCTAAATATAAAAACTGGACTGAGAGAAGGCGGCGGAAAGTTATAGGCCGGTTGGTTACTGTTAGTCCAAGAGAAGGAGAGCGATACTATCTAAGACTTCTGTTGACACACATTGCCGGACCAACATCATTTAATGATCTTTTAACTGTCAATGGTCAAAAAATGTGTTCTTTTAGAGAAGCTGCACTGGCTCTTGAACTTTTACAGTCTGATTCATACATTGAAGATACACTTAAAGAAGCAGCAGCCTTTCAAATGCCATCATCAATGAGGTTGCTATTTGCTACTCTTCTCGTTTATTGTTCTCCAAGTGATCCTAAACTCCTGTGGAAAATTTTGAGGATGAACTGCTAAGGATTATCACTGGCAGCAGCCATACAATCAATATTCTTCTGATGAGATCAGGAGAATGGTTTTGTTAGACATTAATAAGTCACTAGAGCAGATGGGCAAAAGCATTGCTGACTATCACTTTGTTCCAAATGACTTCTCTGTCACATGTCACGCCCACTTAACTAAGGAGATAGAAAGTGAGAAAAGTATAGAAGTAGCTCCTGAAGACTTGCTACTTTCATTTAAATTAAACCCTCAGCAAAAACAAGCTTATGACCTGATCCTGAGAACATGCTTTTCTTCAGAGCACCGATCATTTTTTGTTGATGGTCCTGGTGGTACTGGGAAAACTTTCTTGTACCGATCACTGCTTCTACTCTTAGATCCCAAGGATATATAGCAATTGCAGTGGCAACATCTGGAATCGCAGTATCTATCCTTCCCGGAGGAAGGACAGCCCACTCAAGATTTAAGATACCACTCGATTTTTCAAAGAATAAGATCTGCCAGCTTAGTAAGCAAAGCAGCATTGCAAAGCTGCTTTTTGAGGCCAAGTTAATATTATGGGATGAGGCTTCAATGGCCAAGCGAGAAACAATTGAAGCATTTGATAACCTCCTCAGAGACATTATGGAATCTGATGTTCCATTTGGAGGAAAAGTGGTTGTGTTTGGAGGGGATTTTCGGCAAACATTGCCTGTCATAGAGCAGGCATCAAAACAAGTTCTTATTGAGGCAAGCTTTCCCAATTCTCCTTTATGGTCTAGCTTGCATAAATTGCGCTTAACCGAAAACATGAGAGCTTTGCTAGACCCAGCATTTTCAGATTTCCTATTGAGAGTTGGTGAAGGAAGAGAGATTCTAGATAAAGATGGTCAGATAACTTTACCAGCAAATATAGTCATTCCCTATCACACTAAAGAAGAGTCCTTGAACAGGTCTGGTTTTAGATGCTAATGCATTTTTTATGATTGGTTTCACTTTCGAATTTCTTCTTATTCATTCTAACTAAATATTTTTCTACCAGGTTAATTGAATCTGTATTTCCAGATCTAAACCTCTATTCCCAAGACCCATAGAGCATGATAAACAGATGTATTCTTACTCCAAAAAATTCTTCGGTTGATGAGCTAAATGATACAATGATTGAGAGGTTTCCTGGAAACATGCATGCCTACATTAGTTCAGATAAAACTCTTGATCAAAGATATCAAGCTGACTATGAGGACTTCCTCAATTCTCAGAGCCTAAAAGGGCTCCCTCCTCATAGATTATTGTTAAAAAAAATTGCCCAATTATGCTGATGCGCAATTTAAATCCCACTGAGGGCTTGTGTAACGGTACCAGATTGATATGTAGAGAGCTTGGTAACCACAGTATCACTGCTGAGATTATTTTTGGTCATTTTCGTGGAAAAACAGTCATTATTCCAAGAATACCTCTTCAGAAGTCAGACAATCAAAAGAATGGTATCCCCTTCACGAGAACACAAATTCCTGTCCGCCTTTGTTTTGCGTTGACCATTAACAAATCACAAGGCCAGACTCTTGACTATGTTGGGATCTACTTGCATGAGCCTGTTTTTTCTCACGGACAATTGTAAGTTGCTTTGTCAAGAGCAAGGACTGGTGCTGATATTAAAATCCTCCTTGTACCAGGAACTTTTTCAGATACAAAAGTGGACTGCAAGACTAGAAATGTTGTATTTAATGAGATATTCCAATTAATTGAACTGTAGAGTAGAGCTCAGTCCAGGTATACTTAGCTAGAGTTACCATTTCATTTTTAATTACTGCACCTAAAATTGCTTTTTTGTTATGTCATTGTTGATAACATTCTATGCTCTTTACACAGAATGGCTAATTTATTAACAATTAAAGACATCAAAGCTGACATGAAAAATTGGAGCTGCAACATCACGATTCAAGAAAAGCAGCAGGTCACCGGATCAATGGGGACACCTACCAAAAAGCAGAAATTCATCTTCTTTGACTCAGAGGTATATTACAAGTCTTTACTTGCTACTGCTTGCTATTCACTTAATAAATGTTGCTTTAGCTGGGTTTTATGTAACACCCTTCTTTTTATTTATTAGGGATCGAAAGTTGAGGGTATAATTTTCAATGCTGATATTCCTAGAATGGGGCCAATTCTGCAAGTTTATAAAAAGTATAAAATCTCTAATGTTGAGCTCAGGCCTATGCCTGCCAAATTTCGGACAGCTGAACTACATATTCAGTGGGCCGTCAGCTCTAGAACTGTCATAAAGGAAATCGCTGATGATAATGACATGATGCCTGTTACCTTCAACTACACAAAATTTGTTGATTTGGCTCGATTTATGGATGATAAAAATCAATCAGTTGGTAAGGATTGAATAGATGTTCCCTGTTTATCAAACTTCTGCTGTAGCTTGAACTAAGAGTTTTCCTTTGATGTAGATGTGCTTGGAGTGGTCATCAACGCACTCGACAGAAAGATTATCACAAAAAATTCAAAAGAATCAACTGTTCAGAAATTTGCTCTGCTTAATGAAGAGTTACATTTTATTTACCATTGCAACCAATGTTTAACATCAGTTTACTTCTTCTATTTGTCGTTTCCTCTATTCATACGTTGCCACTAAACCCCTTCTTATTATCAGGGGACAGTCAGTCTTACTATCTCTGTGGGATGATTTTGTTACTAATGAAGGCTAGCAAATATTGTCTAATCTTCAGAATTACCCTGTCATCATAGCTCGGAGGATAAAAGTCACAAATTACAATGGTTTGTTTACCTTCTAACCTTCACTATCAAGCTTTTTATCTAGATGTGAATTTATCATACCATTAACCATCGGTTTGGCCCTTTTTTCCCCCATTCTTTTAGGAGTTGCACTTGGCACATGGTTTGACTCTGCAATTCTTGTTGACCCACCTGTCCAAGAAGCTAGAGAATTAAAAAATTGGTACAATATAGCTCATACTGATCTTTTCAATAGCATTTAAGCTTACCTAACCATATGTCATTTGTTCACATTAATCTGCCATTATTCTCTTGTAGGGCATTAAGAAATACTAAACTCATTGCAGAAGTTATTGCTAAGAAAGACTATATCAAATATAATCCTCAAATTTCTTTAAAGGCTGACCAGAAAACTACTTTGATATGCAATTTGATCCCATCACAGAAGGTAATAGCAGAGTTTATTTTACCTCAGCTCCATTTTCTGTTTGTATGTATTTATCTTTTTTCTTATACATATATTTCTCTTCTAGACAACTTGGGTGAAAACACAATTCTCTTTTGGACATATATTCCAGAAATATTGGTATATGAGCTGTAAGAATTGTTGCCGAGCCACTGCAGCAGATTATGAAACTGTTTTTACTTGTAACTCATGCAAAGAAAAGCACCCTGCTGTCCCAAGGTCCATAATCATTTCGCTGTTACTGTTTGCTATTTTCTACATGAACTCTATTGGGAACTTAGCTAGCAGGTGCATTATTTTTCACCATCTCCTTGTCTCCAGGTGTCGTTTTGATGTTGACCTAAGCGATGAAACATGTGTGATAGCAGCTTCTATCTTTGGAGAATTAGCAGAGAAATTGTTGACCTTCAATAGTACTGAAGTGATGGAGCATTTCAATCAGGTCTGTTGTACATCCCACTTCTTCACCCACAAAATATTATTCCCCACCTAACATTCATTCTCTTTTTGTTGCTCATAGAATATTGAACTGCCCCTTCAATCCCTTCATGAGCAGCTCAAAACAAAAAAATTTCTTGTGCATATCAAGCCAGTACAAACACAGCTAGCTGATGCAAGACAGCGATACACGGTGATTTATTATTCTGAATGTGATCATGTGCCTGCAGCTAGCCAGTCATCAGACAAAGGAAAAAATGCCTCTGCATCCCTAACCAGCAACCCTATAGATACTGCCATATTAAGCTCAGGTAGCTGATCGCTAAAGTTAACTTATTATCCACTAAACAATTTTTTCTGCCGCAGTGCAATATGATTAACAAAACAAGACTGTTTCCATGAGAACAACTCGCATCTGCAGAACAGGCTTGTGATTCTTCTGAAGTTCAATCTCAGCTAATTGAGAAGCTCCATGATTCACAAAATCTAGATAGTGGTGCCAGTCAAATCACTGCAGAAAAACAACTCGCCCTTGCAGAAAAATTGACTTTTTCTTCTAAAGCCCGAGTTGGCCTTTCTGATAAATTAAGCAACGTCGAAGATACCAAGGAAGATACCTCTACCTCTGCACACCACTCCAGCAAGAAGGCAAAGATGACTTAAATTGATGTTCATCAAACCTTCTTTTTTGCACAGTGCACTTGATGCTTTCTCGTTCCTTTTGTTTTTGTTAGGGATTTAACCCATAATTCCTAATCTTTGCTGATTCTACATGCTGCACCTATGCACTGTATACTTTTGTATTTAGTTATCTTCTGTCCAACTTTTGTAATGGATGCTAAACTATGTTTGCTCTTAGCTCTCTATCAATCTAAATGCTTTCAAGCAGTTACTACAGCTTTTTAAAAATTGTCACTTGCATTTCTTTTCTTCTGGTGAACAATTGGTTTGTTTTTTTCGATAGTGTCTATATCACACGCTGCAAACTTTTTTGTGGTGTTGCCTGCAGAAACATTCTCCAAACTTTCCCTGATGCGTAGGAATCTCTAAATGTTTTACCGTTACAATCAACCTTCATATGCTATTTTTATATGCCAGCCAAACCAGGGGTCCCATATAACCTTTACTGTTTCTCTCAACTGTAGATGGTAGGTTGTCACACATATCATAAATAAAAAATAGAAAACTAAACATTAAAAAGAAGCTAGCAAGCTTTTTATTCCATTTCCATATTCTCTGCATAAAAGCAGTTTGTCATAAAGAAGACCATTCATCCAATCTAAATAGTATCTAAATCACAGCACAATGCCTGGCAATAAAGTAATCAGCAGAGGTAGGCTTCCTTCTCCTCTCTTTTATTTTCACCGTTCTCTCTCTCACTCATTCTCATACACTCTTGTAAACTTCTTTTTCCTCAACAGCAATTCTTTTTTACACTATATGTATTCTTTTGTTAGATTAATGGCAGAGGAGAGCTCCACTACTGCATTAGACATTGCAATCGCAGAAGTCAATTTGAAACCCTGTTGTTTTTTAGTTCGATGCAATCAAAGAAGACAGGTTTGTTTTCCTTTACATATCCATCACATGAATTACTTAATCTTTTGCAATATACTCTGACAGCATTTTTGTTTTCAATCTTACAAAATTTAGATCCTCCCTTATGAACTAGAACAACTGCTTACAGAGCATCAGTGCAATACAATTATCCTCAGATATGGAGCAAATCAATGGCCTGTCACATTTACCAATCATTCATTTGAGACAGGATGGAAGCAATATAGCAGCCAAAATATAACAAAAAAACATGATACATTATTCCTTCGACATGCTGGAAATCTCATATTTGATGTGATTCATTTCTTTGAATTCCAAACACAAGTTTCTCTGTCATGGATAGTTCCACTTCCAAATCTTTTGCAGATGAGTCTTTAAAATCAGCACAGTAAATATTGACTTCTGTTTATCTACCATCTAATTTGTATAGTATCGTATTTTCTAGGTTTTCGCTCTAACCATTTCTAATGATCTCCATCAGCAGCTAGGCAACAAGACGTTTTGTCATCATTGAAGCCAGATTTCTGTCAAAATATGACCGATTCAGTTTGCTTTTACCAAATCTTTAGTTCGGCAAATCCAGATAAATTGGCAAGTTATTTTTGTCTCTCCCCTTTTCCATATTCTTTGTATTTTTTTATTTCTTGTTCACCTTTTACACACCTACATTCATAATTACCAATGTTTTTATCCTTATCAGAAAATTCCACGCTTTGTTAACGACTTTCTGAATGGTGATAGCACCCCAACAGTAACTCTTAAGACTGGGAACAGAGAAACAAGGATTGGCGTTGTGGGCAGGAGCATGAGAAAAAACTGGAGAAACTTCGTGCTTCTGCATCAGTTAGAGCACAATGACATACTTGTGTTCATTCCTGAATCCTTTACAACCTTCACCGTCGTGATCTTCAATGATGAAGGAGTTGAAAAGTTATTCCCTTGGTATCACACTTTCAGCATTCACTCTAATGTCTAGGCCTGCAATTGGCATGTATAGAGCAACTTGTTTCCGAACTGAATGCGGACTCGTTCTTTTTTCAATCAACACGTCCCTTTTTGCATATATCATAATGTATGTTATCTTTTGAGCTTAAGCTAGCTTACATGCCCAGGCAAGCAGTTGTACGAAAGATTTATCATAGCTGGCCATCCACTACCATAACAGCTAGCCTCTGCACAGCTGTTGGCTATCATTTACGTATTTGTTACCTTCAAACTCCACTAAGTACAAAACTGCATCCTTTTCTCATTCAGTTCCCCCTTGCATTCCACAGCCAATGGTACACAAACAAGAAAAATTCCTATCCCCTATGAACTTAACCAGGCAAATCAGCACGCATTTTTTTTTCCCTTGATAAACCACCATGGCGCCAACCCTTTAAATGAACACTAAACCTAATGAACCACTGAAATCATGACAGACACGCTCATTTTCTAATGTTACCGCATGCTACAGACGACCACAAGAATTTCAACTCTATTAAATCGTTAAATTTTTAACTGCACCACTATAACTTATTACTCCCTAATGCACACTTGCCTTTGTATTCTTCTTAATATTCTAAGCACGAAGCAGTTTACTACCCAGCTCAATCAAAAAAATAATGAGCAAACTGTTCTCCCGAAAACCAATCAATAAAGACCTGTCACGCACATGTATGATGAGTCTATCAAGATTATACAACACACTGCATAAATATTCTGCTAGCTCATAAAATATTCGCTTACCTTTTTTATTGACCACTGTATAATCTATTTAGCTACTAGATTTCATCGTTACAAATCATATAACGCATGCTTTGCTATACCCGCTTGAGTAAATAGATTCCTTCATCTCGTTCATAAATCTACTGCCCATCCTTTGCTTTTCTTCATTCTAATTTCACCGAATGTTTCCCTGTTTGTTCTTTTTCTCCTTTAATTTTTGAGCTTCTCATCAAACCCAATTCTCATACTTTCGCATTCGACAACTTGCATACCACCAGCTAAAGTTCCATATTTTGTTAATGGATTTTAACAAATTCCTTGACAAACAATTTGAAGATATAGACAAGTACGATCTTCATCCATGTGGTTCGATCTACTGCACGCAGTGTGGCTGTTATAAGCAGGACCAACCACCTTATCAATATGTAAGCTCCCCTCGAAGCGAGCATGATCAGAACTTCTCAATGAACACCAGAACACTGAGCGAAGAAATAGAAGATTTCATTAAGATCTGCTTAAATGACATTTCATCATCCACTTTCCTAAGGAATGTTTTATCCAGAAGCAATTCACTGCCGACGTTCAAATCCGCATATCAAAACATGATTATCAAACGAGAACATCAGACAAAGGAAATGGAAAATAGCAACGCGATCTTGCAGGATGCCGAATCCACATCGAATCGCCCTTAGTGCTTCATAAAGCTTTGTACCTCTTTACCTAGCATTTTCACTTAATATGTATGCACTTTATGCATTCCTGAGCATAAATAATATCTAGCCAGAGCTTTCATGCAATTGCTTCTTATATCTTAATTTACTAAGCTGGCGTTCAAAACATCGGCTAATAGCTAATATAATATGTAGTGTGGTTATTTGTCCAGTCTGGTGCCTACACCCTCAGTTAGTATCTAAATTGTACTTCATATCGAATCTTTTCCCTTGTCCAGGAAACCTAGAGCTAAAGCAAAAGAAAACAGAAACAAAAAAAAGTAGATTCCCTACAACCGTTGCATCTCTACATTATCCAGTAAATGTCTGGCCGTCCAGACATTACACACTCAGTAGCGAATGACCTAAATCGAACTCAACACGTAAAAAAACAATTGCTTCTCTCTAACAGCTTTTTATAAATATCCTTTATTATCAACCATGCCAGTCCATTCTCCCACTGAATATCTTGACATCCCCATCCACCATTTTTCCCTCCCACACAACAAACCTCGCCTTCTTCACTTAAGATTCTATCCTTCTTTTACCTATCCACGTTTACTCCTTCTACTTGGAACTTTACTATATATTCACACATATTGCATACTCTGATTCTCCCTGTAAAAGATCTACAAATGCAGCTTATTCCTATCCCTCTTTCAGCCATTGATCCATCTTTGCCAACATGGCTAACCATTCTCCAGGTTATCGAAGTAGGCCACTTTAAGACTCTTTCGCACTCATGGCAAAGATTTCGACCCTTTGTATTAGCCAATGACCAGGTGCTCGCCTATTGACATTGTGCTACTTTCATCCCACTTGCATACTTTATACCTGAAAATAAAATTTATTCAATTCAGGGTGTCAAAGTTACTATGTATATTCCTGAAGAAATCATAAATCGATTTGCTGGGCTGCTTATCCCCTTAAAAAATACTATATCTGCCAAGCTTCTCTTCGACGAATATATTCCAGCAACAATACATCAGAATATAGATTCGACTGGATTGCCACTGCGGATACTATGATCCAAGAAGTTGACCAGTCAGAACATCCTCCTCTTCCCTTTCACTTCCAATTGCGCTCTTTTGCAATGCTCGATACTATTGCTGACACAGATGAATTAATTAGTACGTTGATTTCAAAATATAAAGCTTTTGTTAAGAATAACTAACAACCAATACATTTTTCTCCTTTTCAAATCTATTTAGATGTCATGGGTGTTCTGTTACATGTTTTCCCGGCCAGAGAAGCACATCCTCTGGGACAGCAATGCATTTCCAGGAACTATGTCATTGCTAACCAAGAGTAACTCAATTAACTATTAATATACTATGTTTTCCCTTCTACAAAAAATGATATACAACAATACGTACACAATTCCATTCTGATTTTTTTGCAGCATGAAACCGATGATCCTAACATTGTGGAATGAGTATGAAGAAAATGACGGAGCTGCGATTGCAACTGCTACAAATCCATTCCCAGTTATCATAGCCATACGTGTTAAAGTCACTACCAAAAATTGTAACAATCACACTATCTTAATCTTTTTAACCTTTCTTTGCACATTGTACGCTCCAAAATTTTCATTTTTCCCTTACTATATAATGTCTTTCTCCCTCAACATTAGATCTCACATTCTCAACTCATTCTTCCTCGGTGATTTTGCTTGAGCCACATGTTGAAGAAAGCGTCGCTTTGGCTAATTGGTAAGCCTTCTTCATTCATTCACGTACATTTATAGCTCTTACTTCATAGGTGCTTATCCATTTTAATTTGCATCAGGTATCAAACACATTTCGCTCAGTTAACGCACATGGTCACCTCATTCAGTTATGCAGATCCTCATATCCTTCTTCCAGCAGTAAATAACAATCGAATCCTTGAAATTGCTGCTCTATTAATGTAACATCCCGTATTTTTACCAATGGTATTTCAAGTGTTACAAGTTTTGGTTTACTTGAAAACCCTAATTTTGGATTATATTTTGCGATCTCGATTGGTTAAGGTAGTAAGAGTTGCGCGAAGGTGATTAAAATCCTTGGGTGATTAGTAGTTTAAGTAGGTGAGATTAGGCATTAAAGTAGGTGAGATTAGGCATTAGTGGACTTAATTGCTAGGAAATGAAATCATTTGGGGCCAAGGTGAAGATCATTGAAGTTGCTAGGTTGAATTGGCTTGAGATAGTTGACTTGGACTTGGACCCAATTTTGACCAAACTAAATAAATATCTAAGGGACTTAATTTCCTAGCAAAAAGGCAGCCAAGAGGATCGGCTGCAAGGCTGGAAAAACAAGGGGAAGAAACCGTGAGCCAAAGAAAGAGAGAAAGAAAGGAAAGAAAAGAGAGGAAAGAACTTGGAGGTTTCTTGGGTGGAGTTTGTGTTGGTTTGGAGGTTCACAAGAGGTACTCAACTCACTTGATTCTTACTCTTTCTTTATGGTTTTACTGGCTTTATATATGATTGATTGAAGTTGTAAATGCTGGTTACATGATGATTAGTGAAGGTTTGCTTGATATGGCATGGAAGACTGCTGGCCGGCTGCCAAGCTGAAATTTTCAGCTTTGCTTCTTGAAGGTTTTAGAGGTAACCTAGCTTGTTCAACCCTTGAATCTTGTAGTATAGCTTGTGGTTGATGTTTAGAATGGATTATGATAGCTGAGGACAGATTTTGGATGGATATAATTGCTTGGTAAATTCGTTTGATGAAGTAGGGTAAGATTGCACACCAACTGTTTGATCTTAAATTCCAGATTTTTGTGTTCAATTCCTCTGCAAATTTGACCATGTTAGATTCCGAACCAGTTCTTTCTCAAAACATGAAAGTTGTAGGGATTTGAGTTAGATTTCCACCCAGAAAATTTCAGAGCAATCGGAGCACTGTATCATGAGAAATGTCCAAAATACCCCTGACTGTTCTGCTCCCCTGTTTACCCGACAGTCTCTAGTTTCAGCCAACTTGTCGGATTTTCTGGTATCAATTGGCAACGAACTAGAGTCTGATTTTTGTACCATTGAAAGCCCTATGAATCTAGTTTTAAATTCCACTAACGGCACTCAATTTTGATATTTCTACATTGAGTTATGGATTTTCTCCCGAAGCTGCTCCTGCTTTCCTGACGTAACCCGACAGTTTTCTTAAGTCTCTGTAATTGCCATTTTTGACTACGAAAATGCATGAAGTGAATTTCGATGGCTTCACAAAAATTGTAGATCTGTGTCTTAGCTTCGAAACGGTGTAAAATTCAACTCAATCCGATAAGCGTAGCTCTGGTTTTGATCAAAACACCGGGAGGTGTCAAATCTGTCATAGTTGATGTTTCTCTTTTATACTCATTCCTTCATTTTGATTTGGTTCAAATACTTTTCTTGGTTCAAAATAATATTTTCACTCCATTTTATACCTGGACTCTTGCTCTAAATGTTTGAAGTTCTTCCCTTGATTTGACCTAAAGGTTTAGTAAGTTTGGACACTAATTTTGGGGGATTAAGTTGGATTATTAATGTGAGTTGCTTGAGGGTTTCAAATGAAAGTTTTTCATTTGTTATGAATTAGAAGTGGTAAATTCTTGTTATATTATGTTGATCTCAGGATTCAATTATGCCATGAAGGTTAAATGGTGATTGGTGATTTATGTGAACGAGTGTGAAATTTGGTGAGTGTTCCAACTCGTTTCAACTAAAATGTTTTACTAGAATTCAATTGTGAAATGACTTATTACTTTACTTTGATCTTGCTATCTCAAACTTGCTAATCATGTTATTACTTGTGAAATGGTTCACTAACCTACTACTTCACTTGTTTTCAAATTTGCTCTCATCTTGTTTCTAAACTTGTTTTAACTTGTTTTTAAACATGTCCTAATTTGTTTTCCCATTTATTTACACATGAAACATTTTACTACTATTCTTTTAAATGACACATTTTCCAATTATTTGTAAGTATTTCAAAATGTGTTTGAAACTCTTTACAAACTTCTTTTGATGTTTAATGTAGTTTGTCGTATGAAATAACTTGGTTCGTTAAATTGTTAATATCTAGATGATTGTTCAATCTTATTTCCAAAATTGTTTTCACCATTGCTTTCCAACTTGTTTTCGAACTTATTCCACTTGCTTGTCAAACTTGTTCTACTTGATTTTTAGACTAGCTTTTCACTGGTTTTCATAATGAATATTCCGTTACTACTTTTTCTAAATGAAATATTTTTCTAGTATTTCAAGTGTTCAAACTATATGTTAACCTATTTGTAAATATTTCGCTACTACTATATTTCTAGTTTAAAATTTATTTCAACTATGTTTTCACACATATTGGTCAATGACCTAATTTACTCGTGGTTTCAAAAGAAATTGATTCCAAAGGAATTGTGTTTCAAATTAATGTGTGCAGGTAAAATAATTTATTGTTGAAGTGATTGTTACTTGATTTTACATGTTACTTTTGAGTGTCCTTGAATATTAATTAAATGTTCAAGTGTTGAGTGTTATTTGTTTAAGTGTTGTTATTTATTAGTTGAAATAATTACTTGTTTCCTTGATTGTTTGTTGATAACTTGATTGTTTGATAGTGGTATACCAAGGAGCATTTTACCCCTTGTAGTCCGATGTGTATTTTATCGCATTGTTTACTACTTGTAGGTCGATGTGTACTTTATCGCATCGACTGAACTGGGTCTCAAGACCCTTTTGCTAGAAAGCCTATCTAAGACCACCTTCTTGAGCGATCGGTGGGTCAAAAGCCTACTTGAGTACGCCATTAGTGTGGCCGGATAGGTTGGAAAGCTTTATCTTAAAACAAAAAAACTCCTTGGTCTTGACTGATCATTACTTGCGCATGATGTAGGCCATGTGTACTTTACCACATTGGCTGAATAAGGCCTTTCCCCCTTCGTTATCGGCCTATTCGAGCCAGAAGCGGACTCGGTCGGGTAGGTTGGTACTTAGGGCACTGATTCGGTATACTCGAGTATTACCTCTGGAAGGATAAGGCGATGGCCAGATGAACTAAGGGGATTGCTCAGGAGTTATAAGGTGAAGTGGACCAATGAAATAGCTCCAAGTGAGCACTGTATCCTTTTATAATTGATTTAATGTTTCTTAAGCACTGTTCTCCTAGTTGAGACAATCCGAGCAAGTCTCCTCGTGAGTACTGATCTCCGAGTCGAAGCGGCCCAAGTATTGTTATCTCCTAGTTGAAAAGTGTACTGTGAGTGTGCTTGATTATTTGTCAAAGAGCTTGTGTGATGAAGTGAATTATTTCGTGAATTGTTTTCGTCTTGCAAATTTTTAGTGAAAAATACTCTTCCCGTGATTTCAAAGATTTGAATGTTACAATGTTTTGTACTCTGATAAAATAGTGAAATTCTAAAATATTTGTTTTCTCGGAACCTTACTGAGCTTTAGCTCACCCCAAAAATATTTATTTTCCCTCCACAGGAATCGAGGTGATCGGAAGCATGTGTAGTGGCCTTATTAGTAATTTTGGAGTATTTCTTGTACAATTGTAATTTTGGTTGAGTTGTAATTTATATTTTGGAGAACTTGAGCTGTATTTACTACTGGGGCGTACTTGTGGCTTTTAGCATTTTTGTACTTTTGGAGTTTTAGAATTGTAACTATTATTTATTGGAGTTGTAATTTGTAATGAATTGAGGACTGTAGTGAGTCCTGGCGAGAGTTGGGCAGGCGGCCCGCCGAACCCTTTGGTTCGCCCTAGGGGGAGGTGGGGCTGTCACAATTAAACCTGGTACCCTCAATACTTCTTTCCCCTCAATGCCTATATGAAATACTCTATAATAAATCAAAATTTTTTTTTCATTTTACCTCAGCATTATTAATCTTTCCCAGCAACCTCCAACTGCATGGATCAAAGGACGTGTTCACTTCAACCACACACATCATAAGACGTACTTCGCAGCTTGTCCGGTCTGTGATAGAGCCAACAATTTACCTCACACAAGAACAGTGACATGCAAGTTTTGCCACTGCAACGTTCACTTATCACTCAGGTCTCCTATTAGACACTTCCAACTTCATCATTTTATTCCACAAGTCACCTATTTAATAATATCCTTAGCCTTATATTTTCACACTCCTTCAGAGCTTATATTTGTATATCAATAATTGATTCCTCCGGATATCTATTTGCTACTGCTACCGGCCTTGAAGCTGAGAGGCTAATTGGAATTCCAGTCAATGAACTCTACTACGCTGAACAACAGGTACTTTTCACTCCTTACACATTCTGCATCCTTTGTTAACGCTGTAGTGTTATTTATCTCATTATAAGTCACTGTTTACCTTAAATCTATGCAGGTGCTTAACCTCAACAATATTATAGCACCTAAACTACAAGGAAAAATTATCATGTGCTACATTAAACCTTCTCCGCCTCAATCAAAACTGCTCAGATATGCAACGCACACCATTATCACTTCTTATTTTATAGATGAAACATTGAACCTGGATTCCCTGACCATCAACGAGTGACATCATAGCAGCTTTACCTTAAATTCACACTTTTCATCGTTACATTGTTGTTAATTTTTAGGTAGTTCCTTTAAATTTACCGATTGAATGTTTAAATAGCTACTAAATTTCGTTCCCCATCACCGCTTGCACACTTTCTTCTCTGACACTAATCAAGTATCAACCTTTACTTCTTTACACCAGGATAAAAAATAAAAAATAAAAATACCCCTAGTACTTATTACAAAACAAAAGGTCACAATCTTCATTACACCTGTACATTAGTTCATTTTTAGCTTTTCCCTAATTAAATTTATATGTTGATTGCCGTCATGGAAACTCAAAATTATGTTACGGATATACTGTTAACAAACCTCAAAATGTCCCTAGGAATAAAATTATCGATCCAATTTCTATTGCTTAATAGCTTCATCAAATCCAACTATTTATTCCGCTTATTCCAATTTAGACCAGTTTACACATTCAATACATTGCCAGTGCATTTTTTTGCAAAAGAACCAATTCGCATAGCATTGCTCATATAATATACCAGCGCACAGCATTTGCCAGCTCCACTTACATTGCAACCTAAAAAAATTTTGCTCCCCATTTTCTCCCTTTTTCCCAATAGACGTATTACATCTTTCCAGCAAATGCTTATAAGAAAAATGCTTTAATTTTCAATTAACTAACCTTATATATCAGTGCCAATAATACACCTCCAACGTCCTGAGCCTAAAAAACATCTCCATGCACATAAAACTTACATCCGTCTTCCATAGTCCCACTCTCATACTTTAACACTGATTAACAATACAACACAATAACTGGGCAAGAATGAATTTCTTCACCGCGCATCGCGCGGTGTACACCTCCTAGTTAACATATACCTATTAAGTGCAAATGCATGTTGCCAAATGGTGGTGCCAGAATGTTGGTGCGTCGCGATGCCATTGGAGCCCGGTGGTAGTTCTCGTCAGGTGACTTGCACGTGGATCTGCCGAGAGGAGAATGCTGTTGTTTTATATTTCCCCTTTTTCTCCCCTTTCCCCATATACACGCATTTAATTCGTGTGTACCTGCCACATCACCTTTGGTCAAATTTACGGGATTGCACGAAGTCTACTGCTGACAACGTGTTCCTTGCTGAATGGCTGGAATGTTATCGTCCTGCATGTGGAATTCACGTGACTGGATATGAAAATTGGGGTTGGCTGTGCTTATGTGAACGACCTACAGATGCTTCCATGTAACCCATCAAAGAAATTAATAATAGGGATAATTTCAGAAACCTCCCCTGAGATTTCTGACAGTTTCACCTGACGCTCTTAAACTTTTAAAAATCTCACTTACCTCCCTTACTTTTTTATATCATTTGAAATCCATTTCAAAATATGATATTAAAAAACTTATTTCGGGTGAGAGAATATAATTTCATTTCAAGTTTGCCATTTTCTTATGATTTCTCAATTACTATAATATACCAAACTTATCCGTTAATTTTTATAAATAGATGGATGGAGTTTCTTAATAAATATTTACAAGTTGATAATAATAACTTTCTATGTCATAAAAACTTTTTAGTAGTTTTTATGACATTGGTTTGGATAAGAAACATTAAATTACTCAAAATTATGAATAATTTATAATACTCTTAGAAATAATTCACAATAATTTATAACCATGAAAATGCCTTTTTGCCTGATTTAAAACAATACAAACAAATTTATATATAATTTTTAGCATATTATATTTTTTTAGTTTTCAAGCCATCACTTTGGACAAAAAGTAGAAAATTCAAAAATATGTAAATAATTTGTAAAACTTCTTAAATGAACTCAAAACACTTTGGAATAAAAAAAATATTATCTTTATAACTTGTAGAATTCAAATATTAACGCTTGCTATATAAAAACAAACTATATTTTTTACAATCAAAATAAACTTTCATTTATTTTGTTATGAATATAGTTACATAATAAAAAGTAAGACAATAAAGGGTAATTTTGGAATGAGATTACATTTACTTTTCCAAAATAATTTTTTTAATATTTTATTTTAAATTGGGTTGTAAATGATACCAAAAGTATAAAGTAATGGAGGTAAGTGGAATTTTTTAAAGTTTGAAAGTGCCAATGAAATAATCAGAAACCTCAGGGAGGTTTCTGAAATTATCCCTTATAATAATTAGACTTTTATCTTTTCTTGTGCGTGCGTTGGGCTTGAAGCATCGGAGACGTCTTTCTTCCCTCTCCTCCTTCATCATTGTCCTGTCTCTCTCTCACCTTGTCTCTCTTGTTGCCCATCTTCCTCCTCTTCCGTCATCATTGGAAAGCCCTTGTTCCGCCTATCTTCTTTATCTATTTTTTTTTTCCTATCCTTTTGATTCTAAAAGAGAACAATGACAACAAAAACGAGGTTGGGATTTTTCTTTTCCTTTTTTATTTTTTATTCTTTGTAAATTGTAATATCTTCTTCTTTCTCGGAACTTCTCTAACCATTTAGATCTTTCTTCTGGGGTTTACTGGTCTAATTTTAATATATTAATTTGTACTATCAGATGCAAAAAGTTCAAAATTTCTTCCGACATTTCGAGGAGGATGAGGTTCTGTAAATTTTTCCCTTCTTGTCTTTCCTTAATGTAGCAAACCGAACGATGTCATTTATTGCCTCCACATTTTCCGCTACTGGAAATAAATGGGGTTGTAGCTTGAGGAAGTACCCAATTATAACAACCTTTCTCCGTTCTCTCTCATCTTTCTCAGTTTCACTTTCCTTTTCATTAAGAATTATCGCTGTATCTTCACTCTTCAATGGTTAAGAAGATCTCTCCTTACTTGCCTTAAGAAGATCTCTTCTTATGGTTAAGAAGATCTCAAAAACCCAATGTCTACCTTTTTTTCCAAGCAACTACAGATTTGTTCAAATTTTCCAAGCACCTGTAGATTTGTTTGAATTTTTTTCTCAAATTTCTCTTTTTTTTTTCCCAAATCCTCTCTCTATGGACCGAAGCTTTCAAGGGATCAACATTATCAAGAAAAATTATTGGAAGATTTTGCTTGCTTAAGAAATTTTTATTCCATCTTTTGTAGTGGACTTACACTCACACTTTGCGTAGCAGTATCAACCACCAAAAAGAAAACATGAAAGCATTTCAGAGAGGAAGGGAAAAGAAGTCACACTTTTGCTTAGTGATCGGTGATTGTTAAGATTATTTTTCTGCTCTACTGCATGTATTTCTTGGATGTGATTTTCTATTCCTTTTCCTTATAGTTGTATTCTTTAAATATCACTTATGCTTTTTTTTGGGTTGTTTTTAATGATTATGACAGGTAAAGAAAAAGAGAGAGATGGCCACAAGAGAAATTACCGAGAGTTTATTTTAGGACCGTACCGCTTTTTCTTGTCTGCAGAGTGGAAGGTTTGGCATGTTTTGATCTCTTCCAATATTTTGTTTAATTTGATTAAGATGTTTGATCTGCCACATATGAATTTCATAAATTTTCTTTTATGTAGATTTTCATTTCCCTCGCTTAAGTCTCTGTCCACCCATTTTTTTTACATAACGTGCTTCAAGTTGATAGCCAAAAGTTATATATATTTTGTCTACTTTTATGAGCCATAAAGGCAAGAAAGTGTGTACTAATGATTTGGTTCATGCTGCTGTATAAGTGTCCATATGGACTTTAAAGAGCTAATAAATTTTGAACAAAGATATGGTTGTGAAGTTAGTTTAGATAATGTATGCTCTGGTAAGGTCCATCAAACTGGAATCTGTAGAGAAAAATGGATCGTAGCGGTATAAAAGCAGTTAGTTCATAATATGTGTAGAACAATGGCATTTGTCTGATATTTTATCTTCAATATAGATGATATTCTATGGACACGTTTTTAAGTATTGCACTTTGCTAAATTTTCTTCCTAATTGTTGCAAATTCAATATCTTAAGCAGTTTCTTAGGTGTTCTAGCTTGCAAAGTGCGTTGAAGAGCACTGGACGCAATGGCCATAGTGTTTTCTCAGTCAATACATCCCAAACAACCTAAAATTTGATTTGAATTGTTTCTTGGTTACTCAAGGTTTAAGTATGTCAATAATGTTCTGTTATTCAGTAGATTTTCTTGGGTTTTTATTTTTTATTATATACTTATTTCTTTAGTTTTTTTCTTGTATTTGTAGTCTCCAAATATAGTTTGATGGTTAATTCACTTTACCAGTTGTTTTCTGTATGAGGGATAAAGAAAGAGTGGGATTTCATGAACAAAAATCACAGTTTCTCTTTGTTTGCTTGGTGTGGTAATGTGTTAGTATTTTCAGTTTCTTTACATGTTGAAAAGGTATTACTTTTTACACCAATTTCTTTTTTTAACGTGGAATCATAAAAAGATGCAATGACTAATTTCCATTGAAATCCTATTTTCTTAAATTATTTGTTTTTCTTTTGGCATTTGGGTGCATTTTTTATATGCTTTTTCATGTTAAATATATCATATGGTTGACGATCCAAAAATTCTAAAACCAATTCATGAAATAATAAAGTTTTTCAATTAAAATATATATGATTTTTTTGCTTTTGGGCTGAAGGATGGTATTCCCTATTAGATAGTGTATTTTATAATTTCTAACTCTTGAGTCATTCACTATTTGCATGTTGCTGATACTATTTTGGAATGACAGATACTATTTGGAAATGCCTACCATTTTGTGATTGAGCAAAATGTATTTCTATGAACTTACCTCTTTTAATCTGTTTCTCAAATCTGCAAAAGGAGTTTTGGTCTATTGTTTTATTTGGTTTTGCTACAAAAGAAAAAAAATTAAAGTCAACTGCTCACCTTTTGTTTTCTTTTTCCTTATCCAATCTCTATCTCTCTTACTCATCAACCTTTGATTTTTTTTCCTCTCTCTACACAGAAAAATTTCTTTTTTTACTGATATTTTTCTTTTGTTGGGACATAATTACCTTGAAGATCTATCTTATCTTATTTATATTCTTTCTCCTGATCTCGCTGCCTTTTAGTTTTGAATTTTTCCTTTATTTTTACTGATTTTCTTTATTCTCTAATCAATTTCATGTTTGTTTCAGGGTGCAAATTTAAGGTTTGCATTTTTGTATCTGGCATCCACAATCTCTACAGAACCTACTGGGTCAGAAATCTCACATGATGTTTATTTTCTCATGGTTTTTTGACTATGATTAGTTTTTCTTATGGAGTTTTCGTGTAATTATCTCAGGTAAAGAAAGACAAGGAGGTCACTGAAGGAGGAATTACAGTTTTATCTTAGGTAAAGAAAGACAATGAAGGTCACTGGAGGAGGAATTATAGTTAGTTTCTTTCCCTTTCTTCCTTTTTTTCTGGTTATTTGGCTTTGTTAATATGGTGTTTTTCCTCTTTTCTTCCTTCAGTTATAATACAAGAAAATTCAACATTGTTCACACTGGTGTCAACTATTTATTTGCGACTACATTTGAAGCATCTACCATATTTTTCAGCACTTAAAAAATTACCTTCAAACAATTTGCCATTGGTATGTGACTACATCTTTACTATGATTTTATCTTAGTTTTAAAACATGTTAAAATTACTATCCCTTGAAACTTGAAGGCCAGTACCTAAAATCGTGTACTATATGAGGCTAAATCAAGCATTTAGAAGTGCTAATGTGAATAATCTGGTATCCCTTTGCTTGGCTTATTACTTGCCAGAACATAGAGTGAAAACAAATAATGACTTCAAGTCTAATAAGAGCAGAAAAAGGGCAATGTGAGCCATCTTTTTGTTTTTCAAGTAGTCCTATTTCCTTGCACAGTAACTAGGCTAAACTTTTTTACACCAAAGAAATTCTTTTCCAAAGAACCTTATAACGAAGCATGTGTTGTGAACACAATCAAGCTATATCCACACATCTGCAAGTTGGATTGCTTGATCGCTGACAAGATATTGAATTAGTCCAACTGTATTGTATAGTCAATGCAACAATAGCGAACCATAATGGAAAGACGTGTGTTGTCAATAAGGAAGGATCGCTTATCTGCTTAGAAACAGTGGAAATATTCAGCCCAAGTAAAATGCAATTGAAGCCTCTCATCAAGTACTAGACACAGCAATAAAATATTAGTTGGTCCTCAGATATGCTTGATTGCTGAAAAACCCGCTGGAGATATAATCAATGTTTTAAAACTTAGAACCGGTAGAGGTAACCGTTCAGGGTTCAACCGGTCCACCGGCCGGTTCACAACCTGCTCTTTTTTTTTTTTTCTTCCTTCCTCCCTCCCTCTCTCCCCTTCCCCCCCTGGTCAGTCTGACAGATCACCAGAGGGCGAGGGGGAGGGGAGGGAGGGAGGGAGGGAGGGGAGGAGGGGAAGGGAGAGGGAGGGAAGAGGGAGGGAGAGGAAGGAAAGAAAAAAAAAAAAGGAAGAAAAAAAAGAAAAGGAAAGGGAAAAAAGGAAAGGAAAAGAAAAAGGAAAGAAAAGGAAAAAAAAAGGAAAAAAAGGAAAAGGAAAAAATTAAATCCATCACAAAATTTTACATCCAAAAAAAATAAATTTCTCAATAGTTACACTAAAGTTTTCTAAAAATCAAAACTCATTACCAAACAGCCCATGAAAATTGAACATAAATTTTCTGAAATTGATAAATGTAATTTCTTTCAACCATACAAAAAAAAAAGCCTGAAAATTTGAAATATTAGATACATTTTTAACCGAAAATTGGGAAAACAAAAAAGAAAACCAATATCAATAAATGAAAAGAATTCAAATTTTCAAATTTTTGTACTCATCTAACTTCAAAAATACTTGTTGGTGTGGTGGTTAAGACACTTCAGATCTTATATATGAGGTTCCAAGATCAAATCTCACTACCACTACATTTTATATTTTCAAAATGGAAAAGTCAAAAAAATGAGTTCGCATTCAAGCGGTTCTCATGGTTCGACCGTTCTTGACGGTTTTGACCATTTTTGGCTTTTGAAGAGAACCGGACCGGTGGCATGGCCGGTTCGCAGTCCGACCGGTCGAACCGGCCGGTCCGGTCCGGTGCTGAAAACACTGGATATAATTAAGAGTTCAGACATGAACGTTTATAGCAGTAACTCAAAGCTTGCAGTTAAGTCAATAGAAGGGTCCAGTGTAAATAAAGACACATTCAAGAAATGCACTAATTGGATTGATAACTCCTTCTGCAATATCAGAATGTAATAACATTTTTAGTGAAACTCTATAAATTACACAGGATAATTATATTAGCAAGAAGAAAGAAAGAAAGGAAAAAATACAGAGCAAAGGGAGCAATTTTAAAACTTAATAGCATCAAGGAGATAGATTTACACTAACACTGAAAAAGGTTCTGGCTATCAAAGCTAGAATCTTTGAAAAGTTGCTTTGTATCAGATGCTTGATAGCTTCAAATCTGGAAATAATCAATGGGCTGTGTTCTTTATGCTTGAAACAAAGCATGAGGATGCTTACTAGGCTGAACTCCTTACGAAACTTTTTTCATTGTGTTAGTGTTGGCTTCAACCTAACTGTGAATGTCGTCAGTTTCATGCCATTAGACATTAAGATGCAATCTAATGACTACAAGCATTTACGGGTCTTGTGAAAAAGGGTATGCTTTATGCATTGTTGCACCAGCAATTGAATTGTAGTTGTTCATATAAGTGATTTTTGCATAAGTGGTGCTGCTATAATTATTGTAAAAAAAATTTTAATCCTTTTTCTGCAGTACAATACAAGAGATAGCTAAGTGAGGCTTGTATATGAAATTCAACCCCACCTCTCTTACTGGATAAACCATAGATGCATGCGGAATAAATCATATAGGTTTGTGAGATTATCGTCATACGTCTATCTTATAGAAGTGTAGAACCCTTGTAGTTTATCTCTAGATTGCTGTTAATATACATCTAACTTGGATTTTTAATATTTAATTTGCTGGCAGAGATAAGAATGGTTTTGTTTACACATGAGTTGCATGTTTAGTGATTTGCTATTAAGTTTTGTTCATTCAATGCTACCATATGCTATGTATTGATGCCCCTTTTTTTTCTCCTAGTGTAGATTGGGATTTGGTGGTTATGGGAGGTTTGTATTCTAAATTTTAAGCCAACTCATTTCAATGTCAAGAAGCTGTGGGCCTTTCTGATTAACTGTCTCTTTTTCTCATGGTCTTTTTGAATTTTGCAGGTCTGCTAATTACAGACTTGACCATAAAGAGTAGAAAGATGAATGGGTTCCCAGCCGTGTTGATGTCCTCACTAGGCATAATGTTCAGCTTCCAGATGTAGTTGATTCTGCTGGTTTTGTCAACTCTGCATATGTTGGTAGTACAATAAGTCACCTCTTTATTGGCTATCATCAATGCAGCATGAAAATCTAAATTTTATGCTTGCCAATTTTTAAGCCTCGACGTCTTTTGCTGGTATGGCATCATACAGAAGATAACTTTTTAACTATGACCAAGCTCCTAGAATGTATATCCTTAAAAGTGAAAAGGTCTCTGCTTAAGTTCTTTAAATAATTGGGATGGTTTTAGATAAAATATCAAGCCACTTATTTCAATCGGGGGCATAAGACCTCTGTAAAATTGGAAAGTTTCTATAAAATATAAATCAGGTACTTATGGTAGTTGGTTTTGCAGGAGGACAGCTTTACATGCAGGGCAAAATAAAGAACACAGGAGATGACTGGATGTATCTTAAGCCTTCAATGGATTTAAAGTCGTGTTACATGTCCTGAACCTTTACCTTTACTTCTTTCTCAGTGTAGTTTTCTTCATTTGCTAGGCACATACATATAAAATCATTTTAGGTCATAAGTAGCATACATGAGTTACTCTTCATCAATTCTTGTCTCTCGTTGATGTTAGTTTGTTGCTTTCTACTATGGGAAATCTCCCAATTTTGCTAGAGATGCATTTTTCTCCTTTTAAAAGCTGAAATGAACATATGAAAATGATTAAGATGTTAATAGAAAATAGAATTTAGCTGATTGTTTTAGTTCATTCTCATATTAAATTTTTTTCATTTATACACTTTTATTGAATTTGTTAAATCTAACTTTGATATAGTATAACTTTGCCCTTAATTATTTCACATGAAGACCAACAGGTGGTTCTCATATCAACTATGTTCTGAAGCGGCGGGCATCTACGCTGTATGGATTCAGGTGGTATGCATCATTTTGTTGGTGCCGATCGCTCATATATAAGTTGGGGACATGCACAATCAAGGGAGTTGGGATATGGACCTGATGGGCTGAAGTATTGTTGACATCTTACTGATAATCCTGTTTTATTTTTACCAGCTCACATGAAACTATAACAGCAATGCAGAGAAGAAGCAAGATGCAATGTAGTTTTCGAAGATGTGAAATCAAGCTTTTGCCAGCCATAGTATCCTCTATAAATCACTATATGTACTTGTTTAGCTATTTCCTTGGACCATTATTATTCACTACTTTTGTGTAGTGGTGAAGACTGGGGGAAAAAAATAAGCTTTCATTCTCTATCCTCTGGTTTCTTTTACTTCACTGCCAAATGTAGATTGACTCACATAGTATCAGGTCTTTCAAAAAGTTGCCCAAAAAAAGTTTTTCAGAAATTACCAATTAATGCCCAATAATGTGTCTTTTTGCTCTATTTTTATTACACTGTATTCATAAACAAAACCATTCACTAATCGTGGTTGTCACTGGTTCAACCATTTCCTCGCCACATAATCGTAAAAGTTCCTAAAACTTTTGTCTTCCTTTCATCCTTAGACACAATACATAAACATCTAAACAGAAACATTTGGGCATTTCTAGGCAAGTTGGAAATACGCACATCGCGCGGTGTTCTCCTCCTAGTTTATACCGAAAGTGTAGAAGGCAAGGTTATTTTATCAGATAACAAACCTTTTAATCATGGTTTCAAAGTTGGGATCTCATCTAAGATCATTTTGAAGCTTACAATATCAGATTATCATATTTTAAGATTCTACCAAAATTGCAAAGAAAAATCAAATCTGTAAGTTTGGAATTCATATATATAGTAATAAATAATGCCACTCATGTGTATTCAATATAATGGTAAAGTTAATTAGGTTGAAAATGTGCTAGATAAAGTATTGGGAGCAAACTAGAATTTAAATAGAAGCTTCATGGTTATATGCAACATATTAGAAAGGGTTATTTTCACTTTACATTCTTTAACTATACCTAAATTTCCACTTTAGTCTTTAAACTTAAAAGTGGGCTAGTTTAGTCCCTAAATTATAAAATTTATTGTATGGTCCATTTTAATCCCTAAAGTATAAATTTTATTCCAATTTAGTCCCTAAAGTATACCTACTTAGGCATAAAATCTATCTCAATATTACTTAAGTTGGATAAATTTTATAATTTGTGGACTAAAGTATCTTATTAACTCCTGTATATGGCGTCTTGAAAAGTTTTGAATTAGGCCTTCACTCCTAAGTAAGAGTTAAATTCTGCAGGCACTTCTCAGGTCAAATCCTGATTAGTCTCACTAAAGATGGAGATACTGGGTGCTCGAAGCCAAAAAAAAAAAACCAAAGAGTCACTCAAATATAGTTAAAGGGTGCAAAGTAGAATTTTTTTTCTTCCTAAAATGGCTACTTCTGTATTTTATATATTAACCAGGAACTTTAAAATTATGGGGTGAATACCCCAACATCTTTCCTAGTCTTGGATTGGAGCAATAGGGAGAAACAATATGTTTACACATTACATTATAAATCAATTTGGAGGCAGATTTTGCCACACAATGACTAACTTGGTTACCCTATCTCTTAACAAAAGAAAATCTACATTCATAAACGCTTTCTTTTAGTTTGGCAGTGTCTGACAAAAGCACAGACAAAAGCACATTCAAGTAACTGCACTCCATATTCCCTATTGTTGAATCTATTTATCAGTTACTTACAATCTGATTGGAATATCACTCGCCTCCAGCCTTCTTGTTGGGCTTTTGGACTACCAACCTTAGCGCTCATGCTTCCATGATGTCAGATTCCATTCTTGTGTTTACTTGGTGAGCCCAGATTGCTACAATCTTCCCTTGCTCATTCCATGCGACAATGCCAAACCCAGTCTTGTTGAAATTCAGTTGGGATGCTGCATTCGAATTTATTTTGATATACCCTTGTGCAGGTGAAGTCAATCTTGCCTCTCCTTGATCTGAGTGGTTTTCCTCCAATCTTGTTAGTTGATCATCTTTTTGTGCCTCCTTATATTCAATCCACTCTTTGACAGATTTGTCGACCAGGTTAAGATAGGAGCTATTTGTGTTATTAAAGTTCCTTTCATTCCTAGCCTTCTAAATCTACCAAAGGAAGTTAGCAATTACTTCAATGTGTGCTTTTCCATTGATTCTCTCCTTGCCATCTGGATCTTTTGTCACCAACACCAAAAGTTACCTCTCTCTTCTTCTAACCCACCCATTGAATTGGGAAAGTTTCCATGCTAACTGTACATGATTACAAAAAAATGACGTGTTCTAAGGTTTGTGCTTCATATCACAACATTTACATTCCTTCCTCCCCTTTTTGGTTCTTCTATTAATTACATCATTAGTAAGGAGAATATTCAGAAGACATTTCCAAACAAAATGTTTGATAATGTGTTTTATATTCAAGCCAGACCTCTCTAGATCTCAGCTTCTAGCTGGTATCTTCCTCCTTTGATCCTCTTCTATCATTTTCCTCCAATTTTTGAGCCAGGTGATATCATCATCTAATTGTATAGATCCTAGCTTTATTCCTACTCCAAAATACACTGTCAGATTTCTCCTAGAGGCTCCATGGTATCTACTAGATCATCTTGCATTCTCACCGTTCAATAAAGTTTCTAGAAGCTCAATCTTTCATTTCCTCTTAGAAATTAGGTCCTTCACATATTCTAGTTGATAATTTGAAAGCTTTCTTGAGAGAATCTTGCCTTCTAGTTGTTTATGGACCCACTTATCCTCCCAAATTTTGATAGTTTCTCCATTTCCTACCTTTTTCCTTAGGCCTTTGAGTAGTAAGCTCATCGAGGAAAAGATACTTTGCCACATCCAGGGCACGCTTGCTGTCTTCTTTGCTTCCAATTCCTTTCGGAAAATATTTGCTCTTGAGACACCTGTTTTGCCAATGAGGCAGTGTTGAAATGCTGTATGTCTTGAAAATACAAGCCACCTGCTCCTTTGACTTTGGATATTATGCTTCACTTGATTCAGTGTACTCTTTCTTCATTTTCCTTATTTCCCTACCAAAATTTGGCTATTTGCCTGTTCAACTCTTTGCACATGCCTTTTGGAAGTCTAAACACCAGCAATGAGTATGCTGGCATAACTGAAATTACTGATTTAATGATGACCTCTTTGCCTGATGCGCTTAAAAATTTGTTCTTCCAGTTCTGTAGCTTCTTTTCCATTCTCTCTTTGATGTAACCAAACAAATTCTTTTTTCAACTCCTCACTAGTAGAGGTAGCCCGAAGTACTTCCCATCTATCAGAATTTTGAGTCTTTGGCATGATGTTTGTTATTGCATCATTCATATCCAGTGGAGTATTCTTGCTGCAAAATACTGATGGTTTCTGCAAGTTCGCTAGTTGACCTGATGCTTTCCCATAGACCTAGAGAATTCTCATGAGCTCACCCAGCCTCTGTACTGTTACCTTTACAAAAAAAAAAAAAAAGAGTAAGGAATCATTAACAACAAATAACCACAGGATAGCTGAACACTTTTTTACAATTTTCAAACCAGAAATCTTCTCATTCTCCATTGCCAGTAAGCTTGAAAGGCCTTCTGTGCAGAATAGGAAAAGGTAGGGGGACAGTGGGTTCTCCTGTATGATGCCTCTATTTGGAACCACATATCCAGCTTTATTGCCATTGACACAAAAGGAGTAAGAAACACTAGAAATACATGTCATTATCCACTTAATCCACAAAGCGCAAAATCCTATTTTGTGCATAACACAAGCAAGAAATTTTCACTCTATCCTATCATAGGTTTTTGCTGTATCCAATTTGAGAGCCATGAATGCCTCTTTTCTAGATCTTTTATTTTTAAGTTTGTGAATGGTTTCATGGGCTGCAATGACGCTGTCTAGGATTTGTCTCCTGGCATGAATGCAGATTGGCTTTTGCTGATACATATATTAAGCAACGGTTTTAACCTATTAACAAGTATCATTGAAATGATTTTATAAAGAGTGTTACACAAGCTATTAGATCTGAAGTGGGAAACCTAGGTAGGGTGATCAATTTTCAGGATAAGTGTGATGAGAGTTTCATTGATGCATTTTCATAGGCTGCCAGATATGAAAAACGATGTAGTTACACTAATTACATCCATATCAATAATGTTCCAAGACTTTTGGAAAAATCTAGGAGGCATACCATCAGTTTCAGCTGCTTTGCTGGGATGCATGGAAAATAAAGCCTACTTGATCTTCTTTCCGCTGATATGTTTGATGAGGTTCAAGTTCATTTGTTTATTTATTGTTGTAGGAATTCCTCTAAGTTTGTCATCCCAACATTCAGGGTTGCATGAGGTGAACATTCTCCCATAAAAGTTAGACATCTCCTCTATTATTTTCTCCTCTAAACAACACCAACTGCCATCTCCTTTTTTGTAGCTTACTGATTCAGTTCCTCCTTCTCCTTTCGTTCACACATGCATGAAAGTAACCTGTGTATTTGTCCCCCCCCCCCTCTCAACCACTTGACTCGAACTTTATTCCCCTAGAATAGTTCCTCTTTTTTATAAGCTTTGTCCAGTGCAGCATGAAGGAGTTTTAATCTTTGATTCCTGTCAGCCTCCTTGTCCTCCTTGACTCTGTCAATGCTCTCCTTGATTAGCCTGATTTGTTTGCCCGCATTTCTGTAGGATCCATTACTCCATTTTAATAGTGCGACTCTTACATCCTTCACCTTCTTATTAATTCTTATCGAAGCTGCTCCCCTCTGGTTGCCGTTCCAAGCTTGTTTAACTGCCTCCCCTGTGCCTTGTTGTAACAGCCATTTTTTGTCAAACAAAAATCTCCTTTTCCTTCTAATTATGTTAGGTTTGGTTTCCAACATCAGGATTGCATGGTCAGAGGTTTGCTTATGGATATGTTCTAGTCTTACTCTATCATAAATCTCTACACAGGTAAGCCAAAACTCTATCCAATCTTTCTTTTACATCTCCCTCAGCCCCTTCTAACCTGCACCAGTCCAGAGAATACCCTCAAATCCCACATCTACTAGTTCATGTTTGTTGATGAATTTGTTGAAACACCTAAAACTCCAATCCTCCTTTGTTTTCCTCCACTTCTCTCCATTGCTTGTTATATCATTAAAGTCCCCACCTATGACAAATCTATCCCATCACAAATTCATTCTCTCACCCATTCAACCCATTACTTTTTCCTTCTTTGATCTATACTGGCATACACAAAAATAAACCACCAGATTTTGTTTTCATCCCTACTACTTGTATCTCAATGAACCAGTCAAAGACTTAATATCATGCCCTAAATCGAGATCCTTAGATCGGATTTGCAACATGACACTTAACATATTTGTGTGATCTTATTGCCACAAATATAAGGTAATATGATCATAACTTATAAAAATTTACTAAAATTTAAAACTTATAAATACTAAAAGAAATACATACTATACTAATACTGTGACAACCCCACCTTCCCCTAAAACCGTGAAAGGAGTTGATCACTTCAAATTCGACCTGGATAGCTAATATAAATCAATAACTCAAACTTATAAAACTAAAATCTTCCAAATTCAAAAGTCACCCAACATAGACACATAAGTCTCACACCACCATTCAAACTTAAAATTCAACAGGTGTTTAGGTTACAACGCCAAACAAAACTAAGTTTATACATGATAAGGTTTCTAGTACATCATTCCTTAACAAAAGTTACAACAAAAGCTTATACTACTGCGACGCTTCCAACCCTGATCTCAAACAAATCCCCCTGCTAAGGAAAACAAAAGGGAAATAGGGTGAGCTAATAGCTCAATGAGGTTCCAAAAACAAGCAGCCAGATATACAAGAAGAATTCATATAACAAACAAATGTCACAAATAAAATTACCAAATAAATTGAACATATTCAATTAAAGGATACGGATGGCTTTCAAAAGCCAATTTCCCCGAAACTTGATCAAATCACCTCCTGTTGACTCTCCGTCAACTTTTATAGCTCAGAGCCAAACTGTAGATCCCTACTTAACATCAAACACCGTCCACCGTTTCACCCCCTACCGGGCCCGAACACCCCAACAAATCAAATTTTAGGTAATACTCGAGTATACCAGATTTCCGGATTCACATATCATATCCCGTGGCTCGTCAACTTTCCCGACCAAACCCGTGTCGGCTCGAGTCGATTGACTCACCAACTAGGTTTTGAGCTCGAAACAAATCATATTTGTCGATGGGATATCACCCAAGCAACTCACAAATCAAATGTGGCCAAAAGCCATTTCACACGAATTCAAATATTCAAGTACAAATTTCCAAACACAAGAGATCGAGTGTGATAAAGTACGCACTCATCTCGATCACATTAATTGGCTCACAAGTCACAAGAATGCAAATCATCACATAGTTCAAGTATTTCAATATTTCAGCTATCACATAGGTCAAGTAACAAGCATGAAACACTCACCAACTCAAGCAAAGTAGCTTCAAGTGCTTGCACCCAATTCTCCTCCTTCCAAGTCTAATAACATATGAAATGAAAATATTTAAGTTGGACTCACCAAACAAGAAGACCTAATGCATGAGTCCATTGATTTTGTACTTGATAAAATCACACTTGAATGCACAATTTATAAAATGACCAATCCCAACTATAAAGATGATCAAATGAAAAGCTCATCCACATGTTAGAATCATAAACGAGTGAGTCGGGACACGGTAAAGTTGCACAAGAGTCAAAAGGATCAAGAGAAGCCTTGGTGTAATGAAATCGGCATTTGACTGATTTGCCATGCTGCAGTAATTTACTCATAACTGTGACCACACTTGTCGAATTGGGGCGTACTTTATGGTGTTTTGAAGCTAAGACCTAGCCCTACAACTTTCATGAAAAGGTCAAACATCAAATCATGCTTAATCATTCAAAATGGCAAATCTCAGAGAAGCAAGAAATCTGTCGGAATGGCTGCAGGCTGATCGAACAGTCTCGGGAAAACAGACATAACTCGACGTAGAAAAATCAAAATCAAGTTCCGTCAGTGGCGTTTAAAACTAGGTTCATAGGGCTTTCTAACGGTATAAGGCTCGGATGCTAATTCATTTTCTACAGTCAACAGTAACCTCGGAAAGTTTGCTGTTTTCCATTCTTGTTTTCCTGCAAAATTTCAGCTTGGGTGCATTTTCTTCTATCAATCCTTTAAAGTCATTTCCATCATTTGCCAAGGTGTTTAACAAGCTAAAACAGCAATTAACTCCATCATCAAAGCATCACAACACAACAATCAATTTATCAAACACTTGGTGGCCAACAAATAAAACCCAAACTCTAGTTAGCAACCACAAGATTTCCTTTCATAATCAATCCTTCCAAACAACAATAAGTACTTTAAGACTTCTAACCAACATCCCTTAAGGATTTAAAGCTCATTAAAGCATGATTAAGAGCGGTCTTACCTTGCTAGAAGTGTGAGCAAACCACCCAAAAATTCCACTCTTTTCCACCAAGTTTGAAGTTGAAGTAGTAGTCTAGGTGAGCAATTTACCTAAAGCTGTTTTCTACACTAAAATCACCAAATTTCTAGCTTAAGTTTTGTTATTCTTCATGGGGAAAGTGGCGCCAAGAGGGTGAGAGAGAGAGAGGGAATTTTGATTCAAATTTTTGAAATGGAAGGTTTAAATAGAAGGCTTAAAGTCAAGATGTCATGGGTGTTTGACAAGTGGCATTATCTTGGCCAAGATTTGGAGAATTTCTTTGCAAATTGCCTTCCAATCCCTTAATTAAAATGTGACTCACATAAAACCACATAAGTTTCATGCATTTATCCATATAAAACATGAAAAATAAAATTCTAAATTAAACCATGCAATACACATGAAATTGAGCACTTTAGAAAAATTAATGCACTAATGACTATATGATGCACTCAAGTAAAAATTCCTTCTTTTCTCCCTCTCTTTTTTTTTTCTAGGGTTCTCACAAATACAATTACTAAATCCTTGTTCTATACTACCAATATAAAAAAGTCTATCTATTTACATTTCTCTTATCTTCTATTCATACCCGATCTCACTTTTGTGATCTGTAAAAGAAAGTAAAGAAAATGTGGATTGAGCAACACATGCCCAATAGATAGTACCTACTCCCCTACTGGATCATGTAGCTAAATACATATTATAATGTTATAAATTCTTCCTCACAATACCTCATGCAAACAGTAAGATAAGAACAATTGATAACTTTTCAAATATCACATAAGTATAAACATTCCATAGAAGATAAGTGGCATACACATAAATAACATTCGTTTGACATGGCACTTAGTACCATTGGTTCTAGAGGTAGCCCCCACCGAAAGTGGAATGAAAATAAATAACATGACATGATTATAATCATTGAACATTCTTGTAAATCATGAACATATCAATCATGTCATTAGATTTAATAAAACATAGCTCTTAACTAGTACATGTAATATTTGGCATTTGAGTACTCAATCTAGAGATTAAACCCCTTCTACGAGGGTGACCAAGAGGTTTCGTGTCAACCCCTTAACCACATAACATAACACAAGTCAATTGGTCGAGATTTATATGGACTTTCATGACTAACATGGCATAACATAATAGGACTATAGCCCGTACTATCTAGTTCATGACTATTTAGAGTTCATTTCACATATCACATACGTTTTCTTTCATAACAATATGCCACTAATTTCATAGTATATGACATAGCAAAACATTTCAAATTGGCAAACATGATCCATTTTTTCATATAAAACATTTTCAAAAATACAGATGGGTAAACACCACCTACCTCAATTTACTTATGTATCGAGATCATAATTTCGTCCTAAAACAGCTTGCAACCTATAATCAGTAATGTGCATGCTTTTATTAGCTCATATATCCCATTCGAGTGTGCATTTCTACCTTAGATAATTTTAGAAAACATGTCTGCTCATCTTATAAAAAAGTAAATGATATGTTTTTTAGAATGAAAAGTTTCCCTTTTAAAAGTTTCTTAATTTAGAAAGTTTTTCTTTTAGAAAATTTCCATATTTAAAAGTTTCAATATTATTATTTTTTTCCCAGAAGAGGTATAATTTGATCATATAGAGATACATGTTATTTATTGCTTACTCATTCATTTATTCATTTATTTATCTTATCTATTTAGTATTTATTGATTTATTTATGTATATAGCTTATTCATGTACTTATGTATTTAGCATATTTACTTATTAATTTATAATAGGTATTTAACCTATTTATTACTTAATATTTAAAAGTATATCTTATTCATTTATTTACACATTTAACTTATTTACCAAACTGTTTATATAAGTATTTAACTTATTTGTTTATTTAATATTTACTCATTGGTTCAGCATTTATTTGTTCAATATTCATGAGTAAACTTATTTACTCAATTACTTATTTAAGTATTTATTATCTATTTGTTCAAGTATTTATTATTCACGAGTATAACATTATTTATTTATTTAAGGTTTATTACCTATTTCCATGTTAGTGCATAGCTAATTTAAAATTGGGCTGTGGATTTAGAATGTGTACTTCTATATAATATATTTCACTTCACTAAATTAGAATTAAGAAAACGCTGGATCTTAATAGATAATCTGACCTTAAATGATTATTCATGAAGTTCTTCTTATTACTATTTATTATTATTCTTATTTTAGTTGAAAAATTAACTAATTAATTAATTATCAAATGAATTAATCATTACCATTACTCTTGTTGTTACTATCAAACGATTTCTTAATCACCCAGACTTATATTTACTATTATTAAATTTACTTGATAATAATATTTAATTAAAAGAACTTGGATTTGATCACTAAACATAAATCTTAATAATTAAATTTATACTCCATATCTTAAATTAGGCTGGCCTTTAGAGTTTAATAATATTAATAATCTATACTAAATTGTCTAGACTTAATTATGGATTTATTTGTTTCGTAACTTAATAGACCCATAATTATTCTTGGTCCATTCTTCCTCTCATCTCTTGTTTTATTGTTATTGTGTTATCTAATAAAATTGGACCGGCACATGTCCAATCCAAATAATTTGTGTGCTTATATCTTAATCTTGACCCATCTTAACCTAGTTGTTAGCCCAAATATTTAAATCACATAAACCCAACTATAAACTCATTATTTCTAATATTATTTATGCCCAAGTCCAACCCGTAGGGGAGAATAAATCGGCCCAACCCATCTTAATTAACCCTAGTTCACTAATATCCAACTCGATTCTTGACCCATTTCCTTAATGGGTCATCATCTTCCTCCACATTTTCAAAAATTATTTTTTTTGTTTTTTCATTTTTTAAACCTTAAAATCAAAAACCCTAATCTCCTAATCCATTACCATCATCAATACCATTGATCTCACTACCTTCTTCTTTTAGCCACCAGCCATCTTCCATCCGCTGAAGCAACGGTGGCTACTCATTGCTACAATGGCATTGCTGCTGCTGTCTCACAACAGCCGCGGCTTCCTCCATTTGGTCAGCCTTGGTGAGGTTCGCCAGTAATTACTAGCTGTTTGGTGATGTGAGGAGGGTGAGTAGACCTTCATTCCTTATTTTCATGTAGCTTCAACAACGATTCTTCTTTTCTTCCTTTTTTTTCAAAACAACCCCACCAGTTCATTGTTCTTCAACTAAGGCCAGCCAACATCCCTAATTGTACTAATTGTTCCCCAGAAATCACAAGACCAACTAAGGAAGGTTTCTACTTATTCTTCTAAGAAAATTGAGTGACTGATGAGTGGTAACCATGGCCACAATTCATCCATTTTACTATGAATAATAAAAAAAAAACTTGAAGTAAATTAAATATAATAACATATTATTTGTATATGTTAATGAAATAATAACTTAATCTGCAGGAAACTTACTTGATTAGATCATGATGCGGAATTCCCTTGAGAGTTGCCTTACATCTTTAATTTTCTTGATTAGATCATGATGAATTCCCTTGAGAGTTGCCTTATATCTTTAATTTGGTAAAGAAGTTTCTGAAGTTTATGGTTTATCAGAGGAGAAAGGAGATACAATGGAGAAAGGAAAGTTACATTGTTTTGATTAGGAGGAGATAGTTTTATGAGGTTGATTATCTAATATTCAGGAAACAATGTATGTAACCACCCACTATCTAATAATGATAGGATAAAAGTAGGTTACTAGGGTGACTTATCTAATAGGTTGATAACTTCTTAATTTATTGTTTTTAGCATTATCAATAAAATAATTTCCTAAAATATATTAAGAAAATTATAGGTTTCACATTTAATGTCTCTGATTTGTTGTTCCTTCTTCCAGTGTACAGCCAACCCTCCTGCCATTCCTTTTGGTTCGACTGCCACCAAGTGGTCAAAGCTAATCTTCTCGCAAAATTTTCCGTAAACCTGTTAGGAATTTTTGTTTTATATAAATAGATTTTATTTGGGGAGTAGAGGGGAATAACCTCCTTTAATGTGGAATTATCAAGGGGCTCTTTGCTCATCAACAATTCTACACCTAAACTTTCACCGGACTTTTGGAGCCCCATTAATGTTGGGATCCTCCACCTTCAGTTTTAAGTCCATTTCTTTATTCTCCATTTCATCAGTTTTGCATCTTTTCCCCATTATGCCCTTCTCTGCCTCCATTGGGTCATTCTTATCCTTGAGTTGGAACTTCCTTTTCGCGATGCCCTTTTGTGCTATATTTGGTTTGATACTTGCCAATGCTGCTCTATGGTTACCCTGCTTTAGTCTTTTTCTCCTTGCAGATCCTACTCTCTGCCTTACTGATGAGCTCTTTGCTTCCCTTCTCTTTGCAGTCTTGATCCTTTTTTTTCTCAACTTTGTTCTGAGCATTCCCCAGGTCAATGCTCTCTTTGTCTCTGTTTGTTAACTCTCTCATGCTGATCTCATTCTCGTGTTCTTTCTTCTTTTTTTTTTTAGACCTCTGTCTCTTGTTGAAACTCACAGTTGCTATTATTTGTGGAGCCTCCTCAGTCAACATCATGTCTAAAGCCGTATTGTTTGTTGCATGTTCTACTGTTGATTTGTTTTCCTCTCTGCTGACATTGGTGGGTGCTCTTACTCCATTAGTGTTATGCTCTTTCAGTTCCTAATTCGGTGCAATCTTTGAGTTGTTCCCCATTCCTCCCTTTTGCTGCATTGTTTCTGTTTGGCCCTGCCCAATCAGTTGCCCACTCTCTTCATTCCTTCCCTCTGCTTATAGTTATTGATAGATTCCTGAGCATTTGATTGTCCTCTCTCAAAATTTTTATTAGGTCCTTTCTGGTTTGCTCCTCTGTTGAGTGTTTGTTCCCTGTTCTTACATTTGATGGTTTCTTTGGTGATATCCTGCCACCCCTCATCCGTGCTCCGTACTGGTTCTGGTGCTGGTTGATCTCTTTCTTGTACGGGCAGGTTCTATGTCCATGCCCTATTCTGCCGCAAGAGTAGCAGAAGTTCAGATACTTTCATACTTAAAACTCCACCCATTTTAACTGACTGTTCATCTTTACTGCTGTACCTCTAGGAAGAGGGTTTGAGATATCCACTTCTACTTGTATCTTGAGATGCTTTCCCTCCTTGCTCTCGCCTACCGGAATTATTACGTCTCTGGCCTTATGAAAGATGCTTCCAATTTTTATCCCCACCTCTCTTGTTATATAATGAATTGGAAGGCCCCAAGGTTGTATCTACAAGGGAGAGATGTTGAAAGCAGTTGGATCTTGGTCAATCCCTGCTTCCCTTTCTCTGATCATGAATAGCTGGTTGTCTATGATTTAAATCTTACATTTAGTTTCCTCCTCCTTAGAAAAATTGAGTTGAACAAGACTAGGCCCTAACTCGGTTACTCTCATACTTCTAGGGTTGCACCACATATGATTGCAAATGCTTCTTATCCCAGCATAGTTAATGACCTTCTCACCTATTACTTTACCAATAAGGCTTATTAGACTCCGTTTGATAACTCAGTTCAGCACTTAAATTTAATTGATTCAGATCTTAATACGTTCAGACCGTTTGATAACCGAAAATAGAATATCTGAATGAATTAAGTGGCACTAAATTTTTAGGCAAAACTTATTCCCAAAAATAAGTGATAAGCTAATCACTTATCACTGAATGTGATATACATTTAAATGTATTAGATTTAGTATTTAACAATTCAATCACTTAATGAATTCAGATTTCAGATTTCAGACTTCAGTTTTCAGACTTCAGTTTTATCAAACGCACCTCAACTAGATCTTCAAACCCTTTTTGCAGTATCTTCTAGATCTACACCTCCTACTCATGCTGCTGGTAGATTGAATCTTTGTAGCACCTCAACTAACTCCTCCTCAATTAATGACATCACTTGGGGAATTCCTCCTACAATAGATGCTTGGAACTTGACTTTCCAAACCTTGCCCGTGACAAACAGAAATCAAACAATATTTATGTTACCCGTTTGATAACACAATTCAGCACTTAAACTTAATGGATTCAGATCTTTTTGGACCGTTTGATAGCAGAAAATAGACATCGAATGAATTAAGTGGGCAATTTTCTAGACAAAACTTGTTCCCAAAATAAGTGATAAGCTATTCACTTATCAGTGAGCGTGATGTACATTCAAATGTATTAGATTTAGCTAACAATTCAATCACTTAATGAATTCGGACTTGATTTGATTTGGGACTTAAGGACTTGATTTTTGGTCGTTTGATAAGTTTGAAAACTTAAGTCCAAATCAAGTCTGAATTCATTAAGTGATTGAATTGTTAAGTGCTAAATCTAATACGTTTAAATATACATCACTTATTTTTGGGAGCAAGTTTTGCTTAGAAAATTAAGTGTCATTTAATTCATTCAGATGTTCTATTTTCGATTATCAAACGGTCTGAACATGTTAAGATCTGAATCCATTAAATTTAAATGTTGAATTGTGTTATCAAACGCACTTAAGGAAAGAAAGGCTTACCACTCATAAAACTACTATGTTTTTGTAGGATTTCAAAAACGGATGACGTCATAAATGTGTCATAAATATATATATTAATAATATATAATCAAAATAGTATATAAAAATTTTCTTAAAATAATATATAAAATTCCCTCAAATTGGTAGTTTTCAACTTTATATATATTTTTTCTTAAATTGGTAATTTATGACTTTATATATAAATTAGAAATTTTATATTCAATAAATAAATTGATTTAAAGAATATAATATATATATAGAGTAGAAATGTAACTTAAAAATGTATTGTATTAATTTTATACTTTATTAAAATGATGAGAGGTTAAAGCATATTTATTAAAACTTAAAAGTGAGTTTGAAAGGATATAAATGGGTTAAAAAAAAAAAAAAAGTCAAACCGGTCAGCCGGTTAACCGATTCACCCAGTTTTGACCGGCTTTGACCGGTTTTTAACTTTCGGTTTTGATGGTTGACTTCCGGACGGATGCAGGGTTCCCAGGATTTCAAAAAACGGTCCGAGTTTAAAACAACTCATAAATGACTAGATCTGAGGTACTTCTTGGGAAAACTCGATAGCAGAGGTGATATCTACTATCTAGGGCTTCTACGCTATCCAATATTAGGGTTTTCTGGGTGATGGATATTGGGAGTTTAGTTTTGGGTTAAGTGCGAAGAAGAGTCAAGACTATAGGACAGGTTGGGCATAGGTGGGATTGAGATGTGCTAGGGGAATTGGTGTCTTAGTGTTGGTGTAGGAGATCAGATTTGAGAACTCCTATAGGGAGCAATAATTACTCTCTTTGGAGAGAGCTCCCCCATTGAAGTTCCATTTTATTTCCTCAGACCACATGTAGAAATGGATGGCAAGATCAAATGGAATAAATTTGTGGAATCGCAAAGTAGAATTGACCTACTAGAAATGTCAGTTGATTTAACTAGCAATTCTATTCTTGATTTAGAACTTGTTATACAACAAATAAAAAGGAAAAGAAATTATGGAAATTTATGACAACAAGATGCATTATAGGATCATAAGATCATAGGATTCTACCATGATGCCACAGCATTCCTATAATTCAACATGTGATCATACTTATCCTGCATTATTTGGACAGATTTAGATTTTATACACAATCTGGATCGTTACTTAATCATACAATTCTTCTATGATTTGGTCACAATACTAAATACTATTTTAATAAATAATATTTTAGTTGTCTCAGAAACATTATTTTTAATCAACTTTTTGTATTTTTAACAATATTTGTATATCACATACATCACGTTAAAAAAGAATTAGAATAATTATTTCAAATAATATGTCATATAATCTCCTATTCAAACAGAATATATTTCTAGCTATTTGTCTAAAATCGTTTGAATAAAAAAATCAGCATATTATTTTCTGCAATTAGAAATTTTTTGGGATTGTATGCTGCCCTTTTGGACTTTTTGTTGACCGTAAATTGGGGAATGCCCGGGCAATGCAAAAGACCGCCCGTCTCAAGTCTTAAACCCCTTAACTGGGAAATTGGACCTTTGACCTTTGACCCCGGGGCAGCGCTCAATAAATGTTTACAACCCAAATTAAAAAGGCAACAATTATGCATGAGTGCTAGAACTCCAGCTGTGCAAAGAAAAAGCCAAAAGAGCCAAAATACAGACCAGCAACAGAGGGAAGTCTCAAAATTCAAATACCGAAGCCAAATTTGGTAAATTCCCCCCTTTTGTACAATTCCTCAAATTCCCCTTCCCCCCAAAACTTTCAAAACCTATTTTTAATTCCAAAATCAAATTCCAATAATACTACATATATAATATACGCATGCTAAAATATTAACAATTTAAATTGCCTATGATCTTTCTATATACAAAGTATGATCATTTTTCAGTGTTAAAATTTTATGTTACTTTGTATAGTGCCAAAAATACTTTTGCTTCCCCATCTTTTTCATACCCCTTTTTCTTTCGCAATGACATTCAATTGTTAGTGCTTTTAATTTCCTTTAATATTAACTTTAAACTAGCTACCTAATTAAATATTAATAAAACAACTATTTATATTAAGTTAAACATAATCTCATAGAAAACTTGTTTAAGATATCAAAATCTTTTTTAATAGTAAAAAATTTATATGATTTTTATCTTTATAATCTCTTGTGATGTATAAAGTTATAAAATTAAAATTTCACGTCAATTTAAGATACAAGAAAGTATATAAACATTTCAAAACGACAAAATATTCAATTGTTTTTCGATAAAAGTTATACGGACATTTCAAAACGACAAAATAGCTTTTTTTGATAAAATCACACACATTTTCTATATTTTTCCTTTTATTTTTAAATTGCACGTATGAGGTGTGTCTTAGCACTATTATTATTAAATTAAATCTCCCAAAAGCCCAACAGGCAAATCAATCAATGGGAGCTCCCGCCCTCACAAATTTCCCCACTTAAATTCACCCACTCCCTTCTCAGTTCTGACCCCAAATCAAATCGTCACTTTTTTTCTATTCACTAGATATTACTATTATTTATTTAAGTAAAATAGAGTTTGAGACCACCACCACCTGCTCCGCCACCACCACCCGGACCACTACCCCCGATCAACTTCCGATGACTCAAGTCAGCAGCGGCCTACCCTGCGATGGCGATGGACTATGCATGGTCTGCAAGACCAAGCCTCCTCCACATGACACCCTCACTTGCAAGACTTGTGTTACTCCTTGGCATCTCTCCTGCCTCTCTTCCGACCGGCGGCCGGAATCCATGGCCAGTGCTGCCCTCTGGGACTGCCCCGACTGCGACCAGCAAGAACAACAACAACAACCCGTATCCTCCCTTGTGCTGCCTCCTCCTGCTGACTCTTCTTCTGCCGATTTGATTGGCGCCATCCGAGCCATCCAGGCCGACCCTTCTCTTTCTGACCATGAGAAAGCCAAACGACGGCAGCAACTGTTGAGTGGCGAATCATCGTATGTCATCTCCCATTGTAATGATGATGGCGAGAGGAGTAAGAGCAACGAGGTTTTGGATCTTCTTGACCAGAAGTTGTACTGCTCCATTTGCATGCAGCTACCCGATAGACCTGTCACGGTGGGTAATGGCTTTCTCTCATTCCTTTTCTTTTCGAAATATTTCTTCTGTCAAATGAATCTTCAGTAGTTACTTTTTTGTACCCTCGAAAAATAAGAAAAAGTGCATATTCTGATGCTGATTCTATAAACAAAAGCACTTGCTGTTTTCCTTTCAGAAAACTTGTTTTTGTTACCCTGATGATGGTTCTCCTTTTTTTTTTGTTTCCTTTTTTTAGGTAGTTTTATTTTGTTTGGTATTTTGTAAAATATAGCAAAGGAATTTGAGAATGATTAGTATTTTGTGAAAGCATTTATTCATTTGTAAAGGAAGTGAAACTGTGACAGGGGAAAGTTGAAACAGTGGCAGAGCATCATGGGCTCTCTCTGCATTTCGACTAATGTTGAGATGTTTTCCCTAGACATTGTTCACGAGATTTAAGTAAGCTTGGTTATTTATTGGAGTAATTATCAAAGAGTACTTCTTGGTGGACTCAGAAGTCTTAGATTGTAGGCTAAGGCAGATGTGAACCATTTGATTCTGTTTTGTTTATTGATTTATTATTATTATTGTACATTCTGCAGTTATATGGGCAGATCCTCGCCCTTTCCAGCATCCCAGTAGCTTTTTTTTGGTATAAATATTTTAATGGTTCTGCATTTGACTGATTTTAGACAAAACCTTAGCTTCAGTAACAGTAGAATAGATCCATAGATGTTACTCCACCAGGTGCTAAGCTTCAAAGAATGACATGGGGCTAATTTCGTTTTTGACTAGGGTGTTAATGGCTTTACTTAACTGATGATATCCGACCATAGCAGCTCTTGCTTGTCTATTGAAGCATGGAATGACATAAACCTCTTTCTTTAGGTTTCACATTTTGCATTTGTATCTGACTTGTTCTGCCCAAGTCTGCTATGAATAACTAATCGTTTATTGGAATTCCAGACCTGTGTGGGCTTGTGCTATCAAGCCAACATGAAGAGTAGGATGCAGGGCCTTAGATATAAGATAAACAATGATCCTCAAGTTTCTGAAAATCTTGACATGTCATGCTCTTCTTGCTAGAACTTGCTTGATTGTATCCTTGCCACAGAGATGAATGTCCTGTTTCTACATTTACTGTGGCTTTTCTTCCTGTTTACTGGTTCCTCTGTTGACCATCATCGTCCTAGTAGCTCTTACGGAAGCTAATACAATGTTTAGTCCAAAGGGTTATAAGTACTGATCATCTTAATGCATTCTTCTTGGTTTTAGACCCCATGCGGTCACAATTTTTGCTTGAAGTGCTTTCAGAGGTGGGTCAGCCAGGGGAAGCACACCTGTGCGAATTGCCGCAATGCCATTCCAGCCAAGATGGCAAGAGAGCCTAGAATCAATTCTGCACTTGTCTTTGCTATTCGAACAGCAAAGATGTTCAATTCTAGTGCTCCAGGGGGGCAGCCAAAGGTGGTTCATTTTATTCACAATCAAAGTCGACCTGACAAAGCATTTGTCACTGAACGTGCAAAAAAATCTGGAAAGGCTAATGCCTGTAGTGGAAAAATTTTTGTCACAATTCCTCACGATCATTTTGGACCAATTCCACCAGAAAATGATCCTGAAAGGAACCAGGGTGTGATGGTTGGAGAGACTTGGGAGGATCGAATGGAATGCAGGCAATGGGGGGCTCACTTTCCTCATGTTGCTGGAATTGCTGGACAGTCAGATTATGGTGCCCAGTCAGTTGCACTATCTGGAGGGTACGAGGACGATGAAGATCATGGTGAGTGGTTCCTCTACACTGGAAGGTATGGAATTGCATGACCTCTGTTCTTGTTTTTTGGTCTTTAGTAATGTGTTTATGTTGATTTTATATGTTTTCACATTATCATCTTCATGCAGTTTTATTTTATTTATTCCAGTGTTTCCTTTTCGATTTACTGTTTATGTTATTTATTCTTTTTGCCATAATTTCATTTTGATGGGATTTTGGATAGTGGAGGAAGAGACCTTAGTGGCAATAAAAGGACAAACAAGACACAGTCTTTTGACCAGAAGTTTGACAAGCTTAATGAGGCATTACGGGTCAGTTGTCGTAAAGGCTATCCAGTTCGAGTTGTGAGGTAAGCTAGATCTAATTACTAGTGTTGGTAGAATGTGGTGCAGATGGGTTAAATAGAATGTCTGCTTCTACCAACTCATTTTTGCCCTTCTGCTACTAACTTCTCATTAATTAAATTCAGAGAAGTTAAAACTCAACATGGTATACTGCATTGCATGTGGTTCGTGACTCTTGAGTTTAGATTTCCCTTTCAAAGTTAGGCAATTGTCTAAAATCATGATGGGGAGAAACTTCTTAGCACAAACTAGTAAACCTTGAGACGATTTACCATCTTGGTTCAGGTTTTAGTCACTTTGTTTTGCCTGATATATGTATATCATATTTGTTGTAGTTTGTACATTTGGATTTCTTAATTTGTAATTTCTGTAAGAATACCCTTGTGTCTTTTGAGTTTTATCTTTATTTGTTAGGTCCCACAAGGAGAAACGTTCCTCTTATGCACCAGAAATAAGAGTAAGATATGATGGAGTTTACAGGATTGAACAATGTTGGCGTAAAGTTGGGAAGCAAGTAAGAAGATTAATAAAATTCTGGGCATCATCTTTGCCGAACTGTTATACATCGTTTGCCAAAATGTTTTCTGACCCTTAATTGTTATTCCAGGGTTTTCTGATGTGCCGATATTTGTTTGTTCGTTGTGACAATGAACCTGCTCCATGGACAAGGTGCCTTGTTTGTCCCCAAACTCATATTGCCTTTTGTGTGGCTGTTTCTCTTCACTTAATGCTGTCTTCAAATAACTGCAGTGAATCTCATGGGGATCGTCCAAGGCCTCTGCCTAGCATCAAGGAGTTGAAGGATGCTACTGATATTACAACAAGAAAGGGACCACCTGCCTGGGATTATGATGTGATTGTTACAGATTGGCATTACTGTTTTGTCTTCTTTCTGTTTGGCATTACTGCTTTGTTTTCTTTCTGTTCCTGTCCATATTGATATGTGTCAAGTACACTGAGCTTTTGTGTTGTATTTCTGTGTCGGGATCCATTTCTAGTACTATTTTTCATGTTTCATCCCCTTTGTTGTCATATTGACTAGAGAAAGATCGTTGTTTTTCTGGTTAATTTCTGTAATTAAGTGTTCAATATGCAGGAGGAAAACTGCTGCTGGATGTGGAAGAAGCCTCCTCCAGAGAGTCGAGTCCAAGTTGATGATGAATGTGATGAAGAGGGAAATAAAACTAGGAAAGTTAGACGTCAGAAGAAGTTATCTGTGAAAGAAAAGCTTTTGAAAGGTAAATATTTTGATGTAGTTGTTGCTTACAAGATGAGTGGGCAATTGAAAGTTACATAAATAAAATGGAATACATTTGCTTTGCAGAATTTGGCTGCCTTATTTGCCACAAGGTGATGGTCGACCCCCTTACTACACCATGTGCACATAATTTCTGCAAGGCATGCCTGGAAGGTGCCTTTGCAGGTCAATCGTTCATAAGACAGCGGACATGTGAGGGAAGACGAACTTTACGTGCACAGAAGAATATAATGAAATGCCCCTCTTGCAAAAATGACATATCTGAATTCCTTCTGAATCCCCAGGTACTGCAGGAGTTATCAATTTTGTGTGTTGAATTAGAAACTTTGGTGTTACAAGAACTTACTACAGTCTTGAAATCAATTATCAAAGTTTTGTTTAATTTATTTACTTGATGGTTCTAGCGCTGAAGGTGATTGTTCTGGGTTTTTAGATGCTGAGTTTATCAAATCCCACCTGTGAAAAGATCAATATATATCAAATCCCTCACTGCATCTGAGAAAATTAATTTTGTGGCAGGTAAACAGGGAGTTGATGGATGTGATAGAATCACTTAAGCATGAGATTGAAGAAGACTGTGTAGAGTGTGGTGAACAAATTGATGATTGTGAAGAAGATGCAGAAGCAGTGTTATCTGGAGATGCTGATGTTACAGTTACAAGGCTAGAGTTAATTGAAGAGGGTGAAGACACGGATGCAAAATTAGACACGCATGCCAGAGATAAAGAGAACTGTGATGTAAATTCTGGAGGTTTGGAAGTAGTGAAGGATAAGACTGAAGGTACTGTTAAATCTCTTAGTGATAGTAAATCCCAGGAAAAGCTGAAGATAGCCAGCAACGCTGAGGTATCACCAAATAAATCCAAAAATATGTCTGATGCTACAAAAAGCAAGCTTGCCGATTCTAAACTGTCTGAAAGCAAGACCAGGAACAAGAGAAAGACTGGTGATGGAAATGTCTCCAATTCTAAACTATCTGAAGCCAAGACTAGGAACAAGAGAAAGACTGGTGATGGTAATGTCTCAGCCAGTTTGGATGCTGGTGTGAAGACCAGAAGTAAAAAATGTAAGGTAGGGCCAGATGAGGATAAATGTGCGTAGTTGCCATCGCTCAAGGAGTACTTTTTGGCACAGTTAGTCTGATTAGTTTGTAACTCTGTTTATCTCTTTGTTGACTCGTGTACTAGAGATTTTTTTGGTGTTCTTGGTATTTGTAGAGGCTGCATTGGGTAAGTTAAGGAGGTAGACTATTTCTGGGCCTTGATAAGTTTGGAGACTCAATGCTGAAAGGTTTTCTGGAGCTACAATCTACAGTGCTTTGAGGCTTCTTCCATAGGTTGTTGGCACTTGGCAGTGAATGCCTCTTGGTTGGCTTTTGCCGAGGGAGCTTTCTCTAACTGTTCTGTTAACCAACTAATTCTGCATTTGAGCAAGGCAAATACCACTCTTGGTTTTCTAGTCTGGATTTTGTATTTTTGTTTATAATCCTTATTGATAAATAATGAGCAGATCGAATAGTTGGAAGTTCTCATTAATAAACATACAGAAAATCCATCTCAGAACTCACGAGTAGACTTAATGGTGGCATACTACAGTTAATAGTCGTTGTTGGGGATGTGTATGATCTTGCCCATTTTAGCCTCTGCCTTCGTCTACTTCTCTAGTTTATTGATAAGCTCCTCTTTCTTGTGGCAGAGCATTGGATAAAGACAGATTCATCTCTACAGGTGTTCAATTTCAATCTAAGTAGCCTTAAAAACGCTGATAGAAAAGATCATTTAACGTGTCCTAGAGCCATAGGACATAAAAGCAAAACTTGTCAGCCATTTTTACTGATTCGTGCATTCCTTTTGTGCAAGTCTTGAGAGGCTTGACTTCGAGTTACATAAGAAGAGGAATTTTCTGTAGTGGGTTAATAACATTTTAAGGAAGCATGCATTGAGCGACAAATGGCAAGTGGTATTTTAAGATGTTTAATGTAACATTTTTGTGTTAGTTTGGGTTGGAAAACCACCTGTAAATCTGTAATGGTATTGGTGCGGTGTCCCCAAAAAAATAATGGAAATAATGCAGGGTAAAATCCTCTAGACACCCCCTCTCCCCCGGGGGCATGGTTTATGCAAGGACAAAAAGCCCCTCTACCCTTCCCTTTCCAGTACTTTGTAAATGTTCATATAACCCCCTCATAGTATGAACTAATGTGGAAAATGGACGGAATCTATCTAGGATAATAGGGACTGTTGTAGATATTAAATATAAATATTTGATTTGATTATTGTTAGAATATTTGAGTAGATTCTAGATTGATTTGGGGCAGAATTGATTTAGATTAGATATTAGAAAATTTGAATAGATTTTCTAGAATAATTTACACTTGTATAAATTGGTGTATATTGTACATTTTATTGATATGAAAAAAATAGCTTTCTCTCCTTCTTAGTTTTCATGATATCAGAGCTCTTGGAGCTCTATTATCAATTCTTGCTTGATGTGGCCCTGTTGAATCACTTTTAGAATCCCTCGTATTTGTTACTTGAAATTTCTTTAGTGAGTTATAACGGCTGCCAGGATATGTAGTAAAAAGGAGATTAGAACAGTGATTTCTGATGTTATTCCTACAACATTAAAAATTACTGATCATAGACTCAATGGAAAGTATTTTTTGGACTAGAGTAAAATGTTCAGATATATCTTCGTAGCATTGACAAAGATGATCATCTCACTGATGAACCCACCTGCAGACGGAGAAGAGAAGAAGACTTGCTTCAGAGAAGATGCAAAAACATTTTTGCAGATTCGGAATTCCATTGACAACGAGATAATTGATTTATCAATTACTGTGAATTTGTTAAAGATCTTATTGATTATTTGGTTTTCTTATATTTTGATAAGGGAAATCTAAACCATATATATGATGTTTGTAAGGAATTTTATTGTCTAGAAAAGCAAGAAAAATCTCTTACTGAATGGTGTATGAGGAATTAAATTCTCTTCTTCTCTCTTTCAGTTCTGATATAAAAACTCAACAGTCTCAACGAGAGTAAATGGCTGTTATGAGTTTTCTTGCAGAATTGCCAATTGAATTTGATATTGCTCGAACACAAATCCTTGTAACCCAGAAATTGCATCTCTCCATGATACCTTTACGCAAGTGTTAAGAGTTGAGGGATCTCGACCTTCCTCTAATATTACAAGTGCCCTTGTGAGCCGAAATAATGTTAATGGGATTGGTCGAGGTAATAATCGAGGAAATAATGGTGGTAATGATGGTAGAAATGGACATGGCTTTCAAAACAATGGAATTGTTGGTTGTGGACAGTATGACCCAAATCAACAGGTCTGTTGTCACTGAAAATAATCGGGTCACACTATACATACATATTGGCTGCTTCATGGCAAATCTCAACAAAATTTCCAATTTGCTAATTTTGCAAATCAGGAAAGCAACTATGTGCCTTCATCTTTTGACAAATCCATACTTGTCTCTGCTGACGAGTTTGTCCGCTTTACTGAGTACCAAGTATCACATTAATCTGCTAATCCATCTTCTAATAACACTCTATCTTCTGTTGATCATTTAGGTAACTCTACTACGTGTCTTGTGTCGTCTTCTAATAAATGGATTATTGATTCTGGTGCAATAGATCATATGACTGGTGATAAAGGTATCCTCTCCTCTTTTAATTCTAATAAAAATCTTTCGTGTGTCACTTTGGCTGATGGGTCGAGTACTTCAGTTGTGGGTTCTGGTATAGCTATTCTTACATCATCCATTTCCTTATCTTTAGTTTTATATTTGCCTAATTTTTCTTTCAATTTCCTTTCCATCAGTAAAATCACAAAAGCTCTTAAATGTGTTGTCTCATTTTTTTCCTGAATATTGTGTTTTTCATGATCTTACGACGAAGAAGATTATTGGTAGAGGGTGTAAGTCTGGTGGACTTTATGTACTTGAAACTTCTCCACTCAAAGTGCGAGACCAATTACATGTTCGTCTGTCTTGACATCTCTTGAAATTCATTGTCGTTTGTGTCATCCATCTCTGTCTATTTTAAAGAAGTTGTTTCCAATTTTTTAGAATCTATCTCATTTAGATTGTGAGTCATGTCAATTTGCCAAATATCATTGTTTACCTTATTTGTCTAGAGCCAATAAACGGGTTGCGTTCCCTTTTGAATTAGTGCACTCTGATATTTGGATCCTTGTCCAATTACATCTACATTTGGTTTTAAATATTTTGTCACCTTTGTTGATGATTATTCTCCTGTTACTTGGTTATATTTAATGAAAAGTCGTTCAGATCTATTCAACATCTTTTGCTCATTTTGTGCTGCAATAAAAGTACAATTCAATGTGTCCATTCACATCTTGCGAAGTGACAATGCAAAAGAGTACTTTTCTCAATCTTTTGATTCATATATGTTAGAAAAAGGAATTCTCCACCAATCTTCATGTCCTGACACACCACCACAAAATGGTGTTGCTAAAAGGAAAAATAAACATTTATTAGAAGTTGTTAGAGCCCTCCTATTTCACATGAAGGTCCCTAAGCAGTTTTGGACAGATGCTGTTTCTACAGCTTCTTTCTTAATTAATCGCATGCCATCATCTATGCTTGCTGGTGAGATTCCGTACTCAGTTTTATTTCCAACCCAACCTTTATTCCCTATTAAACCACGTATATTTGGCTGTACTTGTTTTGTTCGTGATATCCGTTCTTAAATATCTAAATTAGATTCTAAATCTATCAAGTTTGTCTTTTTGGGTTACTCTAGTCTTCAAAAAGGGTATAGGTGTTATTCTCCAACTTTGGATCAATATTTGGTTTCTGCTGATGTTACATTTTTTGAAACCAATCCATTTTTGCCTGAGTTTAGTTTCTACAGTGGTAAGGGAGAGGAAGATGATATTCTAGTTTACTATGTCACAACTACTGTCAATTCATCTATTCCTAAAAGACCGCCTATCACTCAAGTATATTCTCGTCGTGAAAACTCATGTCCTCCACCGGTACTTTCGTCTATAGATCCTAATCTTGATCTTCCCATTGCTTTTAGAAAAGGTATACGACACTGTACTTATCCAATTTCTTCTTTTGCTTCATATGAACATTTGTCTTCTTCTTCTCGTTGTTTTATTGCTTTTTTAGATTCTGTATCTATTTCTAAAAATATGTCTGAGCCTTTGGCACACCCCGGTTGGTGGATTGCTATGGAGGAAGAAATGATGGCTCTAGATAATAATGGTACCTAGGACTTGGTCTATCTGCCAACAGGTAAAAAAGCTATTGGTTGCAAATGGGTGTTTGCTGTTAAAATGAATTTTGATGGTTCTATTGCTCGTCTTAAAGCTCTTCTTGTTGCAAAGGGGTATACTTAAGTGTATAGAGTGGATTACTTAGAAACTTTCTCCCCCGTAGCAAAACTTACCTCTGTTCGACTATTTATCTCTCTCGCTGCTACTAATAATTGGCCTCTACACCAACTTGATGTTAAGAATGCATTCCTTCATGGAGATTTATAAGAAGAAATTTATATGGAGCAACCATCTGGGTTTGTGGCTCAGGGGGAGTCTGGTAAGGTTTGTAGATTTCAAAAATCATTATATGGTTTGAAACAAAGCCCTCGTGCTTGATTGGGGAGATTCAGTGAGATGGTTTAAGAATTTGGCAAGAAGAAGTGTAATTCCGATCATTCTATTTTTTATCAACATTTTGAAAATGGTCTAATCTTGCTTATTGTTTATGTTGATGATATTATTATTACTGGTAGCAATAATGCAGGTATTGCAGCCCTTAAAAGTTTTCTTCAATCACGCTTCCAGACAAAGGATTTAGGAATGTTGAAATATTTTTTGGGCATTAAGTTCACAAGGAGTAAAAAGGGATTTTTCTATGCCGGAGAAAATATATTCTTGATCTTTTGAAAGTAACAGGGAAATTGGGTGCTAAACCTTGCAGTGCACCAATGGTTCCCAATATGCAATTTATAGCAAATGATGGGGAATTGTTCTCGATCCTGAAATGTACAGGAGATTGATAGAAAGGTTGAATTATCTTATGGTGATTCGTCCAGACATTGAATATACAGTTAGTATTGTGAGTCAGTTTATGTCTTCACCAAGGACCACCCATTGGGCAGACTTAGAACAAATCTTGTGCTATCTTAAAGGAGCTCCAGGACATCGTATATTATATAGTAATCATGGTCATTCTCGTATTGAATGTTTTTGAGATGCAGATTGGGTAGGCTCTAAGATTGATCGAAAATCTATAACCGGATATTGTGTTTTCTTTGGAGATAACTTGGTATCATGGAAAAGTAAGAAACAAAATGTAGTGTCTCGTTCTAGTGCAGAATCAAAGTATAGATCTATGGCACAATCCACTTATGAGTTTATGTGGATACATCAATTATTGAGTGAGATTGGAATTAATAATTCACTTCCAATGAAGTTATGGTGTGACAGTCAAGTTGCTCTTCATATTGCATCAAATTCGATTTTTCATGAGAGAACTAAGCACATTGAAGTTGATTGTCACTTTGTTTGGCAAAAGATTCAGCAGAACTTGATTTCAACCAGCCATGTGAGAAATGGAGAGCAGTTGGTAGACCTTTTCACTAATTCCTTAAATAGTCCAACAATCAATTACATTTGTGACAAGACGGGCATGATTAACATCTATGCTCTATCTTGAGGGGGAGTGTTGTAGATATTAAATGTAAATATTTGACTTGATTATAGTTAGAATATTTGATTAGATTCTAAATTGATTTGGAGTAGGATTGATTTATATTAGATACTAGAAGATTTGAATAGATTTTCTAGAATAATATACACTTGTATAAATAGGTGTATACTGTATATTTTTTTGATATGAAGAAAACAGCTTATCTCCTTCTTAGTTTTCAGGGACTAAATGATGTGCGAAGCAAAATGGTGTAAGTTGTTGGAAAATGTCATTGTGAATCCAAAAAGCATATTTTGGTTCGAATATTGCCCTTTACTGGACAAATACACTAGGGCAAACTTCTTGAAGCCAACATAGAGGGAGATCTTATTTTCTTGCATCTTGTGAAGGCACATTCTGGAAGATAGAGAGAATGAAGGGAAAATCTAGAGCAATCCGGTAGCAAAAATGGCGAATTGAGGAGGCAAGATCCGGAAGAATAAGGCAGCAAAAAATGGCGAGCTCTAACATCAACAGTGGAGGATGGAGGGAGTTGAGGTACATATGGCAAAGATGCTTGTGTGGAAACAGAGCAAAAATCAAGGTGGCAGAGTCTGAAAAACCAAGAAAAGGGATGCTCTACTTTGCTTGCAAAAGTAATCCGGTGAAGCTTGTTTCTTTTGGGCATGGTGTAATCCGGTGAGAAGAGATGCAACGGGCAATGAATCTAGTTGTCAAGGTCCAGCATGGGAGCAGGGATTGAGGTCAAGGATGAACAATAGGGGAGCTGATATGGGTATGGATCTTAACGAAGCTTTTTATGGGCTTTGTTCAAAGATGGACAAATTTGAAAGCGTTGTAGGAATGCTGAAAATGGTGGTGGTGGAGTGTGTGTGTTTCTACTATTTGGCATTTGCCTGCCTTAGATGATTGTTTTGTAGCTTGGAAATCTATTCTGTACAAGACTGCTCATTTGAAATGAATTCTATTTTGCACACGATTGCTCATTTGCAATCAATTCGGTTATATATTATTCTGCTCTGTGTATCCTACTTTATATTGTACAAGTATCCTGGATGGCTCTAGTAAATTTGGAGTAATAGACTTCTGTAAAAAAAAAAAAAGAAGAAAAATGAAGGCCTAAAAATAGAAGCAAAAAAGGGTGCATGCATACGTAAGTTGTGATCAATAGAAGTTGCATGTCACAGAATACATCCAAAAAAGAGCATAGTGTCCAAAAGAAAAAGAAATGTCATAGCCGACATTGCACGTGTGTCGTGGCCCAAGACTTATGAGAGCAAAAGTGGATAACAACCTCAAATATCTGTGAACAAAAGCACTAAAATACAACCTATCAGGCTGAACATCTAAGAATTAATTTTTCTTGGCTCTTCTTGTATGACAATGTGGCCTTTGGAGTTCTGGAGTTCATAACTGATGTAGACTTTCTTTTGGATGGAATACTATGCCTGGAAGTAGGTTGATTGTTGAAAACAGTCTGAACTCTGCTGTCATTTGGATTGGGATTGCTGGAACCAATCTCAATTCTGCCACTTGGATTTGGATTGGTGGAACTAGTCTCAACTCTCCTGGCACCAGGATTTGAAGTTAGATTATGACGCACCTTGGGATCCAACATTTGATCCAGTAAGTGGCTGTGCTCTGGTTGTTACTAGCTTGTGCCTATACACACAAGTGACACAACTTAGGCTTAAATAATAAAGGAGTAAAAGACGAAACAAATGACCAAAGAAATCCAATTTGGAATTGGGATGAGGTGGAAACTTGCGGGTTCTCTTATTATGATCTAGTGTTAGGCATCTTTTGCAATAAACTGTCAATCTCCTTCTAGATACCTTTTGGGTATCCCTAGACTGCTGAGGTCCTTGACGCCTTAGTTTTTTGGCCTGCCAGGTTATTTCTTAGCTACTGGTGGATTCAATTTTTGCATGCCAATGTGTTGGCACAAAAAATGCGCACGAGCAGAGTGGAAGCAATTTTTAACACATATAAAAATATGTGGGAAAAGAAGGAGAAAAAATACACAACAAATATTCAATAATTTCATTAACTCAAAATTCAACAATAACAATGTCAAGTATTCAAGACAACTCACAAATCTCAACTTGAAGGCTTTCCCTCAACTCAACTTTTCAACTCAATTCAGCTTTTCAAATAACAATATGCTAGACTTGTAGTATTTATAGATTACTAACTTTCCTAAACAAACATAATTATAAACTGATTTGGAAACTAACTTGATATTTTCTAATCTGACATGGAAACTAGACAAGACTCCAAATAAGAAACTAAAAGAATTAAGAAACTAACAATTAAAATAGCTTGGTTTAAAATATTCCAACATTGCCTCATTTAAATCAAACTCTTCATTATGTCACCTCCAATGCCATCTCGAGCGTCCATCTCAATAGAAAATTGAGTTGCCGTGATAGCCCCACCTCCCTAAGGCGAACCAAAGGGATCGGCGGACCGCCTGCCCAACTCTTGCCGGGACTCACTACAGATCCTCAATTATATTACAGATCTCAAATAATTACAATGAAAGATCTTCAAATAATAATTACATTTCCAACTAGTCCAAATACACCAAAAGTCCAATAGTCCAATATTACAAATAGTACAAGAGATAATCCGGCTAGTCACATTAAGAAAGATCACTACATATGCTTTCCTTCGTCTCGAGCCTTGTGGGGGGGAAAATAAAATATTTTGGGGTGAGTTAAAAACTCAGTGAGTATCCAGTGAAAATAATTTGGCAAATAAGTAACTTAGTAATTCAGTTTATTGAACAGTGATTAGGTATCAAATGAACAGATTTTATTTGCTCTGGTGAGCCAGTGGAGTCATTGCACTCAAACACCCAATGCTCAAACAAATCACTGAACAGTAGAACACTAATCATTAACAGTAGAGCCGTTGGCTCAAACGAGTCATTGCACTGGAAATCAAGTGGAGCCGTTGGTGTCAAGTACAAGACCACCACATACTCACCGAGCCAAATCATGTACACACAAGCACACACATGTCATCATGAAGTGATGCAATTAACAGTAGAAACTTTCGATTTGAAATAGTTTTATGAACACTCACAAAAGTAGTATACAAAAGCAAACAGGTCAGAAAGGTTCCCTGGTCTCCTCGACCTCGTCACCTCCTTGTGCGCCTTTACTCATAACTCATGCTGCAAGTATCAGATTAAAGTACACGAGGTGCCGTTTTGAAGCTAAGAGAACAAGCTATAACTTTCATGAAAACATTGAGAACTCAATCAGACTCCTTCCCAGACAAATCAGGCCGAAACAATAGCCAAATGAACTGTCCATATAACTTCAGTTCATTTCTGGACATTTTGAGCAGCTTCAAGTGTTTTAACTATTTCTTAGGCTATCGATATCAAAATGGTCTGAAATTTAACAGTTAGAAAAAACACTCAACCCTCCACAACTTTCATGGAGAAGTCGAAACCCAATTCCATCTTGAACTAGGTCGAAATTAATCAAAACAGTGGCTTTTTACTCTATCGCAGAGATATGAGCAGGACAATTTCAGTTGGCCATAACTCGACACTCACAACTCCAAATCAAGTGATTCTAAAGCCATTAGAAAGATAACATACAAGGTTACAATGATTAAGAAGACATCAAAAGCAAAAACATTCATCTTCCCGATCAAAATGACCTATTACAGTGGCAAAATAACATTTCAGACATAAACAGGGCATCGGGGGCATTTTAGTCATTTCACATGCTATAATGCTCCGATTTATCTGAAAATTTACAGGTATAATCCTAACTCAATTCTATACAACTTCATGTTTTGTGCTAAAGCTAATTCAGCCTCCATCATACTCAAATATCCAGAGCAAATTCGGACAAAAATTCAGACAGAAAATCAAACCCTACTAATTTCTTCTTGGCTGAAGCTTTACGCAAGAAAATTCAACAATCTAAACCATAAATTCATCTAAGAAGCTAAACATGATCCTCAATCAAGTCAAAACAACAACAAAATCCAACAACTTCATCAACTTAATCAAAATTCCAGCTTGCAAGACAAAGGAACAATACCTCCAACTTGGTGTTCTTGCTCACAACCTCAAGTTCCAAACTTCAATCTTTCTCCTAGCTCCCAAGTAAGGTTGAATGGATGCAAGGTTGATTGATTCTCCAAAGCCCTCTTGTTTTTCTCTCTTTTTCTTCTTCTTTCCCTCACGGTTTCTTCTTCTCTTTTGTGGCTGCTTACCTGACTCCCTTGAAGTTTTATTTCACTTAGCTTAATTGGTAAGTTTTTGTTTAAGTCTTGCCAATTGTCACTTAGTCAACTATGTCAAGGCATAACTTTCAACCACAAATTAACTTAGGTACCCTAGAAGAATTAATCCTTCTCTTTTCCTATAAATTTACTCGATAAACCATTAATTCAACTTAAGCTACTAATGCTTAATCTCACCTACTTAGGCCACTAATCACCCAAGGATCTTAATCACTTTTCTTAATCATGCATTAACACATATAAAATCAAAGAGATAACAAACTTGTAGTTGGACATGAAACTTAAATTCATTTTCAAAACTAGGGTTTTTCATATACAAATTAGGTTTTTATCCAAATTTAGGGTTTTCAAAGCAAACTAGGGTTTTAATTTCAAATTAGGGTTTTCAAACTTGTGAAACAAATAGTTAAAAAAAAACACTTCAAGAAATAAAACAAACCATATAAACACCTTGGAAAACAATAATTACTATAATTAACATTATTTAATATTTTCCAAAAAAAAATTGGGGAAAAAATCGGGATCTCACAGTTGCTATATAAATGACATGGAACAGCAACTTGCAATGAGTCTTTAATTTCATCTTCACACGTGGTAGTGGAGGAAACTTGTACTTCTCAAATAATTTCTTGACTTGATCACTCTTGTGAAAGAATTTAAACATATTCACCCATTCTTCATCCAATGCTTCATGATTGAATACCTTCACATCATCAAGAAAATCTCCCAAAAATATAAAATCATATTTTTCACCACCAAAAATTTCAACAGCACCATATTCTTCATTTAATTTTTCCACACTAACAACTGCATTAACTTTAGTACTATCATAATTTCCAACCAAATTCTCCACTATATAATTGATCTCAATCAATTCCATCACTTGATTTTCCTCTTCAAAAAATTCATTAGTCTTGACAAAGTAAACAATTTTTTCATTGCTTCGATTTTCAAGCACATATTTAATTTCGTCAATGATTTCACTTTCTTTCTCATCCACTTGCAAAATTTTTTCTTCAACCATAAATTCTTTACCTTCAAGTATACCCACAACTTCTGCAATTTCTTCTTTCTTTGTCTCTTCAAAAAATTCTAATTTTTCTTCCTCATTATAAATTTCTTCTTCACCATGACCATAAGTTTTCATCAAAAATTTTCAAGCTTCTTTTGCCATTCTTGCATGTATGAATTTTTTAGCTACATGCATCTGGACTTGGATGTTGAGATGGTGGAATACCGTGCAACCCAATCACCTATTTTTTTCCAACTCTATACTTGCATCACTTGATAATTCCACACGTTCTAAGGTTCCTTGAACCCCTTTTGAACAATATTCCAAACTTCAATAACTTGAAAAAACTCTTCATCATCATACTCCAAATCTCAAAATGAATAAAATTATACATTGATAGTGTATAAAGAATTACTCAAATGAAAATAGCACAACATGATAAATAATAGGGATTCATATTTGAATGTCATGAACAAGCCGTAGGATCAAAATCTAGAGTTCTGATATCATTTGTTGGCACAAAACAGGTGCACATGAATAGCGGAAGCAATTTCTAACATATACAAAATTATATGGGAAGAGGAGGAGAATAAACACAATAAATACTCAATAACTTTATTAACTCAAAACTCAACAATAACAATATCAAGTCGTAGCCTTTATGAGCTGGTTGGGACAATGATGGACAGCAGCCACTCTGACGTTGCAGTAAGTTGGCTTTTACCAATACCAATGAAGTATATGCAAATATATTTACAATTCTTTAAATAAAGTAGACGACCATGCAACTAGTATAATGCGTTGGTGGGGCTAGTAATAGGTGAAACAGAACAATGGATAGGCATATGGAAAAACAAAGTTTGTTTTAGAAAGGAACCATTCATATGTAAGTCCCAAATCTAAATATGTGCATCGTTTTTCACAGCATGTAGTGTGCCCACATAAATGTTGTTTACAGTTACTGTTTGTTGAAAGTGGGTTGCATTGTGTGTATACAGAATTACACAAAGTTTGTTTTAGAAAGGGACCATTCATATGTAAGTCCCAAATTTCAATCTGTGCTTCGTTTATCACAGCATGTAGTGTGCCCACATAATTGTTGGTTACAGTTACTCTTTGTTGAAAGTGAGTTGCATCGTGTACATACAGAATTACATTGTGTGCATTTTTGACAAAGCAGGCCCAAACTTTTTTCCTGACAACCGTTTGGGCTCCAAGGCCTGCCTTGATCAGTGAAAGAATAATATTTTAAGAACGGGCATCGAAGAAAATTGTAGTTGGCAAGGCTTATGCAATGCAAATTGGTTAGAAGGTGTGATGTGTATATTTAGTGAGGCACGTGCTTGCATAGTTAAACATACTACATAGGCAATTAGGCTAAACTAGATTTGGTATGTAAGTACTGGTGAACAACCTGATGAACATGGATGTGATATTTTGAGTGTAGATGGAGATAGCAGATGTGGCGGCTCCACTTTTCCCAAAGGCGAACCAAAGGGGTCAGCGGATTGCCTGCCTGGCTCTCGCCGGGACTCACTCAATCATTTAACATGCTACGTGAATAAATACCACGAGATAACTGGTAATTGATGCTTAGGAAAATTCAAACTTATACATACGCATTTTACATATCGGAACTAAGTTCAAATCCTAAAACTATAGTAGTAATTTACAAGTACCTAGTAACACAAAAGTCTTTTTGAAAGGTTGTCCACAAAATCTCAGTCACCGCCAAGCTTTAACTTGGGGGGGGGGACATTTAAAGGGGTAAGCCTAATGCTTAGTGAGTGTCCCAATAACAGTAAATAAGCATGTAGTATTTCCTAATAAGGGCAACTAAACAGTGAATCATGTAAAACCGATGTAACGGGACCATGTAATCGGTCAATCATGTAAGTCCGATGTAACGGGGTCATGTAAGTAGTCATTCATGTAAGGCCGATGTAACGGAGTCATGTATTCCACTAGTCGTGGATAAATAAACAGGAACACTTTCAATAAAAGGATACAGTCCGATACAGTTGTTGATGCAACTTTCAGTCTTCCGATCTCCGATCCTCCTTTCACCAACTTTCGGGCCCGAATCACCCAAAACATTCAATCAGTAGGCGATAATACTCATGAGTAAACCTTAACAAATACCCAAAGTTCGTTAACTTGCCCGACCTAGTTCGATGCCGGCTCGAGTCAAGTCACGTCGCCAATGGGGTTGGGATCCCGGAACAAGTGGATGCCAATTGTGGCAAAGTACACAATGGCGCAAGCAGGCATGCACAAGTACTTTTCAAGTTTAGGGTGAGTGCGATAAAGTACACACTTGCCCTTTTCCACATAATTGATATTTTACACGTTTACAAGTAAACAAGTAGCATGTTGGAAATTAAACAACAAGTAAACAGTGAAACAAGACGGGTCCCTCACCTGTAGTAGTCTAAGTCTGGCTTGCTAGTCTAGGCAAGTCCTCTACTCCCTGACCGGGTCCTGTGGACATTCAGGTATTAGTTACTATTTTAGGTAACTTCCTATCTAACTTAACAAGTTAACAATGTAAGTTAGGTCCGGACTATAGGTCGGGACTTAGTTCAGGGTTTAGGTTAGTGTCCGAACGGTACAGGTTGTGGGTGACAATGTCGTTAGGTTTCAACCCTAGTTGGTATGTTTCGTGCATGATTGGTAGTGATAGGCATTGGTTGACAAGCTTTAGGTGTAATCGGCAAGTTCTGGCATGAATTGGTATGTTTTGTACACAACCGGCAACAGTCGCCACGGGTTGGTAGGTTCTGGGTGCGACCGGCGGTAATCGGCACCGGTCGGGTCTTGTCGGGCCACACCGGCTCCCATTGGTGCGAGTCGGTACTAGTTGGTGTAGGTCGGAGCCAGTTGGGTGTAGATCGGCACTAGTTGGTAGCCGTTGGTGCGTATCGACACCAGTTGGCATCGTCGGGTAGTGGTCGGCACGGGTTGGTGCCTGCGGAGGTAAGTCGTGTGGTTCAGAAGTAGTCGGTGACAGTCGGTCCAAGTTGGCACCAGTCAGTCCCGATCGGGACGTGTCGAGGACGTCGGGGTGCGTCGGGTGCTTGGGCATAGGTTTGGGCAGGAACGGTGGGTATCGATTGGATGTTGTTTGTGTGCATAAGGTTCGGTCTGGTGTCGTGCCAAGGATGACTGGTAATGGTGTGGGACAATGGGAATGGCTAGTACATGTCCGGGTCTCTCGGGTGCGGTTGGGCATTAGATTGTGTGGGAATGGAAATGGTTGGTGGGTAGGGCATGAGTGGAGCTATGGCTAGGTAGTGGTCGGGAACGAGGTGTACTTTGAGGTTAACGGTGGACTAGCAATAGAGTTGGGTGAGGCACGGGGCCGGCTAGCGGGTGGTCAGGGCATGGGTCACGGTTTAGGCCTAACGGTTGCTAAGGCCATTGGCTACTAGTATCGTATTATTGTAACGGTTGCATGGTCGGGTATCGGTGCCGGGCCTTACCGGCACCAGTCGGGTGACCATTCCACAGGTTAGGTGCGGAAACGGCCGGTTCCGTTGTCGTGTGTAGGTTGGGTATCGGGGTTGTCGGCATGTCGGGTTCGTTTGGTAGGTTACCGTTCTAGTGATTAGGTTTGGCCAATTTGTATAAAGGGTGGCTTGCTAGATTACCTCCCTGGGTACATGTTATGTCTACAGACCTGAGTAGTCGGTTGACGGGGTTAGCACTAGGGTCGGTGTACTAAGGTTAGGCAATCAGTAAAAGGGTCGGCAGGTTAGGGCTAAGCAATCCGCTAACGAGTCGGCACGATGGCTTGACAGTTTCGCTAACGAGTGTGCACGGGATCGGCCTATCCACTAAAGGATTGCACCTCTCGGCAGGCAATCCGCTAACGGAAGCAGACACATATAGCAATGGGGGCGTGCCGGCACTGCCAATCCGTCAAAGGATCGCACGACAGTTTGCCCGTCCGTCACATTTTCTTTATCAGGCCATATCTCAGAATCTACTTGTGCATTTTTGGCCCATTTTATACCGTTGGAAACGGCATTTAGATCCCTAGAATTTCTTAGAAAAGGTCATTTACAAATTCAGGTCATAACAGGTTCAAATTTCCATTCAAACATGCAGCAAGTACACAGGTTAGGTTTAACAGTCTCAGAAAATCAGTAAACTTCAAGGCGTTGCTGGGAGCAGTAGGGACAGAATCTGGGGGTGTACTATAAATCGTTGGAAAGCCCTTTCAGTCTAGTTTCCAATTCCACTAATGGCACTCAATTCCAAGTTCTTGCACTGAGATATGGCCAAAATACCAAGACTGGTTCTGGTGGACTGTGATTACCTGAAAATGTGAGTTTTTGGGATAAACGTGGATTGTTCTTGTTCTATGATTCTTATTTTTGCTTGAAACTCATAACCAACATTTCCAACATATAGTTTAGTATATATAGCATTTTAATGTTCATAAATGTAATAGGAATCAATCAAGTTAAAGCATCTAAGATATGCTATAAAAGCTGGAAATTTCACAAGCATGTTCTTTTCATGTAGGGGAAATTTTCAGCATACAATCATGGATGTTCTTGGCATGTTAAACGAAAATTTTGCATCATAACTCAAGTTGATTTTCAGCTTGAAATTACCTCAAGCAAGTGCTGAAAACACGTTGAGAGGGCGGATCAAAGCTACGTGGAAACCAAGCTAAAACAAGCAAGAATCAACCCCAAGCTTCAACCCAACCTCAAGCTTGAGTGTTCTTGATTTTTGTGGCTGATTTGTTCTAAGGTTTTGGAGGTGTTTTTGAGAGATATTGCCAGCAGAATTTCACCCAAGAGGCAAGAGATTCAAATGGTTTATCAGCTGAGGTGAAGAGTACTTATACTACAACTAAGCAAGCATGACAAGGATGAATTTTGCCAACTCATTTGCTAGGAAGGTGACAAGTGTCCCAAGCTTTTGCTTTGTCATGCTTCAAATAAATTTTTATGGAGTTATTTGTTGTTTTTGATGGCTGATAATTCATCCAAGCAAGAGGCAAAATGGAGGAATAATTTTAATTGATCTTTGCTATTTTTAGAAGGGCTCGATTGCAAAGGTTAATTTATTTTGGAGTCCTTGAAGTTCAAGCGTGTTTATGTTTTGCCCCACACATGTTTTCTAACACTTTTTGAAAGATGTTTGGTAATCTTTTTAGCACTATAAATAGGTGTAACAAGCGTTTAAAATTATTGACAAGAATCCATATTTTGAGTATGAAGTGAACACGATCAAAACAAGGCAAAAACGGTCGTTTATTCACGTGACACGTACATGTACATCGACCGGTGAGGTGAGGGCTACACGGGCGCTCACACTCTCCCCTCCTTAAGGAAATTTCATCCTTGAAATTTTTATTTACAATTTACAACTGTAATTCAGGATATTTCTGTTTCATTTCTTCCTCTAATTCCCAAGTAGATTCCTCTACATTATAATGTCTCTATAACACTTTTTACTAGAGGTATTTGTTTGTTTCTTAAAACTTTTACTTTCCTGTCTAGAATCCTTAATGAATCTTCGATAATATTCAGCCAATCCAAGAAAGCTACGCACTTCAGTCGGGTTCTCCGGTTGTTTCCAGTCTACCACGGACTTCACTTTTGCGGGATCTACTGTGATACCCTTTGAAGAGATCACATGACCTAAGAAGAACACTTCCTTTAACCAGAATTCACTCTTATTGAGTCTTGCCTATAACTTGTAATTTGTCAAGGTCTAGAAAATTATCCACAAAGGTTAAGCATGTTTTTCTTGTGACTTGGAATAGATCAACATATCATGTATGAATATCACCACAAACTTATCCAAGTAGGGCTTAAAACCCTATGCATTAAACCCATAACTGCTGCTGGGGTGTTAGTTAGCCCAAATGGCATGAATAGGAACTCGTAATGCCCATATCTAGTGTTAAAAGCAGTCTTTGGAATATCCTCTTCTCTAATCCTCAATTGGTAGTATCCTTACCTAAGGTCGATTTTGGAGAATGCCATCGCCCCCTGTAATTGATCGAACAGTTCCTTGATATGGGGTAACGGGTACTTGGTCCTGACAGTAAGGTTGTTCATTTTCTGGTAATCTATACATAGTCTCAAACTCCCGTTTTTCTTCTTAACAAACAATACCGGGGCTTCCCAGGGTGATTCACTCAGTCGTAAAAATCCTTGCTTTAGTAGATCCTATATCTGTATTTTAACTCCTTAAGTTCCGCAGGAGCCATTCGATAGGAGGTTTTGGAAATTGGTGTTGCTCCTGGCATGAGTTTAATCTTAAACTCTATTTTTCTTTCCACGGGTAAAGGGTTCAACTTTCGCTGAAAATCTGAAACTCAACAGCCTTTGTTCTACAACTTACCTGGGCATTTTGCCGTGCTAGGCTATCTATCCTAGTTATGATGTCATAGTCTTTTATTGGTAGGATAATTAGGTCAACTAATAGCTTTCTTCTCCCTACCTTTTTCTTACCATTCCTATGTACTATGTTGATTATCAGGGTATGATTTTTGGTAGGGGTTTATATCTCTATTTCATAAGGCATATACTCAGGTTGCATTACTAAACCTTCCATCAATTCAGGGGTTATAAAAGAATGACTTGTACCAGAATCAATCAAACTATGGCTGATATATGAAGGAATGAAATGGTACCTTCAATCACCTTTGAAGGTCTTGGCACTACTTGTTGGTCGATTGCATAGATTCAACCAGGTACTCGGGGTCTATTTTCTTGATTAGTGGTTGGCCTAGGATTAGTCTGATCGGTAGGTCGGGTTGAAATCTCCCGATCTTTCTTATTTGGACAATTGCCCACATTGTGTCCTGTGCTCCTACATATGAGGCATTTCCCAGCCTTCAACCAGCAGTCCCCTTCCATATGGTTAGGTTTATTACAATATCCAGATATTAGCCGAGAATTTTCATTTTGCCTAAATTGGGATGCTCCATTCCTCTGACCTTTCCTTGGTTGGTTTCTTCCAGAATCATTCCCTAATCTATCATATTCTCTCCTGGTCTATTGAGGTACGGAATCAGTCCTTACTTTTCCAAAATTGTCACTCGATACTGCCCGTTTCCTAGTTTGAAAAGTCTTTATTTGGGCCTTGATACTTTCCACGCTCTGGGCCTTTTCTAATGCATCTGAGAAAGTGATCAACTGCGCTGTGGCGAGTGCCTCCTGTATTTCTAGATTCAGACCTTGGACAAAACGTCTTACCCTTCTGGCCTCTGTCATTACCAATTCTGGAACTGTAAGGCCCAAAGACAACCTAAGAGGGGGGGTGAATTAGGTTGATTAAAAATTAATCAAATAGTGACCCTTTTTCAAAATCACAATTTCAATTTCTCAAACAATTTATTTGTCAACCAAATGAGCAAGCAAGATCGAGAAGTATAGATGATATAGCAATCAATGAATAGAAGAGTAAGTTGAAAAAATAAAATGATAGAAAGCAAACCAATATTCTTCAAAACTCCACTTGAGCTTGAAGAATAATCCTCAATTCAAGCAACTTCAACTTGATGAAATTCAATCAACCTTTGTGTACAATAGAAGGCTCACTTCCTCCTTGCCCCAAGCTACACTTAGTCAAGTTAGAAAGTTTTACAATCTCAGAGATAACCCTTACAAAGCTACACTATTGAAGAACTCACTCACAATTGAAAAGCTTGCAAATGAACTAACACTTCAAGACCTACAATTCTTACACAAAGAGTATTTTTTTGCTAAAATCACTCTCAAGAACTTGTAATCTAAGTGTACAAAAGTTATCTATGAAGTTCAGACAAAGGTGTATTTATAGGGGACCAAAAAGTGTCTTGATATTAGTGGTCAACGGTTAGAAGAATTTGAAGAGTCAACTAGCTGTTGGGGCTATCGGACGTCCATCACAATGTTGTGCGTCCGATGCTTACGTCCGACAGGATATTTCGTTCTTTATTGGAAGGCCAATACATATTTTTGCGTCCGATGGGCTTTGCGTTCGATGGCGACCAGAGAGCTCAGGAAATCTTCTTGGATACGATCGGACGGCTGATGCATGTTTCTGCGTTCGATAGGCTTTGCGTCCAACAATGACCAGAGAGCTCAGGAATTTTCTTGGATACTATCAGATGTTCAGTGAGGTTGTTGTGCTTCCGATAGGAGTGTCCGATGGATCCCCTGTCTATCGAATGTCCGATACATCAAGTTGAGTGTCCGATAGAAATGTTTCGAGTTTTATCGGACGTCCAATACAAGCTATCGAGCGTCCGACACTCATCAGTGACTTTTGCTTCTTTTGATTAAGTTCTTCAAATTGCACCAGTTGCAATGATTACCTGAGCTGCAAATATCCTTAATGGAAAATGTTAGATAAACTTCTTCAATTGTTTTGTAATTATCAAAATACGGGATCACGATTAACATTCTCCCCCTTTTTGATGATGACAAAACAATTGAATTTGATTTGATGAAAATCCATGATAGGTTCTATCAAAAAGCTCCCTCTTACTTGAATAGCCATCTGTTTGTTGGAAATGTCCATGATTCACATAATGAGTATGAGTTGAGTATTTGGACATATCAAAAAACTTCCCCTCATTTAATTACTCATCCAAGTTAATATAAACCAAGAAAACTTCCAAGTATAAACGAGTTTGTTACCAGAACAGAAAACCGAACTTTGAACAGAAAACAAAACTTTGAATAGAAAACAGAACTTTGAACTTTTCTCCCCCTTTTTGTCATCTCAAAAAGAGTTAAGGAATAGGTTGAAATCTTCAATGCCAAATGTGTTTCCATTTTCAATCTTTCAGATTTAATACCACATTCAATACTATATTATTGTTTCAACAAGAGAACCAAATCCTGTATGCAAATCAGTTCAACATAATTTAACCAGTCCAATACCACATCAATGTCGTAACCAGCCATAAGTTTAATCATCATTGCAACAAAGAACTTATTAGAATTAGTTCAACATAATTTGATCAATATTCATCAGGTTCATCAGATAAAACAAATGCAGCACAAATTTATCACATATATCAAGAGAGTCAAGGTCACTAGATAAGAAGAGTGCCACAAGCAAAATTAATATTGAAAGTACTGATTCTCCAATGGAGATACAAAAGAGCAATAAGAAAAGTAGCAAAAGAGTTTAATACTAAGTACACTTCAACCATTGATAAGGGGGAACAAAAAGGAATTTATGCAAACTAATGGTGAAGTGCAAGTGCAAGTGCTGTTATTGTGCCTAAAGAGTGAAGGTTGATCTTGTTCCAGGTCTTTGTCTGATAAGCCGGTAAGTTGAGTTATCTTCCTCTTCAGTTTCTTCATCATCTTTATCCTCTTCCTCAGCCTGTTCAGTAACTGCTTCCTTGCCCTTCTCAGAAGTTGAGGGATCACGCTGAGGTGTTGGAGATTCAGTTACATCTTGAATGACCAGTGTAGAATCAGGTCGAGATTCCTTGGCTAGGGAAGTATCTTCATCCAAGACAGGAGGGAATAGTAGACTCCTTTTGTCCAGAAAATCAGACTTTTGCTCAAATGTCATGGTTAACAGAAGACTATGCTCAAGGAGGAGGACATGATTCTTGAGTTCATTGAGCAATTCAATGGTTTCAAATTGAGGAGAGGTTGTTCTAGACACAGATTTCCTAGGGTGAATGGATGGGCTAGGAGTGAAACGAAGAGTTTTTGTGATTCCAGGAGAGATAAGAGTATCATGAGTTTTCTTAGAGCGAGACTTAGATGCGGCTTCCTTAGTACACCAAACACCATAAAAAAACTTCAAGTTTTTTCTTTCAAAGTAAGCTTTTGAGAAAACAGAAGTGGCTGTCTCCTTTGGACATACACCACTGATGGGAACTTTGAAATGCTCGAAAATAGGGGTCAAAAACTTTCCATAAGATAATTTTCGTCTGGTGTTAGTACAAAGTTTCATCAAAAACTTACACATGACAAAGCCGAAGTCAATTCTGATTTTTTCAACAAAGCAGTAGAACAAGTACAACTCCATTTTATTGGCATCAGTACGATGGCCATCAGTAGGTACAAGCAAGTTTGAGATGATTGAGAAAATGATTAGGTTTTTAGGATTTAAATCCTCTAACTTAGCATTCACAGGAGCTTGAAAATAGGTCATCAATTTTTTAGCATTAAAATGATTGATGCTAGTTGGATTTTCTTCATAAGAAAAGAAATTGGCAATTTTGCTTTTGCAGCCAAATTCGATGGTTGTTTTCAAAATTTCATTAACCACATCAGAATCAAACACCAAGTCAACACCATTCACATGAGATTTTAACTCATCACGAGAGTTTTCTTTCCTAGAATTAGCAAAGAATTGGTATAGCATATCAGGATAGTAGACATTTGGCATGAAAATGATGTGCGACCATTTTTGAAATTCAAACAGCTTAAGAACAGAATCAAGGTCTATTTTTCAAAATTCAGAAGGGTCAATGGACCTTTGAGTACTGAAGCTTTTTTGAAAAAATAAGGCAAATCTTTCATCAGCTTCATCATTTATGAATTTTGGCAGAGGAGTGGGTTCTGAGATAACCTGAGGATTGGTTTGAGTTGTACGGGCTTGTTGTGTAGTTACAGAACCACGTCTGATCCTTGATGAAGTTCGCTTGGCTGTTGGAGTGAGAGTATCTTCATCCCTCAAAATTCGTTTGCGTCCGGTAGCAGAAGAGGCTCCACGAGTTCGTACCATTGTTGTGTGTGTGTGTTTTGAGTGATGACTAAGAAGCTAAATGGGATGCAGAGTATCTAAGCAGCAAGTTTGATGAAAATGCAGTGATCAAGTAGTCCAAACAGAGAAGAAGTGTGGGTTTTGGGTTTTGACTTTGATTTGGAAATTGAAGAGTGTGCGATATATAGTGAGAAGTGTTGAGGAAATTTGGTTTGCAATAGGCTTGGGAAAATGTTTGTGCTTTCAATTTTGAGAATTGGTACAAGTCAGAATGGGAATTTGGAGTTTTGAATTCGGGTAGTTGGGAAGTTGCGTCCGAATTAAATGAAAGTTGACTGATTGAAGTGAAAGGAAGTGACCTGATAAGGTGTGACTTTTCGTGTGTCGGACGTCCGAATGACGTGAAGCGTCCGATACATCCGTCCGATAGGATTTTCTGGAAAATAGCTAAGAACGCTGTCGGACGTCCGTTCATCAGGGTCGGACGTCCGATAGAATTTGACCAGAAATATTTAAGGATCTTTTTCTAAATTGCCCAATTTCGAACGTTAGATATACAAATTGATCTAGGGGTAAGGCTTTTGAACAAATATAATTCACACAAATTTCACCTTTTTGGACAAGATCACGAATGAAATGATCTTTAATGTCTATGGGTTTTGTCCTAGAATGTTGAATTGGATTTTTTATCAAATTTATGGCACTAGTGTTATCATAGAAAATAGGCATATTGCCATACATTAAACCAAAATCATTCAAAGTGTGTTTCATCCATAGTAATTGAGCACAACATGTACTAGTGGCAACATATTCCGCTTCGGTTGTTGACAAAGAAATGGCATTTCGTTTCTTACTAAACCAAGAGACCAAACAATTACCAAGAAAATGACATGAACCACTAGTACTTTTTCTATCAATTCTACAACCACCAAAATCAAGATCCGTATATCCACATAAAGCAACTTCATGACATTTAGGATACCAAAGACCAAAATTCATAGTTCCTTTCAAATAACAAAAAATTCTCTTAACGGCATTTAAATGAGATTCTTTAGGACAAGATTGAAAACGAGCACACAAGCATATGGCAAACATAATATCCGGTTTACTTGCGATTAAATAGACAAGGCTTCCGATCATCCATCTATATTTCTTCTCATCAACACTTGTACTTCTTCATCCTTTTCAAGTTTGGTAGACGTGCACATTGGTGTTCCTACTTGCTTTGAATCTTTCATGCCGAACCTTTTGAGGAGCTCTTTTGTGTACTTTATTTGATTGATAAAGGTTCCTTCATGAGTTTGAAGGACTTAGAGTCCAAGGAAGAAATTCAATTCTCCCATCAAAATCATCTCAAATTCATTTTGCATAATGGTGGAAAAATCTTTGCACAAATGCTCATTAGTAGCACCAAAAATAATATCATCAACATAAATTTGCACAATAAGGAGATCATTTGATTTTTGTTTTGTAAAAAGAGTAGTATCAACAATACCTCTTTTAAAACCATTTTTAATCAAAAAACCACTTAGACGTTCATACCAAGCTCTAGGAGTTTGTTTCAAACCATATAAGGCTTTTGAAAACTTAAACACATGATTGGGAAATTTATCACTTTCAAAACCGGGAGGTTGATCCACATAAATTTCTTGATCGATAAAATCATTTAGGAAAGCACTTTTAATATCCATTTAATACAATTTAAAACCTTTGAAAAAAGCAAATGCAAGAAACATTCTTATGGATTCTAATCTTGCTACGGGAGCAAATGTTTCATCAAAATCAATACCTTCTTCTTGAGCATACCCCTTAACTACCAATCTAACCTTATTTCTTACAATTTCACCCTTATCATTTAATTTATTTCTAAAGACCCATTTTGTGCCTATAATAGGGTGATTTTGAGGCCTTTCAACTAAAGTCCAAACATTATTTCTTTCAAATTGATTCAATTCATTTTTCATACTTATAATCCAATAATCATCTTTCAAAATATCAACAACATTTTTAGGCTCAAAATGTGATACAAAGGCAAAATTATCAAGTAATGGTTTTGAAGAAGAACAAGTTCTTACCTTTTCGAATGGATCACCGATAATTAAATCCTTGGGATGGTTATGAATGAATTTCCAAACTTTAGGAAGATCCTTTGGTGAATCATCATCCTTGTCTTCTTTATCTTGCACTTGGTTTCTTTGAGTGTCATTTTCCTTCAAATTTTCCTCCATTTCAACATTGCTTTTCTCTTGAAGTGTAAGCTTCTCAAGTTCTTTTTGAATATCTACATCATCATCTACACAAATACTTTTAGAAGGATCACCATTCGACTCAACAAATATAATATGTATGGCTTCTTCAATCACAAGAGTTCTTTTATTATAAATTCTATATCCTCTTTTGTTTTCACAATAATCTAAGAAAATACCTTCATCAGTTTTCTTATCAAATTTTCCAAGATGTTCCTTAATATTCAAAATAAAGCATTTGCTTCCAAAAACTATAAAGTAGCCAACAATTGGCTTTTTTATCAAACATCAACTCATAAGAAGTTTTGTTCAAAATTGGTCTTAACAAAACTCTATTTATTACATAACATGCCGTATTTACGGCCTCCGCCCAAAAATATTTTGGTAAATCATTTTCACTCAACATGGTTCTTGCAGCTTCAACAAGTGTCCTATTTTATCTTTCAACAACACCATTTTGTTGAGGGGCTTTTACAATAGAAAATTCATGAATTATCCCATTGTGATTACAAAATTCCAGAAATCCACAATACTTAAATTCTGAACCATTATCACTTCTAACTTTAATAATGTGTAAACCAAGTAAATTTTACACTTTTGCAAAAAGAGAGACAAAACTTTTGAAAACATCATCTTTATGAGTAAGGAAAACAGTCCATGTATATCTAGAATAGTCATCAACAATTACAAAATAATATCTCTTACCACCTAGGTTAGCAATTGGTGTAGGACCAAATAAATCGAGATGTAAGAGCTCCAATGGTTTAGATGTAGAAATGTTTCTTTTTGGTTTAAAAGAAGTTTTGGTTTGTTTACCAAATTGACATGCATCACAAACTTTATCCTTTTCGAACTTAATTTTAGGCAAGCCTCTAACAAGTTCCTTTTTGGAAATTTCATTTATCACATCCATGTTAAAATGACAAAGTCTTCTATGTCATAACCAAGGGTCTTCATTTGAAATTTTAAGGCATTTAAAGCTAGAAGAATCAATTTTCTCAAGAATTACAACATAGATGTCATTGAATCTTTTTCCTTTGAAAATGATATTGAATTTTGAGTCAAGAACCAAACATTCATGCTTTTTGAATAAAACAAATAGATCTTTATCACATAATTGACTAACACTTAACAAATTATAATCTAAATTATCCACTAAGAGGACATTTAACACTTAACACTTAATGCTTTGACTAACACTTAACATTTAACAAATGTTTCACCATTTTTACCAACATCACCTACTCCAATTGTTTTAGCTTTCAAGTCATCTCCAAAAGTCACTTTTCCACTTGATTTTGATTTGAATTTGATGAATTGTGGTGGATCACCGGTTATGTGCCTTGAACATCCACTATCAATGAACCACTTTGATTCTTTTATAGCTTTTTCAATCTTCACCTACACAAGAGATAGAAAATTTGGTACCCTTTTAATTTTTGGGTCCTTGATGGTTAGAGTCATGTTTGACTAACCACATGCATTTCATTCCTCTTCTCAAATTCTTTCTTACATAGCAATCATGCTTCAAACGACCTATTTGACAACAAAAATCACACATAATGGTAGGATCAATCACACAAATTGGTTTAATAAATCTTACTCCACTTTTTCTATAAATTGTGAATTCATTTGCACTAAAAGTTAGTTTCCTTTCATGGACATTGAAATGAGGCTTTAATTTGGTTTTTGTAAAAAAATTTTGTTTTCTATTTTGTAGGATCATGTCTAGGTTATCCATTCTTCTTTTTAACTCATTTTGTTTTCCCTTAAACATTTCACAAAGACTTGTTTTTCTATCAAATTCATGTTGCAACTCAATTTCAGCTCTTACTAAGCAATCATTGTCATATTTCAGCTTTTTGTTATCTTGAAATAAATTTGCATTATCTTGTAAAAGAAAGTGATTTTCTATTTTAATTCTTTGCTTCTAGCATAGGACTCTTTCAAACTTTCATGCAATCTACCAATAAATGACTCAAGATCATCATCATTATCATCATCATTATCACTTTCACATTGAGGGTTGCAAGGTGTTACTTTGTCACCAATTGCCATAAAGGCAATTTGAGCAGATTCCTCTTCTTCTTCAATCTCACCTTCCGAATTGCATTCATTCCAAGTGATTTGAAAGTTGTTGAACCTTGGCTTTCTTTCATTCTTTATTTCTTTCTTCTTCTTTGTCGGACAATTAGCTGCATAGTGGCCAAGCTATCCATACTCAAAGCATCTATCTCCTTACTTTTTATTTGCATCTTGTCTTCCCTTGAACCTTGCATTGAATTGGTTGGGGCTTTGATTGCTAGGACCCCCTTTCTTAAATCTTCTTTTGTTGAGAATTCTTTTGAAACTTTTGGTGATGAGTGCAAGATCACTGTCATCACAATCAACATCTTCGTCATCTTGTGAGGCCGAGTCATCCTCATCTTGAGAAGCTTTTAGAGCAATGCTCCTCTTGACCCTTGCAGCTTCTTCATCTTGTACATTGCTTTTGAGTTTCAACTCATAAGATGTTAGAGAGTTTATAAGAGACTCAATAGACATTGAATTTAAGTCCTTTGCCTCTTCTATTGCCGTCACTTTATTTTCCCATTCTTTAGGTAAAGCATTTAAAATTTTTCTATTTTTCTCACTAGGGTGTATTCTTTATCTAACACCTCCAAGTCTTTAATTAGATCATTGAATCTACAATACATCTTATCTCCATTCTCATGAGATTCCATTTTGAATGATTCGTATTTAGTAACTAAAATGGACTTCTTTTGTTCCCTTACATCCTCACTACCTTCATGAATCTCCCTTAATTTATCCCATATTTCTTTGGCTGATTTACATCCTTTAACTCTAATGGATTCATTTGAATCTAATGCACTATATAGTACATTCATAGCTTAGCATTTGAAATGAGATTGGCCTTATCCTCACGTTTCAACTCATTTCTTGTTTTTAATCTAGGAACATGAGTAATAGGATCATCAATAGTAGCAGTGTAAGGACCTTCATTAACAATAAATCATAGATCAATGTCAATAGATTGCAAGAAAATAATCATACGTTCTTTCCAACTAACATAGTTTGAACCATTGAACATGGGTGGCCTAATAACCGATTGTCCCTCTACAAACATTGCATTGTTGGTTGCCATCTTTTCTCTAAGCGGTTAAGCTTGATCCTAGAGACCAAACTCTGATACCAATTGTAAGGCCCAAAGACAACCTAAGAGGGGGGTGAATTAGGTTGATTAAAAATTAATCAAATAGTGTCCCTTTTCAAAATCACAATTTCAATTTCTCAAACAATTGATTTGTCAACCAAATGAGCAAGCAAGATCGAGAAGTATAGATGATATAGCAATCAATGAATAGGAGAGTAAGCTAAAAAAATAAGATGATAGAAAGCAAACCAATCTTCTTCAAAGCTCCACTTGAGTTTGAAGAATAATCCTCAATTCAAGCAACTCCAACTTGGTGAAATTCAATCAATCTTTGTGTACAATTGAAGGTTCACTTCCTCCTTGCCCCAAGCTACACTTAGTCAAACTAGGAAGTGTTACAATCTCACAGATAACCCTCACAAAGCTACACTATTGAAAAACTCACTCACAATTGAAAAGCTTACAAATGAACTAACACTTCAAGACCTACAATTCTTACACAAAGAGTATTTTCTTGCTAAAATCACTTTTAAGAACTTGTAATCTAAGTGTACAAAAGTTATCTATGAAGTTCAGACAAAGGTGTATTTATAGAGGATCAAAAAGTGTGTTGATATTAGTGGTCAATGGTTAGAAAAATTTGAAGAGTCAACTAGCCGTTGGGGCTATTGGACGTCCGACACAATGTTGTGCGTCCGATGCTTACGTCCGACAGGATATTTCATTCTTTTTCTGACGGCCGATGCATATTTCCGCGTTTGATGGGCTTTACGTCCGATAGCGACCAGAGAGCTCAGAAAATCTTCTTGGATACGATCGGACGGCCGATGCATGTTTCTGCGTCCAATAGGCTTTGCGTCCGACAGCAACCAGAGAGCTTAGGAATTTTCTTGGATACTATCGGACGTCTAGTGAGGTTGTTGTGCATCCGATAGGAGTGTCCGATGGATCCTCTGTCTATCGGACGTCCTGTACATCAAGTTGAGTGTCCGATAGAGATGTTTCGAGTTTTATCGGACGTCCAATATAAGCTATCGAGTGTCCAACAGTCATCAGTGACCTTGCTTCTTTTGATTGAGTTCTTCAAATTGCACCAGTTGCAATGATTACCTGAGTTGCAAATATCCTTAATGGAAAATGTTAGGTAAACTTCTTCAATTATTTTGTAATTATCAAAATACGGGATCACGATTAATAGGAACAAATCTAGAAAGTCGAGTGAATTGAGTCTCGTACTCGGTTACACTCATTGTCCCTTGTCGTAGCCGGATAAACTCATCTTCCCTTCTTTCCTGGGCTAAGGGAGGACGGTATTTCTCATTGAATTCCCTAGTAAAATTGGCCCAGGTCCACAGTGTTTCATTCCTATTCCATTTCTCTCTTATCACATTCCACCAATTTCGTGCTGCACCCTCAAACTGGAATACAGCGAAAGTAACTTGCCTTTCCTCAGAATAATTCAAAATCTCAAAAATATTCACTATATTTTCTAACCAACGTTCTACCACATCAGGGTTGGTTTCCTCGGTGAATTTGGGGGGTGAAAATTTCTGGAATCTTTCTAGGGCTCGGTCCTCCCCTATTTCAGCTCTTTCCTGACCTATTCTCCCTTGTTGGTTTGTCACTATTGCTAGTAGGTCGGTCACCCTATGTAAAGCTTCCACTATAGGGTTTATTTCAGGGTAGTTTTGTTCCTGCTCCTGTTGGGTGGCGGATGTTTCACCCTCCTCCTGGGTGCTGGAACGTCTACTCCTCGTTACCCGTTGCCTACCTTCTCCCTCCATGCCGGTCTATGTTTATCAATGTAAAACATCAATTAGAAAATAGACAATTTTAAATATTTATTATGAATGATGAAAACACAAACTTTAGTTGCATTGGATAGCAAAACATGTTTTACACATAACTGCTGCCCTTGGGCAAGCAGTATAGCCCTAAGGCTCACAAACATTCATATGTATAATTTTTAACAAGAATTGGGACATCACTAGGCATCAGTGCCTACCCTACTCAAAGCTATAACAGTTAGGGTCCTCCGAGAGATCTGTCTCAGGGTTGGAGTACTCCTGCTCTGGGTTCTTATTGTTCACGGATTCTGAAAGTTGCCTGATGTTCAAGTCTTTTATACCTTGTCCGTCTAATTATATCCCTATGACCTTTTCCATTAACATCTCACAATTAGCAAGAATGTTCTCAGTGCGATCTCGTACGGAACCTGATATGCCTATGTAGTTACGGGAAATGTCCTCTACTCAGCTATCCTAGTTCGTTTAAGTCTCCACAAGTTTCCTTAAACTTGTTATCACAATCTCAGCCCTCTGAATGTTGTTAAAAAAGCTCTCCCTCTCGCTAATCACTGCCAACACAAGCTTATTGGGATAGGTAATAGTCTCCAACCATTCACACCTCCTAGTTGTGCCGGCTGGACTCCAGTATAATGGAAGCCCTCCTAGCCTAATTTTATATTTGATCATAGATAATGGCTTCCTAGGCCGGCTAGTCCCCTCATTTGCTCTATTCCCGTCCATTTCTTACCTTTAAAACCAACTAAGTTTAGAGATTTGAAACCAAACGAGTTTAGAGATTTGAAATCAAATGAGTATAGAGATTCAAAATCAAATGAGTCTAGAGACGTCTCCAATCAAACTAACTCTAGTGTCATTATTTAATATTTACAAGTCTTCACAGGCCAGATATCTTAAACCTAGGCTCTGATACCACCTGTGGCAGCCCTATTTTCCCCAAAGGCGAACCAGAGGGGTCAGCGGACTGCCTGCTCGGCTCTCGCCGAGACTCACTCAATCATTTAACATGCTACATGAATAAATACCACAAGATAACTGGTAATTGATGCTTATGAAAATTTAAACTTATACATACCCATTTTATATATCGGAACTAAGTTCAAATCCTAACACTATAGTAGTAATTTACAAGTACCTAGTAAAACAAAAGTCTCTTTGCAGAGGTTGTCCACAAAATCTCAGTCACTGCCAAGCTTTAACTTGGGAGGGGAAACATTTAAAAGGGTAAGTCTAATGCTTAGTGAGTGTCCCGATAACAGTAAATAAGCATGTAGTATTTCCCAATAAGGGCAAGTAAACAGTGAATCATGTAAACCTGATGTAACGGGACCATGTAATCGGTCATTCATATAAGCCCGATGTAATGGGGTCATGTAAACAGTCATTCATGTAAACCCGATGTAACGGGGTCATGTATTCCATTAGTTGTGGATAAGTAAACAGGAACATTTTCAATAAAAGGATACAGTCTGATACAGTTGTTGATGTAGCTTTCAGTTTTCCGATCTCCGATCCTCTTTCCGCCGACTTTCAGGCCCGAATCACTAAAACATTCAATCAGTAGGCGGTAATACTCATGAGTAAATCTTAACAAGTACCCAAAGTTCGTTAACTTGTCCGACCTAGTCCGATGCCGGCTCGAATCAAGTCACATCGCCAATGGGCTTGGGATCCCGGAACAAGTAGATGCCAATTGTGGTAAAGTACACAATGGCGTAAGCAAGCATGCACAAGTACTTTTTAAGTTTAAAAAGAAACTAAATTCGGATGAAAGACTCAAAAGAATTGATAACTAATTAAGAAACTAAGACACAACAGTTTTAGGAAGCTAGGCACAATTTTAGGAAACTAGACTTACTTTAGGAACTAACTATAACTTGACTCGTCACCAATAATTGGAAAGACAAAGAGAGTTGTTTTGACCGACAACTAAACAAGTAAAAAAGACTCAACAGATGCTGGAAAATAGGAGACAAATCACGTGGCACAATGGTAACACAAGGAACAGCAATCCAGTTTTCAAAAGGATTCCAAACAGTTTCAAACCAACTTGGATTTGGGTCAGCTTTGTTCAAGGTGGTGGGAAGGTTTCGAAGGTTGTTTTGGGTTTAGTTGCTGAGGTGTTTCAATCCTTTTTGATTAGGATTCGCGGCTGATTCGGTTTAGGAAAGCTGCTTTGCTGGTTTTAAGAAACTTTCCTATCAGTTTTGTAACCTTTGAAGCGACAAGAAAGCTGATCAGTTTTGGAAAGTAACAACTGGGAATTTTTTTTTTTTTTGAACGGCAATTCTGGTTTGTGTTTCACCCCCCCAATTCAGATTTCATTCTTCAAAAACCATGCAACTCCGTTTCAGCAATTCCCAAGGATGAAGCTCAGGTATTGAACAATGAAAATAATGCAAATTTGGCTCAACAACAATCAATCAGTTTCAGTTTCAAGTAGCAAGTTCAGAAAGCAATTCGGCTTCTCTCTTTAGCCTTTTTTTTTTTTTTAACTTCCAGCCGAATTAATTCTGTTCTTAAGCTTCAAGATTCAGTTGTGCAGATTTCCCGAATTTCAAAAGATGAAATCAGTTTCAAGAAAGCAAGACAACAGCCCACGGTTCAATATTTTTCTGAAATCTGGTTCAAGAATTTGGAGTTGTTTCAAGACTCAACGTATGTTCAAGGCTCACGAAATTTCCAGCAATTTGGCACCAGATTAACCTATGATAACTAGGCAACTCGGACCAGGAACAAGAAACAACAAAACGGACAGCAACAAGCAACCAAAAAACAAACAACAAGAGACCAAATTTTTTAAAGACCTAAACGACACACACGATTGCAAGATGACCAGAAAATTTAGACAGCTAGACACAAGAACAAAGACGGATACCAAGACAAGAACAAGACGCGGACAGCAAGAACAAGAAAATCAAGACACGAAAAGATTTTTTTTTTTTTCTGGACAGATTTGACACCAAGAACAAGGAACGAAAATGACAAGAAGTAAAAGGGGTATCAAGTAAAAGGGATATACTTGATACCGTCAACTAATTTTGATACCAAGATGATGTGAGTTGATGTAGGACCTAGACGAATATCAAGTTGGAATTGCGGAAGACACTCGACCCCTCTAACTCACGGAACTACGAACCTTGAATTTAATCTCAACCCGTAGAACAATGAATTAGCGAACCAAGGCTTTAGGTAGATGACGTCACAATCAAGTGCGGTTCTTGATTGATAAGTCAATTGAACACTCGAAACCTCTCAAGTATTCAAGAAGAAATCTCTTAGAAAGAGACGTGCTATTCTCACAAGAATAAGCTGAAAATTTTATTGAAAGCTTGGTTAATAATTTTATCCATCATAGGCTGTATTTATAGCCTTACAAGTAATCCTAATACTACTAGGAATCAACTAAACTTAAGCTGAAAATTAAACCCTAATTGAACTAGGCTTTTGGCCCACTAACTCAAATGGTTTAATCGGCCAAAGCTCAAGAAAACAAAACAGAAATTAAGCTAATTTCAGCCTAGTAATTCGGTCTTATTATTACAAAAACCAACTTAAAAATCGAAACCCTAATGAAACCCTAAATCGGCCCAAGCTTTAGGGTTTATCCTTCAAATCAACTTTCTCATCTTCAATGACTTGGATTAACGTGTAGAACTTGAGATCTTCACTTCCAAGATCTTGAAGGCTACTTGGACATCCCATTTGACCTTGCACGTGGCACACTAATGCTTGCATGGATTCTTTAATCTTCTTGGCACGTGCTCTTGTCGTTGGACCAGTTGTCACCAATGGAACATCCTCGACTCTTTGGGCAGCTCCGAGCTCTTCATCACAATGACTGCCGCAAGTTGCAGCCGAAATCCAGTTTTTCCAGCTCAATTTTCAGACGAATTTCAATGAAAGCTGCGTGAAGAATCTTGTGAAGTTGATGAAACAACTCATAGCCAATTCAAATCACAATTTGCATCAACTTTACAACTCATTTGAGATTGAAAATCAATGGATTCAATGCATGAAGACACACTTTGAAGAATTCAAGAAGATGAAGATTCATGAGCCATTTTCCGTGACTTTTGAAGCTCAATTTGTCTTGTATTCACATGATAGAATTTTGGATGCTTATGAATTCATTCCTCTATAAATAGGGCCTTTTGAAGACAAGAGAAAACAATTAGAAAAGGCTGGGTTCACTACCAAATATAGTCTTCACTAGTTCATTAGTTTAGTAGTATAGTTAGTAGTATAGTTATTATGTTTAGTTAAGTTTAAATCCTAGAGTTAGGATGAACTTGTTGTAGTTGTGATTATGAAGTAGTTGAGTTATTTATGTCCTCCATGATTTTGCTAGTTTAAGACTTGTGCTTATGCTTTATGGGTGATTAGCTACCAACTATAAATGATTTGATGTTGATGAGCAATGAAAAACTTGCCTTCAATAAGATCTAAGTTCTTAAACACTAACTTATATTCTCACGAAAGTAGTGATTATAGTTGGTTGGTTTTGGTTTTAAACTATAACTTCATTGAGTTTATTTAACTTGTTTCTCTCTTTTCTCTATGAAAATAGGTCAAGGAAGATTCCAAGGAGTTAAGGAATTGACGAAAGCGATTCCGAGTGACTAGCTTATCTTAAATGAGAGCTTGCACTACACATGACCATTGACGAAAGTGATGGCATGAAAAAGGAAGTTATACCTTAACAAATCATTGGAGAAGGGACATAATTAAATTGACTAACTTCTAATGTAACTTAACAAGGGATTATAAAGCTCTAGGATCCTAACTCTTTACTTACTTTCTTGTTATTTCCTTTCTACCGCCAATTGGATGTCTTCGACACCTAGCGGTCGGTTTTAATTGCTTATTCCTTTTCCTTAGGTCGGTTCACCGCCTTCTCCCTTTATATCTTATTTGTGATAGTCTAAATAATAGAGGAGTTTGAAAATCACCAGTACTTGACACTCTTCCTCGTGGAATCGACACCTTATTTCCCTATACTCAATAAACGATCCGTATACTTGCGGTAATATAGGGTTATAAAGGTTATTTAAAATTTGAGGAGTAAAGAAAATCCCTATCAAAGAGTAAACCCCAACACTAAGGGTTGGCGCCATCACTTGGGTTCTCATTACCTGCTAAGGAAAACAAATGGAAAAGAATGAGCTAATAGCCCAGTGAGTTCCAAAAACATGCAATTCACTTAACGCTCATGAAATTTCACTTCAAAGTTCATAATCGAAACAAACTAGATAAGTAAACATTAAACAGCACAATGGTAGGATACAGGTAGCCCTCAGGGGCTAAGATCCACGAAGCTTGATCACGATCTGAGTAGTTGGCACTCCGTCAACTTTCACAGTTAAAAACATGTAGACCTTCACTTACTCCTTACTCCTCCAAAACCCCTACCGGACCCGACTCCAAACACTTAACACTTTATATCACTGCATTTGTGTACTCTCCAGTATTAGGGACGAGTCCTTATGCCAAGTCCAGAGTACCTTTCATTTCACTTCAAGAACCCTATGGCTCGACCTTTCTCCTCGGCCTAGGCCTAACCTCCAACTCGAGTTGAAAGTCTTACCTATAGGTTTCAGGAGTTCCCGACATTTCACTTATACATATAAGTCATTACACAACACTTTTATAATCAATCATTACACTACACTTTCATAATAAATCATTTCAAAACACTTTTCACGACTATTTTCACTCAGATGAGGGTAAGTGCGATAAAGTACACACCACCCCATCGGAGAGTTCGAAAACTATGTTTCACTTCAACATCACTTTACTAAATACAATTGCAATCATTTTCACATAAACACATAACAAGAATGGAAATTCACCGAAATAGTAAGGTTCAACTTCCAAGTTAGGGTCGATTTCACCTCCTTCCACAACCCCTAAAACAAATAAATAAAAACAATAGTTGAGTTTCACTTTTCACTCGTTCATTAAAATAAATCACTTTCACTTTTTAGTTTCAATCAGTATTTTTCCCAAAATTTCCCTCAAGGAAAAATATTCATTTTACACTATACAATGTCTTTATCGGATCTTTTACAATCACTATTTCATTACAAATGTAGCACTCCATCAATGTACTCCCAAACCATCACTTTTCAAATCCTTTTTATTACGAAATTTATGTGAGGTCTCTTACCTCAAAATCACTCTTTTCACAATTACTCAACACTTGCTCTTAATCAAAGCTTTAGCACCTGTTTAAACAATTCTCATCAAGTCTTTACATTTAAAATTCATAGAAATTAACCACAATGTTGTAAAACCCTCGAATTCGTCTAAACAACACTTTTATCCAAATGTTCAAGAAAACTTCACTTTTTGTCATTTAAAATTCATGACTTCACTTTATTCAAACATACACTCACAAATAAACGTAACATATATATACTTAGGCACAATCACTTCAAGAAATATCACAAAGTTTCGAAATCACACTTCATAATTGCCATGTAAGGGTACAGCCATCACACCTCTCTTCTTTTGAAATTTTCAGCAACACAACTAATTTCTATCCACAATATAAACTTATTTCACGAAATTCAAACACATCCACAATCAGGTCCTCAAGTCCATTACCTAAAATCCACCTCAAGTCGGCTACCTAGGTTGGGAATTCAAGAGCACAACTCAATCATTTCAAACATTATCATTTCTAGCAAAATACACCGTAGATCTATCTTATTGTACATTAATCAAGCCAGATCTAAAAAGTTCAAGTCTTATACCTTCAGATCTGAGTAGATCTGACAAGATCACCCAAGATCTTGTGAGCACTTTACAAGAAGGACACTCCAAGCTTGATTTCTCTGCAAAGTTCCAACCTTAGCTCAAGATCTTCTTGTTTTGACGGTGATTTCTCCCAAAAGCTCAAAAACTAGCACAAGACACTCCCATAAGCTTTATTTCTTCTCTTCTCCTCAACCTTGAAGCTCGGATCACACACCCACACACACTCTCACTCACGGCTGCCAAGGATGAAGAGGAACAAGACAAAATCCTCCACTAAAGTCTCACAACTTTAAGATGATGGATGAAGAAGAAATTGGAAGAACAAGAAGCAAACTTCCTCTCTTTTCTCCTTCAAATTTTCAGACCAAACCCTCTCTCTCCTTCACTCTCTCACAGCTGCTACAATGAAGGAAGCAAGTGTCTTCAATGGTGGCTTAAAGCTTCAAGAAAGGAAGGAAGAAGAAATGGAAGAACAAAGCAAGATTTTCTCTCTCTCTCCTCACTTCACTCTCTCGGCCTCCCTCTCTCTCTATGCTCTAAAATGGCAGCTGAAAAATGAAGCTTCAAGAAGCCGCAAAGCCAAGCTTTAAGGGACAAAAAGGTTGCTTTTCCCTGTTTTAAGGAAAAGTGGTCTTTTGACCACTTTATGTCGCGTCGAGCGCGACACTCTAAGTCACACTATTTTAATTTATTCCAACACTATCCAACCTTAAATATATATCAGTAATATCACTACATATGCTCGTTTTCAACTTAAATTCACTATTTACGCTTCGGAACAACATTTAACGCTTAAATTGGCCGAACACACACACCGGCAAATAATTCTCGAAAAATTCACTAAATTAGAAAATATTCCATTTAAACATAAATTCACTCATTTTTCAATGAATAAACACAATATAAACATTCTTATGAAATTTTAAAATAAAATTTGAATTTTGAGGCCTTCACATTTATGTCCTCGTGGGCTTGTGATTAAGCACTTATGGCTAAGGGGTCGGGTTCTACCCTTAGGCCGTGGGGCGCAGAAGGCGTGTGACTGGGACCAAGTCGCATGTGACATCGGCAGGTCAAGACATCCTTCGTGTAAACGAGTGAAGAGACTATGGGGTGCACGGCCGTGGTGCAAAAAGGTGTGCAACCGTGTTGGATTGCACAAGTCCTTGGATGTACGAGTGTGAAGTCTCTATCGGACAATTATATGACGGGGCTGGCATACGTGTATCCCATGGACCAAGTTGAACGGTGCGACGGGGGCTGACGTTGTACCAATGTGTGAAGGAATGATCAGGCATGCTTGTGCATCTCTTGTGTGGAACGATTGGCATCATTGGGACGCATGAGCATGGCTCGTGACGGAATGACGGATTGGACGAGGACGGGGCCTTATCCAAGATGTGCAAATAGAAATGACTTCTAATGTGTGGCTATGCCAACTAGTGGAGGGCAGGTGGCCGTGTGATCGTGCCTGATATGGGCGAACGTGGCCGGCCGCAGGTGAGACGGTCATGCGGGAAAGCATATTCATGGACTTGGTCCGGGAGAACCAAGTACACGACCCTTGGTGAGAATCTCTCTGGTAGTGCAGACACTTAGCAACTGGGCGCAAGTGCTGTGTTGCTTTCGCTAGATTGGCATTGGTTCTGGGCATACGATGGAGTTCGTTAGTATCAAATAAAGAGGTGATAAGGCTGGGCCTTTAGCTTAGCACGACTAAGCATCATCGCATGGGCAAAGCCCCGCAGAAATATGGTGAAAATTGGGGCGTAAACTTGCGGCCTGTGACACGTTGGCACGTCTGGTTTCATTTGACAGGTTAACATTTTGGCTACTGTTTTGGGCCAAGTCTAGGCATGGTTTTGTCAAAACCCTCCCTAGCACAACAGGGTATCTACAGGCCGGCTTAACAGTTTGTGTGATCAGGTTCCGGATCATTTGTCTAATGGGGGTTGCTAAGGCGCACGGTTCCGCTAACGGGTATGCGAGGGTTGGTACTTTCCGCTAACGGTCCAGGCAACTTCGCTAATGGCTGGCATGCAAGGTCAGTCATTTCGCTAACGGTCCCAACAATTTCGCTAATAGCCTAGGTAATTCCGCTAACGGTCAACACCCTTGGCTCAGCAATTTTGCTAACAGATCGCACACCCGATTCACCAATTCTACTAATTGCACACCAAACTTGGCAATTCCACTAACGGATCACACACCAGACTCGGCAATTCTGCTAACGGATTGCACATCATAACCTATCCATCGCAGTTTCTTGTACGGATCATAACTTGAGATATACAAGTCCAATTTCCACTCACTTGTTATCATTGGAAATAGATTCAGAGTACTACAAATGCCTAGAAGACATCATGTACAAATTCAGTTCATAAAGTGGCTAAATTTCATCATCAACCTGTCGTAGGGGCAAGTTACTATTCTGCAAGTTTCAAAAATCAGGTTACTTTGCAAGCTTGCTGCAGTTTGTAGGAAAGGAATCAGGCTAAGTATTTTATACCGTTGGAAAGCTCTACAAGTCTAGTTTCAAATGCCACAAATGGTACTTGATTCTGACTTTCCTACACCAAGTTATAAGTGTTTTTCCAATGATGGTTTTGTCAACTTGTTATTACTTGAAACTGTGTGCTTGTCATAGTTGTGTCTTTTACTCCTTTAAACGTTTTTGTTTTCATTTGAATTCACTACACAATCACCCACACATATAGTTCAGCATCTGGAACATCTTTCTACCCAAGGTTTTGCAAAAATTCAATCAAAATCATGGTTGTTGAACAGCTTAAAGCATAGGAGCCGATCAAGTATGGCATGTATATCAAAGTTGGAATTATCTAAGCATGCTCGGCTATCCATAGGGCAAATTTTTCAGCAATTAAAATGTTTAACTTGCTAGACATCCTATGCGCATAATTGAGCCAAGAACAAGGAAAATTATTAGCTCGAGTTACCTTCTACAAAGCACGAATGAGTGGAAGAAATTGCCAAGCAAAATCCAAGCACGATTCAAGTCTTTTTGTCTTCGGTTTTAAGCTAGTTTTAGTAGTAGTAGAATTTGGTTATGTTGGCTAGTTTTCTTCTTCTAGCTCACGGCTAAGAGATTCAATGAAGCAAATGGTTTAAGTGTTGAAGTCTTCATGTATTTATAGCTCAAGAAAGCCAAGCATGAGTAAGCATAAGTTGCTTATTCAATACTTAGTTGTTGGACAAGTGTTTAAGGCTTTGCATTGTCATGCTTGTAAGCCAAATTCATGAAGCATCAAGATCATTTCCAAGCTCCTTGAGTTCGACCAAGAATCAAGAAACAAGACAAGATTTTTACCTCATTTTTCTATTTTTAGTAAAGGGTTAAGTCGTAATTGTTCAATTTATCTTTCAGCCCTTGAATTTCAATTAACATTATACTTTGTTCCCCACATATTTTCCTAGCGTTATTGCTAGATATTGAACACTATTTGAGTACTATAAATATACATGGCAAGTGCTGATTTTTTTTTTTTTTTTTGCAAAAATTTCGCATATCACAGGTAGCATTTTGACACAATTATAAACAAGGCAAACATGATCGTTATTCCGTGCAAAACATGTAAGTACATAAACCGGTAATGGCTTGGGCACACGGGCGCTCACAAATTTATTTTGTTTTTGGAATGTGAAGGACTAATTTATTTCATTTTAAAAGTGAGGGACAAAATTTTTTTCCAAAATGTGAGGGATGAAACATGTCATTTTCGCTAACTTTTATTTCTACTCATAACACAAACGTAATGAAAGGTTTGGAAAACTATGGGGTCTATGTGGATTAAATATTTTTTAAAATTTTTCTAAGAAAATTTACTATAATTGTATGTTGAAAACCTTTTACTATAGATATATTTTAGAGTGTTTTTTGAGTTTTTAAGTTGTGTGACAAAGACTAAACCCTCTCTCTTCCTTGGCTATCCACTACCACCAACTTCCCCACCCATCAATGCTCCTTGCCTGCCCTTTCACCACTATTCACTCCTTCCTGCCACCTCTTTCCTTCTCCAGTAAACCTTCTCCTCTGCCACCCTCCCCTCCCTTCTTCGTCAACCTTGTTTCTTCTTCCTCTCTTTTCTCCCTATTCCTTTGTTTTTCTCACCTCTAGCCATATCCCCGTCTTCCCTTCCCCCTGATTTAGTCACAATTTGGTTGGAGGGAAGAAGGATGAGGGAGTGAGAGATTGGGGGAGGGGGAGGGGGAGGGGGAAGGAGACAGGGTTGAGAGATGAAAGGAAAAAGAAAAAAAAGGAAACAAGAGGTGATAGAGGTAGGAGAACAGAGGTGATGGGAAGGTGGTGTAGGGTTTGAGGGTAGAGGCACTAGGATAGGGGCTGAGGATTGTGGTCATGCAGTGAGTTGTCTTAAAAGTTTTGGGGTATTTTGAAATTAATGTTACTGTAAACTTATATTTGAAATACAAATTTTTCCCAAATATAGAAATCCAGACGGAGTCATGGTCTTTTGGAATTATCAAAGAAGTTAGAATTCTATCAAATGGATTACCATCCACTTCTATCAAATACAAAAAAGAATTTATAAACTAATTTTGAAAATTATTTTACAGATTACCATGCACTTCATATGTACTATAGGGTTTTTGTACGGACTCAAATCAATCAAACACAAAAAAGAATTTATAAACTAATTTGGAATATTATTTTACATATTACCATGCACTTCATTTGTACTATAGGGTTTTTGTATGGACTCAAATCAAAATGAATGACAGTTTCATTTGATTTTTCATTCCCAACTTCCACATTATCCAAGTCTGACATAGTAGTCTAATGGTAAAGCAGTTTTCGATTGAGTTGATACTTTAGTATATTAATCTACTCATCAACAATAGTTTTCTCAAACTATGTTTGTAAAAATTGAGAATTAAGATCTAAGTCACACGAATTTTATTTCTACACGAATTTAAGTCCTGTAAAAAGTTTAACAACGAAAAGGAAACTTTTGTAAAAGTTTAGGTGCCACTAGCCCATTTTACCCCTTAAAAGAAATAAATGGGAAGGGTGAAAAAAAAGGTGCCATAATGTTTCTCCCTAGCAACAAAGTTTTAACATCTTTCTAAGACGTATTGTAAAACTACACGGTGAAAATTTCTCAACACTTCTATTAGGTCGGCATGCCAATGATGCTAACTAAAATATGGCTACTAAATCTGGAGCCATCTCTCCCTTTCTTCTTTGATTTCCTATCCCTTAATCAAATTAACAACCACTAGCCCCCTCCCCCCTCCCTCTATGCCTCAAAATCACCTTAAAAAAATTTTAGAAAGCTCCTAAACTTCTTCTAACGTTTTCTAGGACTTGCAATCATACTTCGAATTATGAGTTTTCTCAACACCCATATAAAACTACTATGAATGCATCCATGTGATTGCAATGAGGCTAGGTGAGTTGACCTTTTTGGGCGAGTAAAGAGAAAATGTAACTTAGGCTAGGTTCCTTTAATTTTTAAATTCTACTAAAATTTATAATTTTTCTGAAGAACTAAATAAGAATTTAAGGTTTTTTGTTTATTCTAATTTATTTATTTCATTTTTATTTTGTTTTTTAATGAATTATATATTTTGTTCAAGTAGTCTAAAGAGAAATACATGTTTAATTAATTTTTGAGGAATTTTATGCATTCTATGTAATTTTTATTTCAATTATAGAGTTTGATTCAAAACGTGAAAACTAGTTAATGACTCTTTATTTCTGTTGTTTTGTATGTATTTCACTAGGTAATTGTTTTGAGCTTATTTAGAAGAATCTAAGGACATATATGAATTTATAAAAATTTTTAATGCACAAAATTATAGTTTCTTCGTTCAATTTAATTTCCTTACTTCAGTTTTATGTCATCAATGACTTAATATTTTGTGCAAGTAGCCTAGAAAGGAAATAAGTGATTAATGTTTAGGACAATTTGATTTCAAGACATTAGATTTTATTCAATTGGCATTTTATTGTAGCTTTTATTGATTACTATTCAATTTGATGCCTATTTAATTATATTTATATGCATTAATTTCATGATGAAAATATTATCGGTTTTTTTACATATTCTTAGACATTCTTGAAGTTTTTGTATGGTTCATTCACTTTAGTTAGGTCTCCTTCTCATTTGATTTTTAATGATTCATTTATTTTAATGATTCATTTTTTCAATGATCACAAATACTTGCGTATTGATTATGTTTGTTAGAGCATTGTCGTGCAGGAGTATATGGGAAAGGTATTTTAAGGAAGCCTTTTATAATAAATCTTGATAAAACAAAAGGCTAAACCTTGATAATAATATCACAATTGAATTTTACTTTATTGTAGTGAACTTAAAACACATTCTAAACAATGTTACATTATTGTTGACTAGCACATATATGTACCTTAAATTCAAAATAGAAGTGATAAAATAAAGTCAAATGTCAAGGACAATAAAGGAACTATTTTATTTTTAGTAATTATGTAATGATGGTAATGATTGTTATACCAGTCCCTGCTTATTCATATGATTTTCTTATCACATTTGTTAGTAACTAACTCTATGCATAATCTTCCTAGTGTTGGTTGTGATATTCTTTCATGTAAGAGTATCGTACGGGCAATAAAGGAACCAAACAAATCTTCAGCCCTTTTCCCTTCCACTTCCACTTCCCTTCCCCTTCCCCTTTCAAAAACTAAAAGTGAAAATAATTTCTATTTCCATCTGCAAAAATTATAATACTAAATGCAATGAAATGTTTTAAAACTATGGTTTTTGGAATCATAGATCAAATTGTAATTCTCTCCAGTTATGCCTCACAAGGTGGATTGTGATCCATGTTTAACAAATAAACTAATTTAAAATCTATTTTTAGAAAATAGTTGAAAATTATTTACAATCTATTTACATACTTTGTAATAGCCATAATTAAGGACACAAATCAAAATGAATGATGAAGTGATATTTTAGTATTTTAATTTACTCATCAATAAATAACATTGTGCTCAAATTATGTTTGTACAATTTGACAGTTAAGAAATAAGTCCAATAAAATACATTAATTTGGACTGAAAAATGTTTATAACCAAAATGAAAGTTTTTTAAATATTTAATGGTCACCAACCTATTGCACCCCTTAAGTAAATAATGACAATCAAATAACTACATGGAAAGGATGACACCTATTGTTGGAGTTTGAAAAATAACTATCACCGTATCTCAATCAGAATGAAAGTCATTAACTAGAACCTCTGTCAATTTCCCAAACTGCTACTTTATCAAACCATTAACCCATTTGATTAAGGGGCTAAAAGTCATTTCCATCCATAATTCTCAAGGGGAAGAAGACTTTTCCCTCTTTCTCCATTCTCTCTATCCTATTTCAATTTTTCACATCTGAATAGAGTTTTCTATCGAAAACACAACTTCCTGATTCTTCACGTCTGCAGAGTGTTTTCTAGCAGAACCACAACTTCTTGTTTGCAGTTTGGACAAAGGGCAAAAGGAATTCTACATTAATTGAGCTGGTTGAATACATATTTTGAATACAGTTTTCTAGTTCAATCACTCGAAGAAACTTTTGAGACTATTGTTTTTGGCCAGACGACCAATTTAGACAAACCTTTATTAGTTTGACCATCCGAATAAAATACAAGGGGCTCAATACTTTGGTGAAATGCATGATTTGACAAATTTCAAAATGTTCAGTGGTCCAAATATCTCAATGACTAGTTTTTCCTAACTAATTCTTGTGACCCTTGGAAAACTTCTCATACTCATAAATGGACAGCTGTAGAACACTCGAATGCTTCAACTATTGATAAGTTTTGCTCACATTATTTACAAGTTTTTGAGAGTTATTTGTGCAAGAAATACTTTGAATTGTGATAATTGTGAGTGTGCTTATTGTGTATCTTTAAAATAGTATGAAGTGATGAAGTACAAGTCAGGTTTCTTTCTTAAGAGTGTAAAAATTAGAGTTTTAAACTTAGTATGAGCTAGATTAAACCTCAAGTAATATAGAGTCATTGTCTCAACCAATTTGTAAAGAGATATACAGTGAAAGAAAAATCCAAACTCAAAAAATTTGGATGTAGAGGTAGATTTCAAAGAGAATCGAACCACTATAAAAACAGTTTGAGTCCCTCTTATTTTCTACTATCTCTTATTTTCTAATTCCTTTTGTGTGTGCTTAATTGCCTCTCTTATTTTCATTTTTTATTTTTTTACCTACCCACCACTTTCGATACTCTTCTCATCCCCAACTGTCAGACTCACGGTTCAAATCTTAAGTTTGATAGCACGGAAGTCTCTAAGAGATTTGAACCCTGAATTTAATAGGAGAAAAAATTCCAAGAGTGACCATTAAGCTGACCCTAGTGGTTCTTTATCTTTCTTCTTGATTCTAAATTGAGTCTAATTTGTTTTTAGTCATTACCAAAATAAAAAAAAAATTGATTTTTACTACTTTTTTGTCACACCTCCCATTACCGTGGACAAAAGCAAGGTTTTACTACAATTTTGAGAACTGTCATCTTAAAAAACCATGATTCATATTGCAAGGAACAATTGGTACTTTTTTATATCCTCTCAACATACTCAAACAAGGAACAATTGATAAATTAGAAATAATAAAAAAAATACCTTTTGTCAGTTTTCATGATGCATATTGCAAGACCATGATTCATATCTAAGTTGAGCATATGAAATTGGTACTTTTTTATTTACTTTCAACATACTCAAACAAGGAACAATTGATAAATTAGAAATAATAAAAAAAATACCTTTTGTCAGTTTTCATGATGCATATTGCAAGAGCAAAACCTTACAATGGCTGAACTGAAGAGGACTTCCAAACAATCAAATAGGACCTGTCAAAACAAAATACGAGACTTGCTCCCCGTTTGGACTCCGATACGCTCAAGTCAGTAGGAGTTTCAGATAAACAATGACCAGAAAAAGAAAAAGATTCAAAATACCCTTTTGTGTAAGGATTTACCTCTCATTTATAGGACATTTTTGGATTCACTTAATTTTAGAAACAATTTCTGTCTAGAAAATTCAGTACCACTTAATTAGTTCAGATATTTCAATTTTGGTTATCAAATGCAACTGAACGTGTTAAAATCTGAACTCATTAATTTCAAGAGCTAAAATGAGTTATCAAATGAGACCTTATTTGTGTTGATCACATAAGGAATATTGGTTGATTTTGCACTGCAAAATCATTAATCATTAGTAGTTTCATGAACTGCAAAATCATTAATCATTAGTAGTTTCATGAATAGTTTCATGGTTTTTCCCGGAGACTTGAATGGTGGTATGGCCTCATTAGAAGAGAAATTGATTCTCCTTTTGTACTTAAATATCAAGATTTGATGCAAAAAACAAACTACTCCCCACATATCTTGTAATCTGATATTGCCACCCATCCATGTCTAGTATACTTCCATTGAACGGTACAGGTCATTAATTTATTATTTGTGTCTGACCCTCTCATTCAAGAGATAATTTTCAGTAATATTCCTTGAGATTTGTCATTAATATCCCTTGTTCTTTCAATCTAGTATGCAAATTAACATGATGTTGCAATTAATAAATTGGCAATAATAAAAAAGAAATGCCTTTGTTAGTTTTCATGATGCATATATTACCCTAAGAATTAAGTACCTTTCTTTTTTTCACTTAAAAGAATCTTGCTGAACGATAAAATACATAATGGCTTTAGTCCCATAAGAATGTAAATGAAATGCTAATGTTCATTTTAAATTATAAATTCCAATGGTATCAAATTAAATCATAATTACCAATATAGGTATGAAGTTTTGTTAATTCTTCTACGGCACCCCTTTTTTTTGCCCTTTTTTCTTGTGTACTATTCATGCAATTTCTATTATTTAGTTGGTTACTGTAGATTACATTTTCAGTTTCACACAATAACGAATTATATATTTCAAAGGCAATGATATAATGATGACTATCTATACTTTTTATACTATATATAAAGTGAGAGGAGGGGATTTGTTGTAAACATTTTATTGACACTTTATATAATTCTATATTTTCCCTCATACAAACTAATTTTAATTTACATTAACTACCCAAACACATGTTGTCAACATAACTACCTATCAACCTTTTTCAATTTACTATTTAAATATATTTTTCAATATAACTACCTTAAGTAGTAACTGCCAACACAACAATATTTTGTTAAACTAATTTAAAAAATTAAATTTCGCTTTACAATAAAAAATTTCTATACAATTCTTTTGCCATAAATATTATGTATATCTTTGTTGCCTACTGATCGAGTGTGCATTTATTACCAGTGTATAAAAAAAGAGCGGATGGGTTGGTATAAATTTTTTGTGTCATTTTTTATAATTCCTATTGTAACTTCCAAAAAAAGCATAAAATGGTACTGTCATTTCCCTCAAATAAACACACACGAATGCAGACATGCACTCCCATTTTTGTAGCGTAACTTAATTTTCAATAAAGTAATAAATACCAATAACTTCCTATCCAACAAAAAAGAAAAAGAAAACACTTTCTTTTAAAAATTTTCCTTCTAAATTTACACACACATAAGATGTGTCATTCTCACTAGTTGTTATAATTTATCGATAAGATCAACGTTCCTCTTAAAGAAGAAAAAGGAAAAGAAAAAGAAAAAGATCGAGGTTTCTATTTTATAGTTTAATGACTGAAACATTCCTTCAAAATATGGCAAATTTCTAGAAATATTTCTAGATTCCAAAAATCATCTCAATAGGGTTTTGGGGGATTTGTTTTCCCACTAAGAGATGCAATGACAGTGAAATACATTTTTTTAATTTTTTTTTATGTGTCAGATTCTACTATGTTATATGTAGTGATCTTTTATATTACATTCGCCAAATGTGGTGAAAGTCAAATCAAAGCAAAATTTTTTAAAAGCTTCGCTGCACACGACTTAGTGTGTGGCGAAGCAAATAAATTTTTTTTAAAAAGTTTCACTCGACATCAAACCATGTGCACTGAAGCAATCAGACCTTAAAAAAATTCTCTTGCTTTCCTAGCCATTGATCAATTGTTGATCAACAGCTAGGTGCAGGTCGATAAGAACGAGGATTGCACGTTTTTTTTTTTCTTTTTTTGAAGCGTTTGTTGCTGCTAGCCATTGATCAATGCAGATCAACGGCTAGCATGCATCGATGCAAATGACATGTCAGATTAAGAAATAACCGTTGTGAGTTAGTTAGCTGAATCCCACAGAATTCGGAAACTTAAGTAACCTCTTTCCAAATCAAAATAACGTGACTTTTCTTTCCTATACATTCAGTAAATAGAATGTTCTCTAAAGAAACACTCTAGAAAAGGGAAAGTAACAGGAAGAAATTTTCAAAAGTTAACATCCTCCTTCAATCAAGTAAGTTTTACAATTAACGATCTTTTTGTTTACTTATATTATATGATTTGCTACCACATTTAACATATTTCCTTGTTATTATTTATAGAAAAAGAAATTATGCCACGATTGCTACACTTCATTCGTCAAAGTTTTCTTAGAAGAATAAATAGAAATTTCCTAAATTAATTAGTGTTGTGATTTCATGGGTGAAATTAGTATGATTAGTGGTGTTTTCTGACCTTAGTTGAAGGAAAGGAATTAGAGAGTTGATATTTAAAAAAAAAAAAGAACCACGGTTGAAGGTTGAAGCTTGAAGCTTCATCCATGGAGGAATCAAAGGAAGGTCATCGGACTCTTCCTCTAATGGATGAGTGTGTGTGTGAGTTGTAGTTCTTAAGTCCCCTCTCTCTTCCCAAATGTCAGCTAGCCTTTTGGGGTTTGGGTTTGGGAATTGCTTAGGGTCTACCCTTTCCTTACGTTTGTCGGAAAAAAAAAAAAAAACAAAGTGCCTATGTTAATTTCTTGGGTTAGTGAAAAAAAAGCAGTGTGGAGTTCCTTTAGTGGTCTTACCCCTGTTCCCTATCCCACATCGGATGAGTGTGTGTGTGAGTTGTACTTCTTAAGTCCCCTCTCCCGTCCCAAATGTCAGCTAGCCTTTTGGGGTTTGGGTTTGGGAATTGCTTAGGATCTACCCTTTCCTTACGTTTGTCGGAAAAAAAAAAAAAGTCTCGTCAGTAGCAAAAGGCGGCTGAAGCCCCAATCACCAGAAAAAGAAAAAAAGAGCAGCATTGGTAGCAGTTGACTGCCAGCAACGAAGGGATGATGGTGGTGGTGGTGGTGAAGTTGGTGGTTGGTGCTGCGGATGAAGATTAGGGTTGATTATTCAGGTTTCAACAAATAATAATAATAATAATAATCTTAAAATTAGGAAGAAGAAAAGATCCATTTAGGAATTGGGTCATGAACCGGGTTGGAAATAAGGTGAAACGGGTAGGTTAAGGAATGGGTCAGGTTTATCCATTTCTTTAGTAACTGGACTCGGGCTTTTAAAGTTAAAATATTGAGTTAATAATTAAATAATTTACGCCAAGAATAAAATCTTTGGTAGGCCAAATGGGTAGAAATCCAATCTTAATCTGCAAGACCATTCAGCTGTAGGCCAAGAATGGATGTGGATTTATTATGGTACTAAACCAATAAACTTATAATTGAGTTTATATAATCTAAGGCTTAGCCTAATATAGGTATGGATCATAAATTATATTATTAAGACTTACATTTAATAACTAAGCCCAGGGAAAGATAAGAGCAATAGTATAATGTTAGTAATTAATTAAGTAAAGTAGTTACTAAAATAGTAAAATAATAGTAACGGTAAAGTTAAAGATTAATCAATTAATAGGAACAAGTAATGTAATAACGGGTAAGTAATTAATCAATTGAGTGATAATTAATTAGTGATATAGTTAATTAGATAATTAATTAGTGATATAGATAATTAAATAATTAATTAGTTAATTAATAATCATGATAGTAATTAACTAAATTATTATTTAGTAATAATCAGTTAATTAATTGATGAAGGTAATAATTAGTAAAATAATTTATTAATTTATTAATTAATAATAATTAGTGAATGATTAGTAATAAATAATAATAATAATTAGCTAAATGATTAACTAATTTATTAATTGATAATAATTAATGAATGATTAATGAACTAATTAATTAATAATTATTTAAGTGATTAATTAAACATTGAAACAATAAGTAAATATTAAATAAATAAGTAAATTAAATATTTAAATATACAATTTGGTAAATGCATTAAATACGTAGATACTTTTAAATATTAAATGAATAAATAGGTTAAATACCTATTATAAACTAATGAGTAAATATGTTAAAAGTGCATGAATAAGCTATATACATAAATAAATAGAAAAATAATAAATAGATAGGATAAATAAATGAAACAGATGAATGAGTAAGCAAATAAATAACATTTATTCATATATAATCCAATTATACCTTTTTTTGATAAAAAATATTAAAATTTCTAAATATGGAAATTTCCTGAAAAGGAAAACTTTCTAAATTTAGAAACTTACAACAAGATAAATCTTTTATCTTTGAAAAGTATTCAAGTACACTTTAATGAATATCTAAATATGCATTTTAGGGTTGTTTAAGGTAGGATAGATTTCATGAAGAATAAGATAAGTGAAATAATTAATGTATATATGTTATATATTATAGGTTTGATGCAAGTTAAGAAGCGATGTTCTGAATAGTTTCAATCACTGCAATTTGAGGTAGGTGGTTATAACACCTCTATATTTTCAAAATGTTAAATATGAATTTTCTCAAGTAAATGCTTTACTTTAGCATATAAAATATGGATCATGTATGCCTATTTGAAATATTTTACTATGCTATGTGTTATGAAATGAGTGGCATATTTTTATAAAAGGAAATGCATGTGATGTGTGAAATGAGTTTTGAACAATCATGAAATAGACGGTAGGGGCTATATAGTCCTGATATGTATGGTCATGGTAGCCGGCATAAAGTCCGAACGATTGGTAATCATGGCAGCCGGTATAAAGTCCTGACAATTGACTCATATCATATCACGTCATGTGATCAAGGGGTAATTGCAAAACCTCTTGGTTGCCCTCTTAGAAGGGTTTTTGTCTCTTAAGTGAGTATTCAAACATCAGATATTGCATGTACTTGTTTAAGAGTTGTGTTTATGAAATGAGATGACATGATTGATATGTCTGCGATATGTAAGTATATTCAATGAAAATGATCATGTCATATACCTGTTTTCATGCCATGTTCGGCGGGGGCTACTCTAGAACCTATGGAACTAAGTGCCACTAAATGGAAGTTACTTATTTGAGAGTCCAAAACTTTTAACCTAATTTCATGCATATATTTAGATAGTTGAATGTACATTGTTTACTCCTTTAAATTGAATTATTTGTTTAGTGTGTTTCCTAAAAGATTCAAGTGCATAGGGACATTTAAAATTGTTGCACGATAAATTTTGAAGACTTAAAAGTCGTTAAATAAGAATTAGTAGGGTATTAACATAATAAACCTAGAAATTATAGGACAAATATAGGATTTTTTACTTTCATGCAAGCTTAGGACAAGTGTCAATGGTTTTTGCCATTTGTCAAAAATCTCATGAAAATACTAAATTGCCCCTCATTTTCCAAAGATTCACCATGCAACCAAAAGAGAAAATCAATAACAAGGCAATTCCATTCCATTTCCATTCTGGTCCGAAGCTTCTTGTTTCTTGAAGTGCAAATTCCATTTCCATTCTAGCCCGAAGCTTCATGATTCTAGAGTGCAAATTCCATTTCCATTTCTGGTCCGAAACTTCTTGTTTCTTGAGTGCAAAATTCATTTCCAACTCTTGGTCCGGAGCTTCTTGCTTGAGAGAGTGCAAATTCCATTTGCAAATTCTGGTTTGAAGTTTGAAGCTTAAGAGAGAACCATTCCATCTTTCCATTCCATCTTTCCATTCCATCCTTGCTCCTAAGAGGTAAATTGCTAGAAAATCTCTAATCTTTTAGTAAAAGTTAGATATTATGGATGCATGCTGTTTTAGGCCATTTTTGGTGAAGAAAATCTTATCCTTTAAATTGTTTAATTGCTGGAAATTTCTATGCTAGTTGATGACAGATTTATATGTGGATTCTTTGTGTAATTAATTGCTGAAATTACATGTTAATGGCCTCATTTTGTGTCAAGATGAGTTATAATAGAAATTACCATGAGTTTAAGTGAGATAGTTGGGGAAATTTGTTAAAAATTTCTGGGGAACCTGCTGGAAAATGATGATTTGGCCAAGAGAGAAAAGAAATGCATTTCATGTCTGTTTCTAGAATTTTGGTTGATAACTTGACTTAACAATGTTAAATGCAAGTTGTATATCCTTACTCTTGTTTTGCATGTGGGATTTTTCTGGATATAAACTAGAAAAGGTTGATGGTTTTTGATGAAACGAAGGAAAATGCTTACTAAAATTTCAGCATTTCTGGCCGAGAGAAAAAAGGAAGAATAACCAGCTTTAACTCCCAAATTTTTGGTGGAAAAATGATGAAATCTTGGTTTAAACACTTTATAAGACATTAATCTAGGTATGCATGTGAAATTCCCTTACTTTTGACAAAGTTGATGAATCTTGAAGGAAAAATTGGAAAGATGCTTGCTGAAATTTCACAACTTGAACACTAGTTTAGAACTTGGTTCTAAAGTAGAAAACAAATGAAAATCCTTCAACATAATAGGTTGTTTTGGGTTTAGTTGAACTTATAAGCTTAAATTCTTGGCGGTCGCATTTGGATGGCTGTAAAATTGATTTGCATCTAAGAATTGGCGCTCTAAAATGACCTGATTTGGCATCATAGCTTAAGCGTGTAGCAAGCTATGCAAGTTAACTAGTTAATTGGTTTTGTAGTTAGAAAACCCTAATTAAAATTGCTAAGTTTCATATCTAGTAACAACTAAATAAGTGTTGCTTTGAACCTTATCTCAAGAATCGATAGTGACCAGGGTTTTGTCCCAAAGACTAAAGCTTGATTTACTTTATCAGTGAGTGTACCTTATGTGTAAATTGTGATTAAATTCCTTTAATGATATGAGTAATGAATGATTGTTTGATTGAGAATGCTTATTCTTGTTCCATGTATGAAATGAATTTGCATGACTCTAAGCTAAATGTGTATTTCATCACATCGGTTGAATTGAGACCCAAAACTCATTCTTGGTTGGCCTTTGTCAATGGCTTTGAGTCAATATTGGCCTAATTGAAGCAAAATTCCATGATCTTAAATGTTGGATTGAATGTATGATTAAAAGCTGTTTGTGATAGCCCACCTCTAGGCGAACAAAGGGTTCATGGACTGCTTAACCTCGCGGGACTCACCACTCAAATAACTCAATTAACAATTCCACCCATCTCAATATAACTAACTTCACATTTCAAACCAATTACTTAAAAGAACTAAAATTCAACTTACATTTCCCAAAAATACGTTCCAAGTACTAAAATACATACAAAAGATGAATTTACAAATCCCAATAATTTCATCCGAATTTCATTAGTACTAACTCCAATTACTATAAACCATCAAGTGCTCAAATCAAAACAACCTTATACAAAGGTAGGAAATCCTACAGTGAAACTAAGGTCCACGATTAGCGAACTCTGCTTCAAAACCTTGGGAAAACAAATCTTATGGGGTGAGCAAAACTCAGTGAGGTTAAGAAAACATGCAAACATGCAAGATCAAGAAACATACACTTTTGTTAAACAAGATAAGTAACCAAACTTTTAGGCAAGAAAGCAAACACATTAAATAAAGGATCAGGGCTCTTAGGAGCCAAGTTCCTAGCTTGATCACATTCCAGGTAGTTGACACTCCGTCAACTTTCATAATTACCATGTAGAACTCCACTTGTCATCCATCTCCGTCTACCGTTTCACTAGCCCCCAACCGCCGCTCATCAAAATAGAAAATTTGGTAATACTCAGTATACCCAGTAAGTAGTGTGGCGCACTCCAACAGATGAAAATATGTAAAGACCCATGACTCACCAATCCCTCGGCCAAGCCCTTGCAACCCGAGGTGAAAGGTTTACAAAGAGTTTTGGTGTCCCCATTAAATTCAGGTATCAAGTGGGATGATGAGACAAGCGCTCAATCATCAATCAAGTACAGTGGGGTTTGCAAGTCACTACAAGTTATAGCAAGTACAAGCATGTTCATTTCAGTAAGAGGTGAGACGAGGATGAGTACGTCGCCTCGACAAAATATAATAACGATCAATTTAAGCATGTAACAAGTAAACAAGTCAACAAATCGCTGACACTTGACCTAACAAAGCAGCGAGAAAAATTCAGGAGATCAGCAAGCTTCCGTTGTCCATGATCACACGAGAGATGAAAATCAAAATTACCTAAATATCTGATCAAGGTCAATTTTCAAATAATTAAGCTTTTGGTTTAAAAGGAATCTTATGAAATTGGAAAATCCATTTTCCAAAATTGGAATGGTGTACAAACATTCAAAAGATTACTGAAACCGGAAATATTTCCAAGGCATTTTAAGCTTTCGTTGCCTTCTTGGAGAATTTTAGTTTTGCATAATGTTCTTTGAAAAATCATGCTTGAGTTCTATAAGTCCAAAATATAAATCTTGGGACTCATAGAACTAAAACTCTGAGAACATTCATACAAGATTCAGATCATATTCAATTTCGTTGGAAATTACTGCAATAATGGAGGCATAACAGTCATGGTTTTCAGTAAATTTGAAAATTGTCAAAATTCACAGAAATCAACTGGCCCTGAAATTTATAAAACTTAAATAAATTCAAGTCTAGTTTCAAAACACCTGCTTGGCACTCAATTCTGACTCGGTAAGAAAATATAGTTGTCCAAAGCGAGCGGGTTAGTCATTCCTGATTTTCCGAAATTCCAGTTTGGAGCGTTTTTAGGGCAATTCTTACTCAAAATCACCAAATTTTGGGCATAAAGCTCAGTTATGAACTACATTTGTACCAAAATTTAGCTAAAATTGTACAGAAGATAGTGATCAATGTGACTAAACAGGGCAGCAGAAAATAGTGAAATTTTCCAGATTTGGCTTCTTCTTTTCATGCGATTTTACCACACCAAATGGAGTGATTTTCAATGAGAAATTTACACACATAGACCAATATTTCAGCTCTCAAAATAGCGAAAACTCATGAAATTTCACAGCAAACGTTCAGTTACGTATTGCTATATGAATGGGAAATGAAAGCGGCAGTGACATAACCTTTCTTTTCTTTTTTGGTTTTGCCTCTTTCTCTTTTCCTATCTCTCTAACACCAACAATCAACTAAAATCACCACCATATCATCTCATCAACACCAAATTAGCCACATTCAAGTCTTGTGGGAATCCAGAGCCCACTTCAACAATCCAAATACAACAAGAACAACATCAAAGCTACAAAACTTAAAGCTACAAGATGAAATCAAAGGAAAAGATTTGAAGAAACTAGATTACCCTTCCTATCAGGTGAAACCCTAAGATGATGTGGTCTAGAAATGCTCCAAAGCCTTCTTTTAACCTCTCTAAGCACTTTCCCCTCAAGACAAGATGATCTTCAAGTTCAAGCGAAATGGTGGAAGATTTCTCAAGCTTCCTTGGTGGATTTAATGTGGGATGAAAATAGTGTTTTGGAAGACAAAGAGAGAAGGGAAAGGGGAAGGGAAATTGGCGGCAACAAGATGAGAGAGAAAGAAGGATTTTGTGTGGTTTTGGTAGAGTGAAAATGTGAAAGGAAGAAATGACATAAAGCTTGGTTTTATGGTGTCAAAAGTCAACTTTGAATTTGTAGCCCAAAATGCTCCAATTGGAGTTTAATCCTAATAACTCATTTCTAATCCCCAATTAGATTTTCTTAATCTACTAATGATCATTCTTATTCTCCAAACTTACGTTACTCTCGGTCCAAATGTTTGTCTGAAAAGCGTGTTCTTTCGCTTTTTCACAATTAAGTGACAAAAAAATCAAATTGATGTTTAAACATGGTTTTAAAATAAAATGAGGTAATGTATGGTACAATTGTAATTAAAATAATTTAAGTCAATTATTCAGAAAATAAATAATTAATTAAATAAATAGGTGAGATAAAAATAAAATTTTCGGGTCCTCACAACCTTCCCTCAAAAGAATTTCTTCCTCGAAATTCATATCTCATAATCTTCACACATCAAATCAGCAATCAAACTCTGGTTTTCCCATAAAAGTTTTAACTTCCAACTTGTAGGGTAACCAAAATGATCTCACGTCTACCCCACTCATGAAACTAGGGTTTACAAAGAGTCTATTGAATCAAGATTAATTAAAACTCTAACTAGGCATTGGTAAATGGAGTCATACCTTCAATGATCTCAATCGAGTCGGGGTTGATCTAAGGCATAAACCCTAGCCGGTACTCTCGATGTCCTCCTCTTACTGGATTGCTTAGATGGCGGTTGGCGGACGGCTATTGCTTCCTACAAATGGCCTTTAGGGATAGTTGTATATCGATTTTCATACCTTGCATCACAAGCACTTTCGATTTCTTCAACATTCATCTCGGTATGATTGGTTTCCCACAAAACCCACAACTTACACTAGATTCGATGTTGACCTCCTTGGAGGGCGTTCTTGATCGTTTTTGTCCACTAGAAACTCCTCTCGATGGTTCAGAGGTTCTCAAGTCTCCGTTTCCTTTCCCAACATTGCGGTGTCATCTCAACTTGCCCAATAGTGCTGCTTGGGGCTTTCCTTTCCTAGATTGAAAAGCTTCCTTGAGAGTTTAGCAAGGTCTCGACTCTTTGTGCTTTCTCTGGGCATCGGTGAATGTAAGAATTTGGGCGCCAAAGACTCTCTTGTATTTCCACGTTCAATCCTTGTGCGAACCGTGCTTATCCTTTTACATTTCGGTGACCACCAACTCCGGGCGAACCTTGTTTAGTAAATCTCTCCTCATATTGGCATCAAGGCCCTTTGTCTCAACCTTATAAAATCGTCCTCCTCTTTTCTTGGATCCGCGGGTGGAAGGAACTTCTGGTTAAACTCCTCTCAAAATCATCCAGGTCCAAGGGTTTTTTCTTTCCATTTAACTCTAATTACATTCCACCATATCGAGCAGCTCTCTCAAATTGGAAAATGGCAAAGTTCACTTGCCTCTCTCGATATAGTGGGCGGCAAATATCTCACTCATCTTTTCAAACCAGTTCTCTGCCACCTCAGGTCGATCCTTCAAGAAATTTAGGTGTGGTGAAAACTTAAGAAAGCGTTCCAAAACCCTATCATCCCCATGGTCGCCCTAAAGTTGATTACTGCTGTCCAAGGCCTTGATTATTGCTCAAACATTCAAGCATGTCAGTCATCCTATTGATGCGTAGCCCACTTGTCTCCTTCATTGCTGATCTCCTGGACTCAGCCCGAAGGTGAACTTTCGGGAGGGTTGGGGCTCTTGCCGTCCACCTCCGACCCACGATCACCGACCCTGACGACCGACCACAGCATCCATAAGCCCTAATATAGGTCTAGATACATAGACAAAATTAAACATGCATAAGCAAAGTGAACATATAGGGTCAATAGTGGTGGCTGGATTAAAACAAGTAAACTAGCATATATCATATATTTCAGAATTCACAAGCAAATTAGCAAGTCATTTCGGGATAATCACAAAACACATAGCACACTAGTACCACAAAATGTGAAGGTTAGGTCTTTTAAAGTTAGAGGCCTCACAAAGCATCACCCCAACTAATCATTCGATAAAGCATACAAAAGACTAGGACCTCCCTAGTCTAATTCACAACCGAACTTTCATCTTACATCTAGGAGGATTTAAATCCAAACAATATAAACATTGTGTAGTGCTAATCAATACATCAAGTACCAAGTTCAAAACTCTTAAAATAGATACAAGCTGTACGCATAAAGCATTCATCCTATTAAAATCCTCACCTATAAATATATCTCATTAAGCATGGTAAAGAGACTACGAGTTCCTACCTCCAAACAAGGTCTTCGATAACTCCAAATATAGCAAATATTCTCAATTGTAACATATTTGTATTCAGGCGCCAAAATAGGAACAAGTAAATCAACTCAATCCACATTTTCGCTCGATATACCATCTAGATTCCTTTAATCACAAATCAAATATCAACCATATATAGTTTCACATTCCTTAACTCCAAATCATCCACTTAGAAAGTAAGTCTTAACCAAATGTATGCAAGTAGTCTTTTCACTTAACCTTCAAACTAATCCACAGGCATCCTAGCGGTTGGTCTAGGATACCACGGGGATCAGCCGAAACCTAAGCTCGATACAATCAGGCCTCACCCTGGGGCCAACCAAGGGTTTGGACCTTTCACCCAACTCTCACGGGACTCACTCACTCAAATAACTCAATTAACAATTCCATCCATCTCAATATAACTAACATCACATTTCAAACCAATTACTTAAAAGAACTAAAATTCAAACTTACATTTCCCAAAAATACGGTCCAAGTACTAAAATACATACAAAAGCTGAATTTACAAATCCCAATAATTTCATCCGAATTTCATTAGTACTAACTCAAGTACTATAAACCATCAAATGCTCAAATCAAAACAACCTTTATACAAAGGCTGAAATCTTTTGTGAAACTAAGGTCCCTTTTAGTTAGCGAAGATTCGCTTAAAACCAGTGAAAACAAATCTTATGGGGTGAGCAAATGTAGGAGGGTTGAAATTAACCTAAAATTTGTACTTTAAAATTTCATGAATAATTCTTATAATTTTGCTTGAGCGTTATCTAAATCCTTTTAAATATCAACTATTAAAATTGTTCCAACCCCTAATTTTGCCAAATTTTGAAACTCAGCGTTATTTTGACCTAACTAACCAAAACCTCAATTTTGAAATTCATACCCACCACTTTGCCATAATAACTCATTAGTAAAACCTAAATACATCCTTGTTTTTTTAAAAGTGAATTGGTCAAAATTGATTTTAATAATTAAAGTTGATATAGAAATTATGTACCTCAATGATATAGGCGTTGCGTTATGCTGAAGCTTGACTCATCAACTCAACTTGACCTAACTACAATGCGAGGGTCCCAATTTGTTGCTCATGATTGTTAAAATGTTATTTGTTATTTAAAATACTCTGATTAATAGTATTACTTATCATTGAAATTACTTGTTTATTTGATATTACTGGTTATTGAAATGTTTGCTAATTAAGTGTTACTTGTTATTGAGTGTATTTATTTATAAGATAATATTACTAGATTGAATGTACCTATTTATTAAGTGAGCCATTATATCACTTAATTATTGAATTCAATTTCTTAAAATGATTTGACAAAAGCGGGGCCAGTGTGTGTACTTTTATCGTAGACCGCACCCAGCGGCTCACAAAAATGACTTTAAACTACTATAATTGTGCACTGTGTGTATGTCAAACTGCATGGCTGTAATGCCACTGCGAGCTTGCTCTTTAATGGGCTGGGGGATCCCAAACTCGAGGTGAGTCGGACCTATTCGGCCCGGCATTGGGGCTTAGTCAGGTATGTCGACGGACCACTCGGGGAACCGTTTCAAGGTTACCTGGGTGTACATACCACCCTACCCGATGTTGGTTTTCGGGCCCGATGTTGGGATTAAGGGGTTGGCGAATGGGAAGCGCAAGAAGATCGTCGTCAGTACTGGGACTCTGCCGTGGCTCAAATGACCTTTGCATCAGTCCTTTTACTTTGCTCCTTTATTATTTGGGTGTGCTTTGAAATATCGCTGTTCATGACTTTCTCTTAAAATGGAAAACTCATCACGTGCCAAAATTTTCCCATATGTGAATTTCAGCATTATATGAAAGGTATGCTATACCAATGTGCTTATCTGCTTATGTGTTTTGGGACTCTCATTGGGCTTTATAAGCTCACCCCATTATATTTCCCTTCCTAGGTTCTCCAGAGTATTAGACTTGGTGCAGAAGAAAGCCCCAGACAAGTTGAACTTTTGAATTGTGGGTGTAAATAGTCATTTGTTATGAATGTGGTGGTAATTTTGTGAATTTCTTTTGAGGGGATTATGGTGGTAATGTGGATCGAATCAGATGGATGAATGATTGTAGGAATTAAGTTAACCAAATTCTATGGATGCACTTTTATTTTAAAAACCCTAAGTTGAATGGATTTGATTGGACCGAGTCATGAGGAGTTAGGGAGCCGCTTGTGGGTCCTAGGTTGGGAGCGCTGGGGCGCCATAGTAAAAAGCTTCAAATAGAGACCAAAAAATACAAAGCATCAAGATCAAAGACGTTACACTTTTGCTAAACAAGATAAAATAACCAAAACTTTTAAGGCAAGAAAACAAACACATAAAATAAGGATCACGAGGGCTCGTCAGGAGCCAGTTCCAGTTGTCACTGCTTGATCCTCAGACACTCATTAAGTCCTTTCATGTATGTAGAACTTCGTTTCATTGACAGCACAATCAAAATAGAAAAATTTATAAACCTCAAATGTATACCAGGTTCCGGCGAGCACCCTTACCAGCAGCGAAAATATAAAGACCAGCTTTCACATCCTCTATTAAGCGCTTGCCGGCAGAGGTGAAAGGTTACAAGAGGTTTTAGGCGTCCCATTCAATTCAGGTATCAAGTAGGATGATGAGACAAGCGCTCAATCATCAATCAATTACAAGTACAGTTTAGGCATGTCACTAAGTATAAGTACAAGCAAGCATGTTCATTTCATAAGAGAGGTCGGACGAGATAAAGTACAACCGTCCAGCCTCGACAAGTATAATACGATCAATTTAACCATGTAACAGGTCAAGCAAGTCAACAAATCATGCACTTGACACTCAACAATAACCGAGAGCAAGCGAGAAAAATTCAGGAGATCAAACAAGCTTATCGGTGTTCACGTGATCACCTGAGAGATGAAAATCAAAATTACCTACATATACATTCAAGGTCAATTTTCAAATAATTAAGCTTTTGATTCCAAATTAAAGGAATCTCATGAAATTGGAAAATCCATTTTCCAAAATTGGAATGGTGTACAAACACTCAAAAGATTACGCTTGAAAACCGGAAATGTTTCCAAGGCATTTTATGCTTTTCACGCCCTTGGAGAAATTTCGCTTTGCAACGTTCTTTGAAAAATTATAACTTGAGTTCTATAGGGTCCAAAAATAACAAATCTTACCTTTGGAAAATAGACTCAACGAACTAAAACTCTTGAGAAGACACTCATGCAAGATTCAGGATCATAAACCGAATTTCATTGGAAGTTATCGCAATAATGAAAACAGGGCATAACAGTCATGGTTTTCAGTAAAATTTGAAAATTCGTCAAAATTCATAGAAATCGAACTGGGCCTTGAAATTTATACCACTTAAAGAAATTCAAGTCTAGTTTCAAAAACCACCAACGGCACTCAATTCTGATTCTCGAGTAAGAAAATATAGTTGTCCAAACAGAACAAGTTCGTCATTCCTGATTTTCCGAAATACCAGTTTTGCAGGGCAGATTTAGGGCATCATTTGGATGATGAATTCTTACTCAAAAATCACCAAATTTTTCAGGAATAAACCTCAGTATGTGAGCTACATTTGTACCAAAATTTAGCTAAAAAATCGCATGGGAAGGTAGTGATTAATGTGACTAAAACAGGGCAGCAGAAAATAGTGAAAATTTTTCCAGATTTGGCTTCTTCTTTTCATGCAATTTTACCCCACCAAATGGAGTGATTTTGGCAAAAAAATTTACACACATATAGACCAACATTTCAGCTCTCAAAATAGCCAAGAAACTCATGAAATTTCACAGCCAAAATAGGGCATATGAATTGGAAATGAAACCGGCAGCATAACTTTTCTTTTCTTTTGGTTTTGCCTCTTTCTCTTTTTCCTATCTCTCTAACACCAACAATCAACTAAAATCACCACCATATCATCTCATCAATACCAAATTAGCCACACATTCAAGTCTTGTGGGAATCCAAGAGCCCACTTCAACAACCCAAATAAAACAAGAACAACATCAAAAGTTACAAAACTTAAAGCTACAAGATGAAATCAAAGGAAAAAATTTGAAGAAACTAGATTACCTCTTCCTATCAAGTGAAACCCTAAGATGATGTGGTCTAGAAATGCTCCAAAGCCCCTTCTTTTAACCTCTCCTAAGCTTGGCTCCCTCAAGACAAGATGATCTTCAGGTTTCAAGTGAAGTGGTGGAAGATTTCTCAAGCTTCCTTGGTGGATTTAATGGAGGATGAAAATGGTGTTTCTAGAAGACAAGAGGAAGGGGAAAGGGGGAAGGGAAATTCAGCTGCAACAAGATGAGAGAGAGAAGGATTTTGTGTGGTTTTGGTAGAGTGAAAATGTGAAAGGAAGAATTGACACAAAGCTTGGTTTTATAGTGCCAAAAGTCAACTTTGAATTTGTGGCCCAAAATGATCCAATTGGAGTTTAATCCTAATAACTCATTTCTATTCCCTCAATTAGATTTTCTTAATCTACTAATGATCATTCTTATTCTTCAAACTTACGTTACTCTCAGTCCAAATGTTTGTCTCGAAAAATGTGCCTTCTTTCATTTTTCACAATTAAGTGACAGAAAAATCAAATTGATGGTTAAACATGATTTTTAAAATAAAATGAGGTAATGTAAGGTACAATTGTAATTAAAATAATTTAAGTCAATTATTCAGAGAAAATAAATAATTAATTAAATAAATAGGTCAGATAAAAATAAAATTTTCGGGTTCTCACACTGTTTGTGTACTTTACCACATTGAACAAATAAAATGTTATGGATCAATACTTAAGTCGAGTTTAGGCACTCAAATCCAATTTGGAATATCCATTTTGGGCCAGCGAGGATGGAGTCCAAGTAGTTGGGCTTGGCTACTGAGACTCAAGTTGTGCCTGCCTTGGGCCTGCGGATTCAGGAGATGACATTATGGTATCAAAACAAACCCTATATAGTCTTTGCATGGGGTGAGATTGGTCCAGTGATATTAGGTCGGACTGCATAAGGGAGTGAAGGAACTAAGTACTATGTCGACCTAAGAGTGGAAGCCACCTCTAGAATTCGACACAACTGAATATACAGTCCAAATTATGGTAATTGGATTGGGCTTCGCGAGGAAGTAAAGTCCATAAACAAGGAGTGAATGTGATACCCCATCCTACATCAGAAGAGTAAAGTGCTATGGACCAATACTTAGTTTAAGCACTCAAGACCAACTTGGGATATCTATTTTGGGTTAGGAAGGACAGAACCCAAGTAGTTGGGTTTGACTACTGAGACTCAGATCGCGTCTTGGGCCTGTGGGTCCGGGGTGTCACATTCTATCTCTATCCTCATTCCCAGCCCCACTCTCATCCTTCTCTCCCAGCATCTCCGTTTTATTGTTGTCTATTGTTCAGCGACAATAGACAACTCACTTTAACAATTGACTTCGATATCTCTTTTTTTGGTGAATTTCTGCAGTTAATTTGTGTACTCAGCTAATAATTTTTTTAATTACGTGTAGTTAATAAATATTCCTTTAATAAAGACATAATAAATATTAATGTAATTAATTATTTTATTTATACACAATTATGAATATCTTATTGTATATAAAGCCAAAGGAAGGGGTTGGAATTAACAAAATCTGTCACTTAATGTTTTGCCAAATATACCCTTATTTCTTAAAATAGCTATTCTATATCTTTTCCATTGTCAAATTAATATTTTCCAATATAAACTATCACTTTAAAATACTTTTTTGACACAATCAAACCCTTTTAAACTACTCTGTACTTTCTAACAAAATCTATACTATATATAAAGGGAGAGGTAGGGTTTGGGGTTAACATTTTTTGTTACTTTATATACTTCAAATTTACCCTCATGAAAATTACTTATATTATTTACAAAATTACTAAAATAGTCAATTGTAACTACCATAACTTATCTAAATATATCATTGATAAAAAATGATTCTAACTACTAAAGTAACCATCATTTGATAGGAAAAAGGTTAACATTTTGGTCACTTTACTATTTATAAAGTCAAAGGAAGGGGTTGGTGTTAACAAAGTTTGTCACTTAATGTTTTGACAAATATACCCTTATTTCTTAAAATAACTATATGTTTTAGCTACCTACATCCCAACATTATTCCATATCTTTACCATTGTTGAATTAACATTTTCCCAAACAAACTATCACTTTAAAAAATTTTTTGATACAATTAAACCCTTTTAAACTACTACTTTGTACTTTCTAACAAAAATCTATACTATATATAAAGGGAAAGGTGGCGGTTTTGGGTTAACATTTTTTGTCGCTTTATATACTTCCAAATTTACCCTCATGAAAATTACTTATATTATTTACAAGAATTACTAAAATAACTACTTGTAACTACCATAACTTATCTAAAGATATCTTGACAAAAAATGATTATAACTACTAAAGTAACCATTATTTGATGGGAAAAAAGGTTAAAATACCATTATTTGCTTTAGTAATGAAAATTTTATACAAAATTAATTTGCAAAAAGGTCATGTTAAATTGCACACACATTGTGTGTGCTTTTAGCACTAGTGTCAATTAAGTTAATTATGCAGTTAACATTCAATAGTTAAGCATAATGATGTGTTATGAATAATTATTTTTGGTACCTGTTGACTAATTTCTTATTTGTAGTTAATAATAAAATTTTGAGTATTTAGTTAATTTGTGTGTTTACTTAACACATTAATGTTGTTAATGAATATTCTTGAATTAAACTAATAACTAATTATTTTATTTATAGATAATTATGATGGCAGTCTATTTGTATATGTAGATAATAATTTTGTGTGTTTAGTTGATTAGTCAATTTGTAGTTAAGTACGAGTATGTTGGTCCCGAAATGCAATCAAAGGGGACGAATTATATTGTTTAACAAGACAATCAATTATTGCAAGAATTCACCCAATAAAACAAGCACAAACAACTTCTCAAGTGTGCACAAAGATATGTCAAATTAAGCACAATAAAGATGTCACAATTGAGCAATAAAGAAAAGGGATATAGAAAGAATTGCAAACCAAATTTCCAAGTTGCACCGAACTTGGATAAACTTCACTAGTAGCTTCTTCAATTGAAGGTAAAACTAACCAACTTGTACAAGTGAAGGTTCACTCCTTCCTCACCCTAAAAGCCTTTAGTTGAGTCAAGGAGTTTTACAATTATCCTAATTAACCCTCAACAAGTTACAATTGAAAACTCACTCAACCAATTAAGAATTACTATTACAAGTGAAGCAACATTCACCAAGGTTTTACTCCTCCAAATGAGTAACCTCACAATCCCCACTTTTCCCACACCTATACAACTAATAAAGAATATTTCTACCCAAATATTTCACTTGTAAGCTTGTATTTCATGTAAGCAAAAGTCTATTATCTTCTTGAACTTGTGGGTATTTATAAAGTGTAAGAAATGGCCTCAAGAAACTCTCCAACGGTCAAAAATATGGCTGTTAGAAAAATAGCCGTTGGAATATCGGACGTCCGGTATGTTCTTCTTAACGCTTATCGGACGGCTGATGGATTTTCTGCGTCCGAACCTGGTCGAAGAGTTTGTATTTCCTCTTTAATTCAATCGAACGTCCGGTGATGATGATATGCGTCCGATAGGAGTGTCCGATACTTCCCCTATCTATCAGATGTCCGGTACTTCAATTTGAGCATCCGATAGTAGTTCTTCTGAGTGTTCTTAATCTATATCGGACGTCCGGTACTAGCTTTCAAGCGTCCGACAGAATTGAGTTTCTTTTACTCTTTTTGATTGAATCTTTCATTGTCTCCATTTGCACCTAAGGATCTGAGCTGGCATTTTTCTCAGTTGAAAACATTAGTTTGAATTATCCAATTGTTTTGTAAACATCAAAATCTGGGATCAAGATTGACAGAGTAGGTAATAATTAACTTATGATTAACAAATTATCTATTAATTGATTAGTCATAGTTAATAAATAATTGTGCAAATCACGTGCTAAGTATGAATAGTGTTAGTTAATTAAACATTGTACAGTGGATAGTGTATTATTTTAAAAAAAAAACGTAATTGGCTTCCAAGAGCTCCTACCTACCTTTAAAAAAATCAAATTAACAACATTAAGAAAATTCTTGGACTTAAAACATCACAACACTCTTTATCATTTATATTAGATAGTTATAATTGGACATTAATTAATAAAGCCATATAAATAACAAGGGCAAAAGACCAAAAAGCTCCCTACGACTTACGTAATGTTTAGTTTTACTCCCTATAATTTAAAAATCTACAATTTAGTTCCCTATGATTTTAACTAAAATGTAACTTTGACAGAAATCATTCAAACTAACGGTAGGATGTAAAATGTCAAAATTGCCCTTATGATAAAATATTGAGAAGCTCCTTGTGGTTACAATAATGTTCAATTTAACTCCTTGAGATTTAAAAACCTATATTATGACTCCTTGAGGTTTTAATTAAATTGAAACATTGACAAAAAATGTCTAAATTAACAGTTATATGTAAAATGTCATAATTGTCCCATTCTTCTCTTTAGCTCGCCACAAAACCCATTATCTCCTTCTGGCATTCTCAATATCCCAACTCCATTACCACAATCACAATCAATACCATCCTTTTCTTCTTCTTTTTAAAATAAAAAATAAAAAATAAGGAATAATAGAGATAGAACCTAAGATCTGAATCACTACATGATTTTCTCAAATATGAATCTTCACCTTTTTGATAACATCTTTATTTCAGAAAGGAAGGAAAAAGACATCCAAATGTCCCTTCAAACTTTGATTTTTTTCTTTGTCTTTAAAATTTATCTAGATTTCTTCTGTAATTTAGGAGTGCAACTGGGTTTGCAAAACTTTTATAACTTCTCTCAAAATCCAAACTCAAGAATCTAAAGGGCACTCGGGAGAATACCATGACACAAAAGATGTATCCATCATTTTGCTGCTGTAGAGGAGCCAAAGAATGGGTTTTGAAACCCTAAAAGTGAGTTTTCATTCATTCGTTAGGGTAAATTTGTCAATCTATTTGAACGGTTTCTGTCAAATTACATTTAAGTTAGAACCACAGGAGCTAAATTGTAAATTTTCAAACCACAAGGAGTTAAATTGAACATTAATAAAGCTCGTGTCTCTCAAATTTAGTTAGTTTGGACGGTTTCTATTAACTTTTCACTTTAGTTAAAAGTTGTGGAAGTCATAATGTAGGTTTTCTAAACTTAGGGAGTTAAAATTGAACATTAGTCAAACCACAAGAAGGTTCTCTGTATTTTATCCAAATAACAACCGTAATTATACAAAATAAATACGATCTATGGTCCACACATCCAGTATGATCCAATTTGTATTTCTAGATTAACTAGATTTTAAGTAAATAATCAGGTGGGCTAGACAAATTAAATGTAAAAGTCAAAAAATTCTGAAAAAAAATTTCTGAACGAATCCAACATATTTAATTTTAAAAAGAAATTTTGTCTCTTATTTTCCAAGAAATTAGACACCTTATTGTTTAAATTTTTTGTACCTATGAAATAAATTTAGACTGGTAGCAGCAGATGCTTTAAAAATAATTTTGCACCATTTCTTATCAGCCTGCTCCATGCAGTTGATCAACACTCGATCAACAGCTAGGAAGCAACATATCATCTATTGCAGCACATGGTTTACTATTTGGTGACAGAATTTTTTTTCAATCCTATTTGCTTCGCCGCACATTTAACAAAAGCTTTTCAAAAACAAAAATGTTTGCTTTGCCGCATGTATTAAAAAAAAATTTTGAAGCTATGATCTGAAAAAAGCTTACATTCATGAATGTGATAAAATAAAAATTTGCAACACAGAAGTAATTGACGCATTACACAAAAATAAAAAAATAAAAAAATAAAAAAAAATAAAAACTGCTTTAGCTATCGCCGCATTTGGTAGCACTTGGCTGCAGCATCTACCAAATGTGGCAATCTTAATGGAGAAACAAATCCCAAAACTCTATAATTGTGATGATTTTTGAATCGAGAAATATTTCTAGAAATTTGTCTCAAAATACAGATAACAAATTTTGCTCATGAATAATTATTAATGCGAGAGTCCGAAAATTTAACCTAATTCGGTATTGTTAATTGAAAATTTTCGTATATAGTAATCACTTCATTACTAATAGAGTTGTGTGCTTAATTGCTTCTTGTATTTAATTAGGTGTTCAGAAATATTTTACATTAGTAGGTCATTAAACCCTAGGGACTTAAATTTAGATAGACTAGGAATTAACAGGGTAATAATATGACCAAAAAAATTTAAATTCATTGAGTTGAAAATATTTTGTCATAATGCGAAAAATTGGACAAGTGTCATTATTTTTGCCATTTATCAAATTTTAAGTTAAATGACCAAATTACCCTCTAATTTCTACCAAAATAACCATGCAACCAAAAGGCTTTTGACAAAACCAAAAGTTTCAAGCAAATTAATCTATTTTCCACCATTTCTTGAACTTAGAAAGAGAAAGTTAGAGAGAGAGGGAGCCGAGAATGAAGAAAAATCTTGAGGAAAAGAGAACTTCATTCTTGATTGGATTCTTCTTGCTCAAACAAGCAAATAAGGGAGAAACAACGTTGCTCAGAATTTTCCAGCTTCAATCTTGTACAAAGAAGGTAATTTCCAACACAAAATTCTTTCATTCTTTTGGAAAAAAAAGTCTACATCTGTGCATGTTGAATTGGAGATTGGATACTTGAGTTTCTTGGAGAAATTTCTTGTTTTGATTGAATTCTTGCTGGAAAATTTTGTTAAAGCTGACCAAACAATACGAAGCTTGTGCATGATGATTTTTGGTGAAATTTTGCTAGAGTTCAAGGTAGAAGACTTGTATGATGATTATATATGAATGCATGTTAAATTTTAGTTGAATGGTATGAGTTTTGTGGAAGAAAGTTTCCTTTTCCTTGCTGCATTTCTATATTTTGAGCTTATAGAAGGTGGTTTAGTTTGTGGCTTTATACTTGAGACATTGATGGATTTTTTTCCAAGAACCTATGCTATATGTCATATTACATGCTGGATATAATATATATGTGTGTGTTTGATATTTTAAGCAAGTGAAAAGGATGGAAATCTTGATGAAAAATTGAAGATCAATGCTGGAAATTTCCAAGTTTGGTAGCCGAGAGAGTGAGAGAGATTATTGGCTTTATTTCTTGAAAATTTGATGGTGATTTGATGAAAATTTGCCTAAGATACTTCACAAACCTTTGATCTTAACATGCATGTGGTTTTCCCTGGATTTAAACTAGAAAAGTTGAAGATTTTGAAGTAAAACTGAGAAACAAGCATTTGGATTCTGATTTAATGCTGGCCGAGAGTAGAAAGGGGAAAGATTTTTTAATGTAACCTTTAAATTTTGGGTTGTTCTTGGCTGAAAATTAACTTGGATCAACTAGGAAATAAAAGCTTGATTCCTAATAATTTAAAGCCTCATCTCAATGAGTTTTAATGCTTAAACCACCTATCTATTACTCTAGAAATTGTGCTTAAGATTGTACATTGAATATCTAGTTTAAAGGAGGAAATGAATCAAAGTATAAAAGTACTAGATTGATTTGGGATAGTTAAAGTTTTAAAACTTAGAAACACCTGAATAATTGTGGTTGAAACATTTTCCTCAGGAGTCGAGAGTGATTGAGCAACTAATCCAGAACTCAAAACTTAAACTACTCAAATTGGTGAGTATTCCTTATGCACAACTTGTGGTTAAATTTCTTCCATGATTTGATTGAGAATATCTTAAGTGTATATTAATTGTCCAATATTACAGGCGAGTGTGTACTTTATCGCACTCAACCTAATTGAAATGAATGTGCATGACTGTAAGCCGAATATGTACTTTATCACATCGGTTGAACTGGGGTCCAAAAACTTATTGTCAGTCGGCCTTTGTCAATAGCTTTGAGTAAATGATCGATATACTCGAGTATTACTACCAAGTGAGATGATCACCAAAAATGAAATGAAAAGTACTGTTGGGAAGATTTGGAGTTTGAAGTTAGAGATGTGGCATTTCTAAGAGTTATTCCCTTAAGAGGAAGTCTCAAATCTAGAAAAGGGAAAAATTTTAAACCAAGATATGTAAGACCCTTTAAGATCCTCCAGAAAGTAGGGAAGGTGGCATACCGATTAGAACTACCTATGGACTTGTCTAGAATCCATAACATTTTTCACATTTCATGGCTAAAAAAATATCATCCCGATCCAACTCATATACTTCAGCATGGAAACATCGAATTAGACGAATCATTGACCTATAAGGAACAACCCTACAACTCTTGGACTGGAAGGTGAAAGAGTTAAGAACTAAACAAATCCCCTAGTCTAGGTTCTATGGAAGCATCATGGATTAGAAGAAGCAACTTGGGAATTGGAGGAAAAGATGCAAAGGAATTACCCCGAATTCTTCATTAGCAAAGGTATGAACTTCGAGGTTGAAATTCTTTTAAGGGGAAGAGGGTGTGAGAGTCCAAAAATTTAACCTAATTCGGTATTATTAATTGAAAATTTTTGTATATAGCAATCACTTCATTACTAATTGAGTTGTGTACTTCATTGCTTGTTGTATTTAATTAAGTGTTTAGAAATGTTTTACATTAGTAGGTGATTAAACCCTAGGGACTTAAAATTAGATAGATTAAGAATTAATAGGGTAATACTATGACTAACAAAATTTAAATTGGTTTGAGTTAAAAATATTTTATCATAACGCGAAGAATTGGACAAGTGTCATTATTTTTGCCATTTGTCAAAATTTAAGTCAAATGATCAAATTACCCTCCAATTTCTACCAAAATAATCATGCAACAAAAGTTTTTTGACAAAACCAAAAATTTCAAGCAAGTTAATCCATTTTCCACCATTTCTTGAACTTAGAAAGAGAAAGTTCGAGAGAAAGGAAGCCGAGAGTGAAGGAAAATCTTGAGGAAAAGAAAAATTAATTTTTTTTTATTGGATTCTTCTTGCTCAAACAAGAAAACAGGGGAGAAACAACCTTGCTCAAAAATTTCCAACTTCAATCTTGTACAAAGAAGGTAATTTCCAACATAAAATTCTTCATTCTTTTGGAAAAACTACTCTACAATCTTTGCATGTTAAATTGAAACTTCGAAATGTGAGTTTCTTGGAAAAATTTCTTGTTTTGGTTGAATTCTTGCTGGAAATTTTTGTTAAAATTGACCGAACTATATGAAGCATGTGCATGATGATTTTTGGTGAAATTTTGCTAGAGTTTCAAGGTAGAAGACTTGTATGATGATTATATATGAATACATGTTAGATTTTAGTTAAATGGTATAAGTTTTGTGGAAGAAAGTTTTATTTTCCTAAGATTTTAGTTTAATGGTACAAGTTTTGTGGAAGAAAGTTTTATTTTCCTTGCTAAATTTCCAGATTTTGAGCTTATAGAAGGTGGTTTAGTTTATGGCTTTATACTTGAGACATTGTTGGATTTTTTTTTCGAGAACCTATGCTATATGTCATATTACATGTTGGATATAATATATATGTGTGTGTTTGATATTTTAAGCAAGTGAAAAGGATGGAAATCTTGATGAAAAATTGAAAATCTTTGCTGGAAATTTCAAAGTTTGGTAGCCGAGAGAGTAAGAGAGATTATTGACTTTATTTCTTGAAAATTTGATGGTGATTTGATGAAAATTTTGCCTAAGATACTTCGTAACCCTTGATCTTAACATGCATGTGGTTTTCCTTGGATTTAAACTAGAAAATTTGGAGATTTTGAAGTATAATTGAGAAACAAGCATTTGGATTCTGATTTAATACTGGCCGAGACTAGAAAGGGGAAAGATTTGTCAATGTAACCTTTAAATTTTGGGTTATTGTTGGCTAGAAATTAATTTGGATCAGCTAGTAACTAAAAGCTTGATTCCTAATAATTTAGAGTCTCAACTCAATGAGTTTTAATGCTTAAACCACCTATCTATTACTCTAGAAATTGTGCTTAAGATTGTACATTGAATATCTAGTTTAAAGGAGGAAATGAATCAAAGTATAAAAGTACTAGATTGATTTGGGATAGTTAAAGTTTTAAAACTTAGAAACACCTGAATAATTGTGGTTGAAACATTTTCCTCAGGAGTCGAGAGTGATTGAGCAACTAATCCAGAACTCAAAACTTAAACTACTCAAATTGGTGAGTATTCCTTATGCACAACTTGTGGTTAAATTTCTTCCATGATTTGATTGAGAATATCTTAAGTGTATATTAATTGTCCAATATTACAGGCGAGTGTGTACTTTATCGCACTCAACCTAATTGAAATGAATGTGCATGACTGTAAGCCGAATATGTACTTTATCACATCGGTTGAACTGGGGTCCAAAAACTTATTGTCTGTCGGCCTTTGTCAATAGCTTTGAGTAAATGATCGATATACTCGAGTATTACTACCAAGTGAGATGATCACCAAAAATGAAATGAAAAGTACTGTTGGGAAGATTTGGAGTTTGAAGTTAGAGATGTGGCATTTCTAAGAGTTATTCCCTTAAGAGGAAGTCTCAAATCTAGAAAAGGGAAAAATTTTAAACCAAGATATGTAAGACCCTTTAAGATCCTCCAGAAAGTAGGGAAGGTGGCATACCGATTAGAACTACCTATGGACTTGTCTAGAATCCATAACATTTTTCACATTTCATGGCTAAAAAAATATCATCCCGATCCAACTCATATACTTCAGCATGGAAACATCGAATTAGACGAATCATTGACCTATAAGGAACAACCCTACAACTCTTGGACTGGAAGGTGAAAGAGTTAAGAACTAAACAAATCCCCTAGTCTAGGTTCTATGGAAGCATCATGGATTAGAAGAAGCAACTTGGGAATTGGAGGAAAAGATGCAAAGGAATTACCCCGAATTCTTCATTAGCAAAGGTATGAACTTCGAGGTTGAAATTCTTTTAAGGGGAAGAGGGTGTGAGAGTCCAAAAATTTAACCTAATTCGGTATTATTAATTGAAAATTTTTGTATATAGCAATCACTTCATTACTAATTGAGTTGTGTACTTCATTGCTTGTTGTATTTAATTAAGTGTTTAGAAATGTTTTACATTAGTAGGTGATTAAACCCTAGGGACTTAAAATTAGATAGATTAAGAATTAATAGGGTAATACTATGACTAACAAAATTTAAATTGGTTTGAGTTAAAAATATTTTATCATAACGCGAAGAATTGGACAAGTGTCATTATTTTTGCCATTTGTCAAAATTTAAGTCAAATGATCAAATTACCCTCCAATTTCTACCAAAATAATCATGCAACAAAAGTTTTTTGACAAAACCAAAAATTTCAAGCAAGTTAATCCATTTTCCACCATTTCTTGAACTTAGAAAGAGAAAGTTCGAGAGAAAGGAAGCCGAGAGTGAAGGAAAATCTTGAGGAAAAGAAAAATTAATTTTTTTTTATTGGATTCTTCTTGCTCAAACAAGAAAACAGGGGAGAAACAACCTTGCTCAAAAATTTCCAACTTCAATCTTGTACACAAAGAAGGTAATTTCCAACATAAAATTCTTCATTCTTTTGGAAAAACTACTCTACAATCTTTGCATGTTAAATTGAAACTTCGAAATGTGAGTTTCTTGGAAAAATTTCTTGTTTTGGTTGAATTCTTGCTGGAAATTTTTGTTAAAATTGACCGAACTATATGAAGCATGTGCATGATGATTTTTGGTGAAATTTTGCTAGAGTTTCAAGGTAGAAGACTTGTATGATGATTATATATGAATACATGTTAGATTTTAGTTAAATGGTATAAGTTTTGTGGAAGAAAGTTTTATTTTCCTAAGATTTTAGTTTAATGGTACAAGTTTTGTGGAAGAAAGTTTTATTTTCCTTGCTAAATTTCCAGATTTTGAGCTTATAGAAGGTGGTTTAGTTTATGGCTTTATACTTGAGACATTGTTGGATTTTTTTTTCGAGAACCTATGCTATATGTCATATTACATGTTGGATATAATATATATGTGTGTGTTTGATATTTTAAGCAAGTGAAAAGGATGGAAATCTTGATGAAAAATTGAAAATCTTTGCTGGAAATTTCAAAGTTTGGTAGCCGAGAGAGTAAGAGAGATTATTGACTTTATTTCTTGAAAATTTGATGGTGATTTGATGAAAATTTTGCCTAAGATACTTCGTAACCCTTGATCTTAACATGCATGTGGTTTTCCTTGGATTTAAACTAGAAAATTTGGAGATTTTGAAGTATAATTGAGAAACAAGCATTTGGATTCTGATTTAATACTGGCCGAGACTAGAAAGGGGAAAGATTTGTCAATGTAACCTTTAAATTTTGGGTTATTGTTGGCTAGAAATTAATTTGGATCAGCTAGTAACTAAAAGCTTGATTCCTAATAATTTAGAGTCTCAACTCAATGAGTTTTAATGCTTAAACCACCTATCTATTACTCTAGAAATTGTGTTTAAGATTATACATTGAATATCTAGTTTAAAGGTAGGAAACGAATCAAAGTATAAAAGTACTATATTGATTTGGAATAGTTGAATTTTTTAAACTTAGAAACACATGAATAATTGTGGTTGAAACCTTTTCCTCAGGGTTCGAGAATGATCGAGCAACTAATACGGAATCCGAATCTTAAACTACTCAAATTGGTGAGTGCTCCTTATGTGTAATTTGTGATTCAATTTCTTCTATGATTTGATTGAGAATATCTTAAGTGTATATTAATTGTCCAATATTACAGGCGAGTGTGTACTTTATCACACTCAACCTAATTGAAATAGTTTCATATTCTTAATTGATTGAAATGAATGTGCATGACTGTAAACCAGATGTGTACTTTATCACATCGGTTGAACTAGAGCCCAAACTCATTGTCAGTTGGCCTTTATCAATAGTGTCGCGCCCCATTAATAATTATAGATAAGAAAATAAGCATTGAAGGAAATTTTTTTGTTTTTTTTTTTGAAATGATTTTGTGGGTTTTTTTAAGTAAAATAAAAAGAAAAAGGGCCTAAAATGGGACTTGGCAAAGGCGACGGATTTGGGCCCACTAAAGTCTAGAAAAAGGGTTCTTAAAAATTTGGAGCCGCCACTCGATATAGAATTTAAGTGTATCGAGCCACCTAAAGAGAGATTTTAATTTTTGAGAAAAATATAATCAAACCCTTTAATTAGACAACTCCAGGTCTTTTGATAATCAGAGAAATGAATTCGGGAGCTACATTTGTGAAGAGGGAAGGTCAAGGTTTTACCCTCAAGCACCCCCAACACCCGGCAAAAACCGATTGCGAGTTTGACTTTATTCTCTTAATTTTAAGGCCAAAAAACGAGTTAATTTAAGCTAAACACATAACATGTAATTAATATTTAAACACATAAAACATGCATAGTACATAAAAGTAAAATAAACAAAAATAATTGGATTCCAAGGCTTCCGTTGGAAAAGCCAAGGAATAATACACTCTCGGCCCACTCGATCACATTGCACAAGTAATAACTAGAAAAATAAAAGAAAAAAAAAAGACGAAATTACAAGGATTGAATGTCCTATGCCCCTTATGGGTTACATCACTTCTAAACAAAGAAAACAAAATAAATTACAACTTGGCAAAAGGAAGAAGCTAACTAAGAAATACTAAGTACTCTCTAGGACCTAATTGAAAACACCTAAAATAAGTTTCGGGGTCAAATTACAGCATGAGGAAAAGTGGAGGACTAATGCTGCAATATTTGCAACATGTCATCTTCTCCAAGCGGACGGAATTCCATTGCTGCTACAAGCTTTCTTCTTTGCCGGGAAAACCACGGAAACTTCAGCCCCGCCAAGCTCCAAAGTAAAATGAAACTCACACAAACTCTCACACACACCCAATAACACCCTAAAACTCAAGTTCATACCAAGAATAATAATAATAATAAACGAAAAACAGAAAAACTGTAAAAGAGACAATCCGTACATGTAAATCTCTCAGGGCTCTCCTTTTTTACCGGAAAACTAACGAGCTCCGGAGAGCTTTGGACTGACCGGAGCTATTCCTTACACGCATAGACATACTTGATTCGTGAAATTTGCTGTTTTGATTCAAAATTTCGTTTGGGCATTTCTTCAAACAGTTTAAGTGCATTAATAAATTTAACCGATTTCATAAAATCTTTTTATAGCCAGTCCAAAATTTACAGCCAGCCATCCAAACCCATCATGTAGTGATGAAAATCACAGTCAAAATCAACACGTAAATCTCCAAAAGACACAGATATCTTGCTTAAGAAAAAGAAAAGAAAAGAAACAGACAAGTCACATAATTCTTATAGCTCCATTGACAAAAGCAGAAATTAAATATAGGAAAGGGTAAAAGAAAGCTTCACAGTGTTTTCCCGGAGAAGTTTGGTCGGCAGTGGCGATAGATTTCCAGTGGCAATAGCTCCGACTCCTCCTCCTTTTTTCTTTTCTTTTCTTCTTGGTCTTCACCTCTGTTTTTGTTCTTTTTGATTTCCTTACCACACGGATGATGGTAGATTACGATTATGTTATCAAGCTCAAAAGAAGGGATCAAAAGTGATAAAATCAGTTGGGTCTTTTGTCTCGGCTTCTTGTTGATGATGAAAAATGAATGATGAAAATGAAGGCTGAAAGAAAACTTTTTCGATGAAATTAGAAAAACTCCAGGCTTAGACTAGTTCTCTGTTCTTCCTTCTCTACCCGACTTGGAGAGATGAAGCCCTCCTCCCCTTTTTTTTTTTTTTTTTTGCTTGGTGGGATCTAGTACTAGTGGGAATAGGTAAGAATGAGTTGTCAGTGTGTGTACCATGTGTGTACTTGTGTGTGTTAAATGATATTGGATAAGACCAAGAAAAATTCCTGGAAACCCTCAAAAGCCTAAAAAAATAAAAGTAAAATCTTTGAAATGAAATTACCTATTTACCCATCCTTTTAAGAAAATAAAAACTAGTTAAAAATCGGTGTCTACAAATAGTGTTGAGTAAATGATCGGTATACTCAAGTATTACCACCAAGTGAGGTGATCCCCAAAAATGAATGAAAAGTACTGTTGGATATTGTTTTTTATTTTGGAGGGTATAAGGTGGAGAAAGGTGGAGTGTGCAGTGATGATGAGATGGCTCATGGAGTAATTGTATCGTTTGAATTGAATGTTTTGCTGCTTTATGATGTGATTGATATATCTTGATTATGCTTCAATTGTTGATTGTGTTATTTGATTGGAACCTTATTGGGCGTAAGCTCACTCCTTTAAGTGATTTTCTTTACAGGAGTTGATCGAGAGAGCGATTGGGTTGGTTAGGAGAAAATTTGAAGCTTTTGTTGTCATTTTATAATTTCTAAACTCTATCATTGAATTAGATGCATAATGTAGCTTTTGTATCTTTTGGGTTGTAAATAAGTTTAAATTATGATGGTTCGATGAATTGAATCGAATGTTAAATGTTGATATCTTTTGGATTGAGATAATTTAGTGAGTCCTGCCAAGAGCCAAACAGGTAATCCGCTAAATCTTAAGGTACGCCAAATCCTAAGGTACGCCCTAGGGGGAGGTGGGGTCATCACAATTAATTCAGAAATTAATTTTCCAAGAATTTGAGAAATGAATAAGTAAACAAAAATCTTTTTTGTTAAGGAAAAATTGCCAAACTGGTCCCTTACATTTTCCAAGAAAAACTTTTTTGATCTCTCATATTTAAAATCAACGACATTAGTCATTAACATCAGTGTTGTTAGACGAATCAAGCGGCGGCCGGTTGAATCGTGAACCGGCCTTCTTTCCGGGTTGATCAGTAGCACAAAACCACTTTAGTCAAAAAATCAAAGCCGTCAAAACCAAAAAATCGGTGATCCGGTTTGGATTGATTCTTGAACTTTTCTTTATTATTTTTCCAAACATGATTTAAGTTACCTAAATTGTAAAACCTTTGTTTATTTAAAGGAATAAGAAAATCGACCCACTTAGTGTAAAAACTAAAAGCACTCATATTCTTAAATGATTTCTAATTCAAGAAATTTTTATCTCTATCATCTTATCAATTTATCATCATTGATTTCAACTTATATTATAAAGCCATATTTCCAATAGAATGATCTCAAATTGGATATAACTTATGTTAATTTAGTTTTCCAATAGTTTTGAATAATGAATATATTTTAGACCGCAATTGATTTTTATAAATTTTAGGCGTACATTTTATAATAGGCCTAATATTTTGAAAGACTTTGTTTATTTTATCAAAATATAACTAAGAATTTAATTTCAATATTTTTGAAAACTTATAAAAATATAAAATAATTATGACATCATGCTGACGTCAACGGATTTTTTAGAACTGTCCAACCGATCCGACCAATTGACCCCTAACCCAGTGGTATAGCCGAGTCATTACCCGGTCCGGATTTAACAACATTGATTAACATATAAAAATGTATGCCCGATTGGTCCTAGAGCTCATTTCGCTCGGTTTTCTGGCCAAAAAATGCATGCTGCTATCATGTGTCTATATTTTCAAGGGGTATAATGGAAACATGCTTCATCCTCTTTTTTTTTTTTTTTTAAATGGCCACTAAATCCAATCCACCCTTTCACCCCTTCCCCATTTCTATCTATCAAAACCCTAAATAAATAAAGAGGCACCCTTGGAAACCAGTAGGCATATACTCCCATATTGATCTTTCACATAATCTTTCAAACTAATCTACAACACCACCACAATTATCCCAAAACCACCACCAACACTGCTATAATTATCCCCAACAAAGAAAAAAAGAAGAAGAAAAAGGCTTCACATGATTTTTCAAACTAATCCAAAAAATGGGTAAAGCTGCTAAACCCAAAAAAAAAAAAAAAATCGTTCTTTCATCAAAATCACTAGACCCAACTCAGATTTGACTTAGAAGATTCAATAGATACTCATAAATATCAACCTTTGCGGTATCTATAAGTCAATGAGGTACAATCAAGTCTATGGTGATTTTTCAGTAAACAGCAAAAGAGGAATAAAAAGAAGGAGACCACAAATAGAGACACACTGAGCCATGGGAGAATGGATGTGATCAAAGGTAGTGTGAGTGAAACAAATACCCTTCTTCTTCTACTATTTAATACGTTGAATTTCGACTACAATTAGTGCTTCTACAGTTCTCCTTATAGTAGTATGTTACTACAACAGCATCCTGAGAGTTTCGCAAGTTGTGTGCAGTTTGAGAGGTTTCACAAGTATTTTCCATTTTCGCAAGTTTTGTGGAAGAAAGGGTTGCTTGGCTTTGGTGGGCTTTTTTTTTTTTTTTTTAATAAAGGGAATGAAGTGTGTTTCCATTCTTACCCTTAAAAACATGGGCACGTGACAAGGCCTGCAGTTTTTGACCGGAGAAGTGAGCGGAATTAACCTCTAGGACCAATCCGGTAGACATTTACATGTTAGGGACTAATGTGCCTGATTTTAAGTATGAGGGACTAAAAAAGTTTTTTTTTTAAATGTGAGGGACCAATTTAGTAATTTTCTCTTTTATTAATTTCCCAAGAAATAATTCCTAATCATAAATAAATATCAAATTTATTAATATGAATAAAAACATTAACTCATTAAGATATTACCTTTAAACTATGGAATAATATCAGAAACCTCCCCTAAAGTTTTTCATAATATTACTCAACTCTCTTGAGATTTTTAAAATCTCATTTACCTTCATCGAATTGACATTTTTTGTAATATTTGAGCCATTTTAGAGAAAATGCAAAAAAGATAAAACATTTGTTCCAATACTACCCTTATATTATCCTAGTTGTGAAGTTTACAGCAAAAATAAAAATTAAATAAGGTTAAATTTTTATAAGATGTAAATTTCTTGACTTAAACTATTCATTTTAGTTGTATTAGAACAAAAATAAAATTTACACCTTGAAAGATTTACACAGTGAAAAATTGACACATACGAAGAGATTATTTTAGTTTTCAATGCAACTTAAACTACATCATCTATTAAAACATATTTTTCAAAAAATTTCTTAATTTTCTTAATTATGACTGTCCACAAAAACTTTCAAGGTGTTTAATTACTTACTAAAATCCTCCTAAGTGTTTGACTTTGATTAGATTTAATTTATTCACGTCCTTTGCTATCTCAGCATGATCTCGATGTAGAGAAATATGGAACCTTATTAGATAGCAATTTGTTTTTTTTTTCCTTAATATACATTTTTTGGATTAAAATTTTATTTCAATTTCACTTTTTGCTTAAATAGTTATTAAGAGCAAGGATAATGTTCTCAATTTATGACCTTTGATAGGACTAGTTAGTTTCGTCAAATTGACAAGAGAATTTAGCGAGATTTTGAAAATCTCAGCAGAGCTAAGTGAGGGGTGGTTTTTGAAATTATCCCTTAAACTATTCAAGTTTATAATTTATGTAACTTAATTCCTCATTTTTTCAAACCGCAACTTCTCTATCTCTACAATAATAAAGCCAAAACCTTGTCAAGTTGGAGTTAACAATTATGGTACTTTATGTATTGCCAAAATTATCCCTATCAATTCCTACTTAATCACAAGTTTATATATTTTCAGATTTACTCCTATTAACTCCTATTTAATTACATATTTATCCCTATTAACTCCTACTTAATCAAATCTATTTCATCCCAATTTTCAGTTATCCTAATCAACTGCTATCTCTTTTTTCTTTTAAGAAATTTTCCTTCTAAATTTACATACATGTAGAGTGTGCCATTCCCACTAGTGCTACTTAAAGATTGAGATATCAGCGTTTAAAAAAATGGGGTATTAATTTGTAAATTCAATTAAAATTAGCTACTTAAACGACAACGTTTAGCTGGACTTCACTTTCACGGGCTATTAAAATTAGAAGCAAGGCCGCCCAAATATTTCCTCAAAGTCTAAATCTCCGCTTGTCGAGAAAATGCCTAAATTGCCCCCCGATGGTAGTCGAATGGTTAGTGGCTTCCTCCTTAGGGGCTGCTGACCAGGTTTCGACTCTCACGGATAACATTGTTGTGCATCCTAGGACGGCTCTACACAGCCGCAGTGGGGACTAGTCTGGCAAAAAAAAAGCTGGGATACCCCCTTTGTTGACAAAAAAAAAAAAAAAGAGAGAGAGAAAATGCCTAAATTAATTTGTAATGGACGGGAGCAAGAAGTCTCCATAAGGAAATCCCTAAGATCACACAAGGCAAGTGGAGAAATTGATTCTCCTTTCGAACTTAAATCAGGATTTGATGCAAACAACAAACTACTCCCCACGTATCTTATAATCTCAGATTGCCACCCCTCCATGTTGTGTAATGTTTAATATACTTCCGTTGAATGGGATAGTATTAATTGATTGTTTGTGTCTGACGCTCTTCGTCAAGACGTAATTTTCAATTTTTTGCCCCCAGATTTGTCAATTAATATCCATTGTGCTTTCAATATTGTATGCAAATTAACATGATCTTCGTGATCTTATAATTCAAATTTTACAATAGGACACAATATTTAATATTTTCTAGTGCATTTTTTTTCACAGTAAGTTAAATTTTGTTAAAATTAGATAAGTTGGTTTGATATATCTATCTTACTAGTGATCAGGATCAATTCTTTGTAAGTTACAAAATGGCTAGAGGAGGTTAGTGTAAATTTAGAGGAGCTTAGTTTGTAATTACAGGTTAGAAAGAAATGTTTCCTTTTCTTTTAATTACATGGAATTACATGGAAAGCTATTATAGTTTAAGTAAAAAACAAATGGATGCTTATTTTCGGCAAACACTACCTGTGTCTCCTTGATGGTTAGTTGTTACTTAATTGATAATTAGTTTTGTCATCCTTTGTTTTCATTTTTTGTTGGGTAATCAAGTGCTTCTTGCCATTGGAATTAATGATTTCTCAACTGATGGTAATCTGTACATGATACCCTTTTTTGTGTAAATGTATCGGTTGCATAATTGTTCTGCATTTGGTAATTGGTCTTTTGTGCTTTTTGTTACAAATGCATAAGTTGGGCTGCATTTGTGTATAATCTGGATCTCTGTGTATGTGGAGAAGAAGATCCTATTATGTTAATAGGACAAATTGGTGGATATATATGATTACCGATCATAACAAAACTTCTCTCTCACTCGAAGATCATTCCGTTTATATGCTAATAGGAAATTAATAGTATAATGCCGAAGTAGTTCTCATCATCTTTATCCTGACCCTTTTCTTTGTATGTTTTAATAATGCTCAGCCCCTTAAACTTATACTTGAGTATCATTTTATTCTCTCAAATTTTTGAGACTGGTAGTTAATTGACTATTGTAAAATGAATCTAAGAGTGCAATTAATCTCTTAGGGTAGAGAATTCTGCTATTCATGTGTAACTACGTTTTAAACTGGTTGTTGGAGGATGATTTTTTTGTTAGAGGACCAAACGCGGCAACATGTAAAGGATTTAAGAGGTAAAGTAATACGAGGTCATAGCTTTGAGGTCGTTAAGTGCAATTAACCATTTTTACTTTTGTTTTGTTGTCACCCAACAATCACAGGGCTAATATGAGCAATCAGTGTCAGGTCTACTCAGGAAATCTACAACTATGCATGTGACCTTTAATTGTATCATTGACTATTTGCAAGTTAGATAACTTCAGAATCTACAACTTTCAACTCATATGAGGAGGCAATACACTATGGATTTACTTTATCCTTCTGCTAGTAGTTATTCTGGTTCTACTTTCTATGAAAATCCTGAACTTTGCTACTAGTGTGGTTGGTGATGAAGTTCTTGTTTATATGATTTGGTGGCAAAATATAACCTTATACCTATGATCTTTGTTACAATCTTTCTGTTGAAGTACTATGTTAGGAATTCATTGCTCGAACAGCCATGTTGCTGTACCTTTAGTACTTAAGGCTTTGCAAATGTTCCTATTACACTTGAGTTACTTCACTAGACGAGCTTCTCGTTTTTCAGCTCTTTTTCATGGTTTTGAGCTGAAGAGCTGCAAATGTTACCAGTGGCAAATACGATACGATGACTATGTGAGCTTGTTCTGGAGAGGGGATACTGGCTTTTTCTTTACAAGTTTTCACTTTTGACAGTACATTCTTTTTTTTTTTTTTTTCCGCAATCTTGTTGAAGAAAATATTGGTGCTTAGTTAGTTCCCTGTCTTCCTTAAATAGTGCATTGGTGTTATCTGGTAATTGCAGAGGCAACTTGGAGAATATTTGATGCGAACCCGAATCTCCAAACTCCCGCTCTTGAAGACATGAGTTGGCGACGCAGTGGAATGATCTATCTTGAACAGGTTATGGGTACAAAAGGGATGGAAATCCTACGACCCCTCTAACTCTCGAGATTGCAAACCTATGAATTGAATCTCAACCCACAATCTAGCGAATTAGCGAACCAAGGAATTTGGTAGAAAAGCGCCACAACTCAACGCGTTCTTGAATTGATAAGCCTAAACTTGAACAAAGGAACTCATTCACTTTGTATCAAGGGACGTTCCCAAGGAACAAGAAAAGAGAAACTCTCAATTTTCATTAATCAAAGTCTTATGAAAAATATTGGAGAAGAAGGCTTATTTATAGCCTTTACAAAGACTCAAAATCCTATTTTAACTTGGACTCAAAAATACCTAAAAACCTAACCTAACTAGAATAGGCCAATCATGGCTTTATCTTTTAGGAAACTACTAAATAACAATTATTGAATATATAAGCTACCAAAATTCGGACATCATGACAAAGCCTTGGTCCGATATTATTCCTACTAAAATGACTTTAGGAAAACACGGGAAATTTAGACAATTGTGCCCTTGTTCTAAAAGACTTCAAACGGTAGCTTCATTCTTCAATTTTGAAACAAAGTATAAATCTTTGATCCAAGCCTTGTTTAAAGGAAGGAATCTAACGACCGTCTTGGAGCTTTAATCCCCCTGGATAAGAATATAAGAAATGACCCCAAAGCAAAGCGTGCATCATTCCATTTCTCATCAATATTATTGGGTGATTCTTGTGGATTCTGTAGCTTTTAACATATTGATGGGTCAATAACATTTCCAGTTGTGCAAAATCTCTTGGTTCCATTGCAGGAGAAAATGATGAAGCGTGGCAGAGGTCGCCCTAGAGAAAATTCGTTCTCCTCCTACTTATCATTCAAGGATGCCCGCCTGGAGTTCTTCAAAGTGTTCTTGCCTGATGTCAGTTCTCAACGGCTTGTAATACCTTGCCTCTTCCCTTTTTTTCTCTTTTCCATGCATAAAAAAAAAAAGGGTAAATTACATTTAACCCCCCTATAGTTTTGACTATTGCCACATAATCCCCCTATGTTTAAAAATATCCACTTCACCACCCTATGGTTTTATGTAAAGTGGATTTACCACTTTATATAAAAGTATAGGGGGGTGAAGTGGACGATTGCAAAAATCACAGGGGGTAAAGTGGATATTTATATGAATCATAAGGGGGTTGTATGGATATTAAAATTTTATCACACGCGCTTTTGGAGCGCGTTTGGTACAAAATTGTACATTCCGTCCACTTTCCACTTTACATAAAACCATAGGGGGATGAAGTGGATATTTTCAAACATTAGGGGGGTTATGTGGCAATAGTCAAAACCACAGGGGGTTAAATGTAATTTACCCAAAAAAAATTTTTGGTCTCATACATTGTGATGATTGAATGCATGCTATGTTTTGTTTTTATGTATTTTTTTTCATGATTCATGTTTTGGTGCTCTGCTGTTGATTTTCTGGCTGGAATTGAGAAATAGTGCATTCAATTTTTTTTTTTTGTCATCATCAATTCTTTCTTGTTCAACATGTTTAACTGCTCCTGGCTTTTCGGTTTGATCTAGTTGTAAGAAATTCTAAGTTCCAGTCCCATATTATAGGATTCAAAATTGATGAAATTGGTGTGCTATGTAGCTTAATTAATAACAGAAAAGAGGGTGTAATTTTCAGTTACTTACTATGGTCATTTGTACTCCGGGGATGCGCTGGTTGTAGATGCGAAAAATTATACAAAAATAGCTCATAATTGTACGCCTTTAATTTTCAAGTTGTGCGGCTTGCCCTTTTCACATTTTTTCCAAGTTTATATGGGGAACTGAAGAATGCCTGGCATTTAGGATATCAAGTAGTGAAAACTTGAATTCAAGTTGAGTGCATAAAGAATGGTTACAAGGTGGTTCAGGGGCCGGGCAATAGCAAATTGAACTTGCCTGGCAAGCAGTGGATGGGATTAATTCCAGCATTTGGTTCCCCTGCCATTTAAGTGCATACTTGAACTTGCAGGAGTTGAACTTGTTTGGTGCCTGTTCTTGGCATGTTTGTATCATGATCATAGTGGCAAAGAAAACTGTAAGCTGCATGGCTAATTGGGGTAGAGTCTCTGCTGATAGTAATTATAAAGGGTATGCCTTGAGCCCAATCTTGACTAACAATCACTTTTTTGGAATTTAGAAAAAAATATATCAATAACCAGTAAATCACTTTGCTGGAGTTTAAAAGGAAAGACAGCATTTTGAGTGTTTTCAGCAAGGTAATTTGGTCCAACAATCATGCCTCCTAGTTTACTTAGGTTTGGCTAAAAGCAGCAAGTATGACTTAAGAAGCTAACTTCTGTTGGCCCACAACATACTCTGCTTAGCAGAACATGGAGTTGGTTGTGGCAGAATGGGCTGATCCTTCTACTTAAATGGCTTGTACTTATTGATTTGGTGCTATTAAAGCAGTGTCCACTTTTTGATGTTGTCTTATTCTTCCATTAGTGAATATGGAACAATAAAGATCTGATTTTGACCAACTGTTTTCTGGTTATTCTTACTCAACACAAGTGTGTTATGTGTGGAAATTCTCAATTTTACATTTGGACTTACTACCAAGCTGTTGATTTTCGTCCCAACAGTGTTACAACCAAATGCTCAGCACCATGTGCACCTATTTGCATTTTTTGCAATATATCATACTGCTACCATTGCTTATTATTATATTCGCAAGGGAACCTTCTTAAGCACTTTGTTTTTCAATTGTTGAAAATAAGAGATAGTGGCAGACAACAAATATTTAAAGAAAGCCAATTTTGAAGTGTAAAATTCTTCACTAGTGTAAGCCTGGGGAAATAATACATTTTTCTGATACAAGTTTTTGTAAATTGTCTAGAAACTGATGCCTAACATGCTATGGGATCAGTTAAACTAATGACAATGTGATCTATGATTCTCTATGGAGTTTTGATTGTGACCTGCATCATCTTCTGTTGGCAGTGTGAATGATGTATCCACATGAACTTCCATTTGCTATATACTATGCTTTATATCACAAATTTGTATGATCTAGTATTTGATGTACAAGTTATTTTCAGATGAGACTCGTGTGTCTTCTTGGGTGTCTTAATATGCCCGAGGAAATGTTGTGGGTTGATTTGCCTCCATAGAGTCCAACTTGGAACTATTACCAGCTTGAATGAATACCACATACAAGCTTGTGTTGTTTGACCATGCATTTATGGTCAATTGTTCGGGGTTAACTGCATGGTATTGGTAACTGAAGTGTAAGATGGTGTGAATATCCTTAATTGTCTTCATCTGCAACGCATCATTTTCTCATTGCTCAAGTTCAATGACACCACATGTACTATATGTTGCAACTTGTTTTGGAATCAAGATTGAAACTGCCAGAAGATTTTATTTCAACCAGGTTTAAACAATAATTACAGCGAGCGGTCAATAGCTGACGATCAAAGAATTGCCTAAAAATGAAAAATACACACCTTTTTCTTTCATGTCTTGGATTTTCCTTTTTTTTTTTGGGGGGGGGGTTCAAATGTGTGAGGATTCGATGTGACTGTATTATTAGTAACTTGATAAGATATCAACCTTCTTTGTGTCCAGATAAGTATAAGCTTCACTTTAAGAATTTTGATGCTGCTTGAAGTAAGACCAATCTCTCTTTCCCTGATTGTCAAACTAGTCTTGGGCTTGGCTGGTCACTTGATTAACTTTGATTACTTTCTCGCTCTTATTTGTCTCATTGTATAACTCTCCTGTTTCTTTTACAATACACAGGGTATGCATTGAACTGCATGATTAGTTTAGTGCAGTAAATGGCTACTCTAATGCCTGTTGATTCATTACTGCTATTGGGTCATTTTTGTGGTGCTTTCTGTTAACCTTGCTTTTCCCACATAGTGTAAGTTCAAAAGTATGAATGCACAAAAAGAGACATGGAAACTTCTTGTTATAAATGATGAAATATGGATCTAGACTTACATTTACACTATTAGGGAAGAACAAAGTGATAGCTAGTTATCCATGGATGAATTTAGAGGACCATGCAAGGGATAGGAGTCTGAAAGGGACTAGGGTTTTGAAGGGGAGAAATATCTGGCAACGGATGTGATTAGACATTCTTTTGAAAATCCAGTGCCTCTATCCATAAACTATGCAAATTTATCATTTTCGGGGTGAACATTATATAGAACCCTTCCAATTATAGGATGGGCCATGAGAAAGTGTTTGTTCTGATCGTATGTTCATGTGTGTGTGTGTAGTTATAATTGTAGTTATAACCAAGAGGATAAGAGGATTCTTAAGCGGCTTGAAAACTTTAATTGTGGTTACATGTTAAGCTGTGAAAATATCAGTTCCCTTTATGGAAGCCATGATACGATTCATACATGCTAGGATTGAAGAATTGAGTTTTTATGATGAGATAGACATTGGAAGCAATTGTTGATGTCAAAAGGGTATTGCAAAATGAAGAACTAATTTAATGTTGCATTGAGCCTTTTGAGATGCAACATGAGGAAAGTAGATGAGCAAATATCAAGCTGTTAAGATTAATTGAGACAATTAAGACAGGAGTAAAGATTATTTGAAAGTGATTCAATAATATGACTTTGGGAGTTAAAAGCAGACAGAAGGCCACTGCATGCATAATTAAGGTTTGATAATGTGTTGTACTCCAGTTTGTGGGTTTATTGTCCTCTACTCAAAATATGTCTATGATTTCACGTTGGCTTTGTGTATTCTTATCTGCTAATTCCCATCTGTTCTGTAGTAGTTTTGCATGACATCTAGTTTCATGTGACAGTTGAAGTATGTAACCAAAAGATGAAGTGGGGCATCATTGTCGTCTCCAAAGGAGCATGCTGAGCTCCAGTCAACTTCTCTGAATATCTATACAAAGACCAGTAATTGTAGGACAGTTTTTTCCCCCTTCCCTTTTTCCTCCTACATGCGTGGAAAGGAAAGCTGGATATTCCATTTTAAAATCACATTACTCCTAAGCAGCATGCAATATCTTTAGAATAATTGTGTAGACAGAGAACTAGGGGCTGCATTCCCAATCCTGGATATAATATGATGTACCCAACTTGAAATGGTTGTTATTTTTGCAGCAAGTGCCACCACTATTTCTTAAGAAATTCGGTGGATTAATATGCAAAAGAATAAAAATCAAAGATATCGGCGGGAAACTTTGGGATGTGGATGTTGAAGAAACTCAGGAAGGTGTTTTCATGAAGAATGGCTGGCAAGCTTTTGCTGATCATCATCTATTGAAACTTGGAGAATTTTTAGTTTTCTGTTATGATGGAAATTCTGTATTTACTGTTAAGATATTTCGGAAAAATGGATGCAAGGAAGAAGCGTTTGTCACAGAGAAATTGCTGCAGATATCAAAATTGAACCATTCGAAGATCAGATTGCAGCTGTAGAGCATGCATGTGCCAAACATTCTTGTAGATCAGATGGAGAGGGCAATAAGCTTGGTACATCAAGAGGTAAGTCCTAAAAGTTTCTAAAATGTATTCTTGCAATACTATTTCTTAGTGATATCGGATAATATATGTGCATACAGGTGTACAAGAAGTAAAGCAGCAAACATCGTCCAGATTTCACTCACAGACAGTTCAGACAGAGAATAACTCTGGATTTAAAGAGGTTATTATCAGGCCTATTAGTTGCTCGCAGAAGGAAAAGTTTGTATGTTTTAAATTTTACACCTCAGAACTGATTCATAAGAGGCATGGTCTTGTGTCATGTGATTTGACATCCATCTAGTTGCAGACTTTATGTATTCAGGACACCATACTATTTAGGATGTTCATATCTGATTATTCTTTTGGTTTGCCTGTAAATTTCATTTAATGCAATGCCCATTAGACTGCATACCTGTTGGTTGACTGAACAAACAAGTTTAAATTTTGAACAGTGTGTTAAGTAAACAGACAACACAAGTTTGTATAAGTCGGTCATATGCTTAAAGATGTCTCTTTGCAGCCATTTATTTGGTTACACAGGTTCGCTCTTGTAAACAGTGAACGTTATTAAAGTGTAGCTTCATTAGCCTAAGCTATTCTTAGAGCTTGATAAGAAGTGAGAGAAGAAAATTAGTGGATTACCCTTTTCAGAACTTTCTGTTAACCAAATTTAGATGAGTGTATCCTCGTTGGTGATTAAGGAAGTAATTTATTTCAGAATTTATTATAGGGCCTTCAGCAGTTTGTTTCCAAGATGATGATTTACTATTGAGAGTTAGAGCCCACTCCAGTACCTAGAAATCAGCTTCTACTGTGCATTTGAGATGCTCTTATGCTCAATAGAATAATATACTTTACAGAATTTCTCTTCTTGTATTTTGTTCTGACCTGGAAGATTACTCTCTCTCTCTCTCTCTCTCAGTTTTGTTGAACATGAGAATGCAATTCTTCTTGTAGGATTATGACTTCACTTTCAGGGCAAGTCCCATATCTGGTGCTTCTGTTAATCCATGGATATCTTTTCAGCTCGAGGAATAAGTTTGATTTTTGTCACTCTCTGGCTCAAATGAGGAGAAGATTTTTATGCTCAAAGTCTAAGTGTATTTTTAAGGTTTACTGCCACGCCTTGGCAGAATTTAAAAAACACTCTTGTTGTGAGACAGAGACAGAGTGAAAAGGAGAAAGAAACTATGATCAATTTTAGTGGATTGCTCAAACAAAAAGATACTAGAGCATTTCATTGGAAACTAGTAATCAGGCATTTTAAGATGACTATTAAAAAATTTGCTTTGATTTTAGCCATTCTACGTAGACTATTTTTTATTAAGTTCTTTGATATTCTTCTCTAGAGGTGATCTCTTGGTTTCCATGTATTTGCTTTAGCGTCACGGTTTTTTTATGCACCATTAATGGAGTTCTCTTCCGAGTCTCTTTTAATCTTCATTCCCTTGGATCCTTAACTTCTTCGTTCTTACTTCAGGTTGTCGAGTCATAATTTAACTCTAATGATGTATGATAAAAGCAATAATTACTGATAACGTGATCCCAAGGAAATCTGAGTTCTGTTGTCTGTCTTTTTCTTGATTGCTTTCATGCATGAAGTTTGTTTTCATCCAGTTCTGTTTTCTCCTTCATGTTATTATCAGCTAATATGAACAGCAAATTTCAAGTTTCTCAAAGTTTTCAGTTTTTTATCTTTTTCTAATTAAGGTTTTGATCCTTTTGTAATAATTTTTTCCGGGCGAATGTTTTTGATGATTTCAGATGCTTTCAAAAGGTTTCATCTTTAGGAACAACATAAAAATGGGGTCCAATGTAATGCTCTACAATGAGAAGTGAGAAAAGTGGCCCGTAGAATTCATACACTACAGAGATGGCGGTGCATGTATTGGGACTGGATGGATGGCATTCTGGAAAGACAGGTATTGTTTGAAAAATTAAAAGGAAATAACAAGTAGATAGAGGAAGAGAGGATTTAACTATATGTTATGCATCTTTATTTATCCATGAGAGAGAGAGAGAGAGAGAGAGAGAGAGAGGAGGAGGAGGAGGAAGCAAATGTCGAGGGAAAGAAGATGCTAAATACATAAGGTAGGCTACAAACTGTGGGGCATTTGTTTATCTCATCACAAGACATGTTTGTTTGTATTTTCAGCAATGGCATTTTCTGTCTTTATGAACTAAAACAAAGTTAATTCCTTGTTTTAGCACTTTTTACTGTGACATATGTGAGATAAAAAGATGGTCGAAAATTTGTATTTATGATATTGTTTGCAAATCTTCTTTGCGATAAACTAATGCCAAAGCTAGAGCTTCCCCAATCCCTCCCAAAAAAAAGAAAAATTAGCAGTTCATGGAGATTTCATGTTCGGTTCGAAGTAGAGTAGTCTTGAAGAAAAGTAGTTGATTAAGACTGCCTAACTCGTTATTAATGAAAAAATATGTCTTCGATCAAGCTTTTTGTTCTATCATGTTCAAGTTTGAGCAGCCAATTCATAGGTGCCTGCCTTCTGGCATGGCTAAAATTATGCAGGGGTCGTCGCCATCAATGTCGGAACTGGATCCAAAAGTCAATAGGATACGAAAACATCAAACACACGTTTTGCTTCCCAACTCTAATTCCCACCAAAATTTGTATCAGGCAAGAAGCAGAGAATATGGTGGTTGATTCCTCCATTTTGTCACAGCTCGTGTCTAACGCGCATCTAGCAAACTTGTAGAAATTGATCTCGAGTTACATCATGTATAAATTCTATTATGAATGGGTATCACTTTAGTATTAATATGTGCATTCTCTAAATTTATATAGATGCATAGTGCATCTGTATGGTACGATGGTGATTCTGTTTCTATCGACTCTTCATGGTCCAATTGGGTATCGCTAAAATAAGTTAGAGTGGATGTTGTCCATAAGAAAAAAAAATGGAATTTATAGATTATCTAAAAAAAATTAATATTTTATACAATCCAATAGATTATCTTGAAACCAATTGAGGAAAGAAATTATCGCATTGTGCTGTCCAGTCCAGCCAAGGGCCTCAACCCAATGAACTTTATTGTCAATTGCATCATCACTTGCACGTTGCCGGCTTGGAGTAGGTACTGTTACTCCATTAGGAAAGTATCGGCTCACATAACTTCACTATATTTTACAAGGTGCAATAAAAAGTTCGTGGAATATAACAAAGTTTCATAAAATCATTGAAAAAATACAATAACTGCATCAATTACATCTAATCTAAGTGTACTTACAAATTTATAAGGTGCGGTTAGTGTGGTTGTTTACTTTTACTGTTTTAATAATTTGATATACATTCATATAACTTTATTGAATTTTAAAAGATGTAATAAAAAGTTATATAAGTATACACCAAATCATGAAATATAAAAGTTGTGTGAATGTATACTAAATCATTGGAAAAAGTATTTCTAGCCGTACTTGTCCCGCAAGTTGCTATGCCCTTTATCTAAAGGCCAATCATGAGACCTTCCTTGCCAATAAACTTGAAAAAGGAAAATACTACTCGGGCACAAATTCACCGACAAACTACGTAAGTTCCATACTCTGAATATTTGCTCCCCAGCATTCATCATGTGTGACTACATATTTATAAGGGATAATTTCAGAAACCTCCCTTGAGGTTTCTAAAAATTTAAATCACCTCCCCCGAGATTTAGAAAATTACACAAACCTCCCCTGGGATTAAGATTTGCAATAAAGTTAGTTCAAATCAAAAAAGTAACATTAAAAAAATACTTTGAGGAGAGAGATGAAATTTTATTTCACAAATGCCCTTTATACTTGTATAAAATTTGTATTGTAAATGAATGAATTAACAAAATAGGGAAAGGTGCATGCAAATAGTAAAGAACCAAAAATAAGTAGCAACTAATTTTTTCTATAAATTTAGATCAATGACTAGTGCACTAAATTAGCAATGGATATTTTTTTCAAATCTTTGTCATTTTGTATATAAAGGCAACAAAAAACATTAAGACAAATCTTATTTTCACTTGAAACTACAAAATTTAGGTAGCAAAATAGTGATTTTGTGTTGATTTAGCAAATTGAATGTGAAATATAGGTGTAAAAATTATAGCATTGTCAAGATATTGGGTAAAAACATGAAATTTACGTATATCCTTTAACATCAATAACAAATACTACAAGTATAATCATAAGAAAAATATTTGGTAATATTTTTAGAGAAAAATTCAAACAAATTGCTATTTGCTGTATCGATTTCTAAGAGCGAACAATATATTTGGTATATCAATTAGTACCATCTTGTAATTGCAAATAATTTTTCATCATTAAAGAAATCATCAACAACTATTTTCATTAATTAATTACTAACAATTAATTAGTGTCCTAACTACTTAATTACCTATTTTAGTTTTCAATAGGGATAATTTAGAAACCTCCCCTTAAATATCTTAACTACTATTTTCCCACCTTAAATTTTATTGTTTCAAGTGGAAATGACAAATTAATGTTTCTTGTTGCCTTTCTAATGGTAAAAATCTAAAAAAAATAGCCATTATAATTCAGTACTAGTTATTGATCTAGTTTTATAGAAAAAACTAATTGCTACTTATTTTTTGGTTCTTTACTATTTACACTTATTTTTCCTCACTTTTATTAATATATTTTTCATTCCGTTATAATATAACTTTTGCATAATATAAAGGGTATTTATGGATGAAAATAAAAGTTTCACCTCTCTTCTCAAAGTATTTTTTGAATGTTACTTTTTTGATTTGGACTAATTTTATTACAAAATCTTAACCTCAGGGGAGGTTTGTATAATTTTCTAAACCTCAGGGTAGGTGAGTGAAATTATTAGAAACCTCAAGGGAGGTTTCTGAAATTATCCCTATTTATAACTATACCCATCTTGGCGGCAACATATAGCCTTGTACCTATCATCACCAGTGACATGCTACGGACAAACAGAAAAGAAAGAAAAAGTGACAACCCCACCAGTCACATGGCATCTGTAATTAAAAAGTGCTAACCCCACCATCTCACGTACCTAGAGCAATTTTAAAAAATTCTATGCAGTCTCAAAATATTCCTTGAAACCCTAAAGCGGTATCCAATCTTCTGTCACACGTTTATGTGTTACACTCGGTTAAACTATCTGATTGATATAAATCTTGCAATATCTATTATATCTTTCCACTGGATTGGTAGTAATATTTTGCGTAACTTGTATATCATTTATACTAAATACTAATGTACACTAGCCCAATATAAAAATATACAAAATGTTAGTACAAGATTTACACCACTTAAAAGAGTGTAACAGGGGTATATCAGAAGACCCATGGCCACTCTCTCCGAGTCCCACTGATGTCAAGTGTATCATATAATAATAATAATCCCCATGCGCAAGTATATAGATGGGCAACATTGCTCTCCTCTAACACCACCATATCCCTCAGCTCCAGTATCCCTCTTGTCCCAAAAAAGCCAAAAGCCAAAGACCTAACTAGACGCCTTAGTTGAACGTGTTTCCAGCCATGAAACGCCTGGAAGAACACTTCAGAAGAATAATGTCACATTCCGGAAATGACACTGCCCCGTCCAAGAAAAGGAGGAAGCTCTTATTCGTAACTCTTCTGGCAGCAGTCTTGCTGGTTGCAGCAGTAATTGGAGTAGTGACTGGAGTGGAGTCAAGGAAGAATAATAACAACTCCAAGCAAGGAATTCTCCAACTCTCCGGCGCAGCCCATGCAATCGTCAAGTCTTCCTGCAGCAACACACTATACCCTGATCTATGCTTCTCTACACTAGCCAGCCTTCCCCAAGTTGTGACCCAAAAAATCACAAGCCAAAAGGACGTCATAGAGTTGTTCTTGAACCGCACCACCACCACTGTCCGGCAAAATTACATTGCTGTCAAGCACCTCATTGCCAGGCACCACAATCTAACAGAACGCGAGAAGACTGCATTGCATGACTGCCTGGAGACCATAGACGAAACTCTGGACGAGCTCCACCAAGCTGTCAAGGACCTCGAACTATATCCCAGCAAGAAATCCCTTAAACAACATGCTGACGACCTCAAAACCCTAATGAGTGCTGCCATGACTAACCAAGAAACATGCCTCGACGGCTTGTCTCACGACAAAGCCGATAAGCATGTGCGCCAAGAGTTATTAAACGGTCAAGTGCGCGTAGAGAAGTTGTGTAGTAATGCTTTAGCCATGATCAAGAACATGACTGATACGGACATCGAAAACGAGGCCAAGTTGACCGGCCGGAAGCTCAAGGAGGAGACAATTGGTTGGCCAAATTGGCTGTCTGCAGGTGACAGAAGGTTGCTACAGTCTTCGACCGTAACACCTGACGTGGTTGTGGCGGCTGATGGCAGCGGAAATTTTAAATCAGTTTCGGAGGCAGTGGCAGCAGCACCGGAGAAGAGCAGCAAGAGATATGTCATCAAAATAAAAGCAGGGGTTTACAGAGAAAATGTGGAGGTGCCGAAAAAGAAGACAAACATAATTTTCTGGGGAGATGGTAGAACCAATACAATCATCACCGCCAGTAGGAACGTGGTTGATGGCAGCACAACTTTCCATTCCGCCACAGTTGGTGAGTTAATTACTGTTTTTGCTTTTCTTAATTTCTATAATCTTCTCCTTCTGCTTTACACAGTTTGATTCTTCCGCATCAATCTTGGTACATAAATGCAACTATCCAAAACTTTGAAGAAACCAATAAAAAGGTTCACCAGCTTGAATGTACAGTACTAGTCAGATGCCCGTGAACAAAGAGAGAATTTAATTGTGACTTGTTAGGTACATCTAATTCTTAATTAGCAGTACTAATTAAACTTGCCTAATTCGGAAGCTGATAACAAATGTGTAGCTAATTTATCGTGATAGTGCTGTAGTAGGTGGGTATAGTGTGGCAACGGTGGTCCGGCAGAAACGATAACTGGAATTAATGCAAAATTAGCTCAATCAGTTGAGGGCACCCTTTCCATTCACAGTTATCTCCTTCCCAAAGTTGTCCTTACGCGTGACTAGTGCAGCCTGTACTTATCCACTTGCAGAAGGCACCCTTTTTATTTTTATTTTTATTTTTATTTTTTTTTTTGCCCTTTGTTAGATTTCAGCCGTGGGGGATTTGGAGGATGACTCGAAGAAATATATTTTTGGATTTACTAACTACCATATAATCCTTCTCAGCTTTACACCTATGCCTTCGTCATGCCACTTCTCTATTTCGTACTAAAGGATGAGTTTAATAAAATTAAAATTTAAAATCTGAATTTAAAATTTAAAATTTGAAATTTAAAATTTAAAATTTGAAATTTAAATTTGTTAAGTTATTGAATTGTAAATATTAAAATTCTAATATTTGAGTGCATTCTACATTAAGTGATGAGTAATAACTTATGGCTTATTTTTTTGAAATAAATTTTACCTACACAATAAGATCTACTTAATTAATTAAAGTATTCTATTTTTTATTATCAAATACGTCGACATATTAAGATCTAAATCTATCAAATGCTGAATTCGATTATCAAATAGGGCTTAAGTACTATTATCGATCATAATTATCATCTTAGACCAAGTTTGGTTCCAAGAATTGATACTGAAATATATTTACGTACTCTCCTTACCGGACTCCACATGTTCTTCTGAATCCTGGACTGAAGAAAATAAACAAACAAAATTGTCTGCTTCTATCTAATATCTATTATTCATTCTCGGTTCTCTTCATCATAAAATATTGGATGCAGAAAAATGTAGAAGTCAGATACAAAATTAGGCTGTAGATAGGCCATGTTGTTCTTTAGCCAGCATTTTAGGGGAGCGGGCGGTAGTTGCCGATACAGCCTGTTGTTGCCTTGTTGGACCCCAGTTGCCTTGTTGGACCCCAGAACTCCGCTGTCATGATTTTTGCCTTTTTCTTGAGCCCTTCTTAATGGAAATGACTATCATATCTTCTATAAGGTTATATATAATGGTACATAATAATTGGAAACATTTTTAGTGGAATTTTTAGATTTGATTTAAGAGAAATTAAAGACCTATTAGTTATTTAACATCTTATGCTTTTCAGCACTTGTCTCATAATTTTTTTTTTCAAGTCCTATTTCTAAGAAAGAAAACAAGGAACCACTTAAGCGCTTTTTCTTGCATTCATCAATTGCCATAATTTGTTAATTGTTTAATGTCAATAGAAAGTATGTGATCAATCAAATTCTTTTTTTGCATTCATCAATTGCCATAAATTGTTAATTGTTTAATGTCAATATAAAGCATGCAATCAATCAAATTCTTAGGAATATGATATCTCTGATACCAAATACTACTACTATATTAAGAATCGGTGCTTTCCAACTTATCCAAGGCCTCCTGGAATATTTCTTATTAAGGTTTGTTCCTTTCCTATGGCTGCATTGACTTTAAGGTAGCACTCTCTATTACGTACTCCATAATTTCTGATCACTTTTCTATGGGGAATCTGCTTTTCCAATGGTTTCCTTCAATTACGGTTCATTTCAAATTGAAAACAGGTGAGCTGTCGGACAACAATAATCAGTCTAGATTTGCATTTATGATACTTTTAGGATTCACCATTGATCGAGTCAAAAAGAAAAAAAAAAAGTGCTTTCATGATGACTAGGAAATATCAACAAGGTTATTCATGCAAACTAAATGTTTACAGAATATACTCCCTCCCTTTTTTTTTTAACTGACGTTTAAGAAATTTGCTCTAATGTATTTTTATCTGTCGTTTTATAAGTCTCATACAGTATTAATTATTTTTTCACAATTTTACCCTTTCATCTCTCATTTCCAATACAGGGTTCTTAATTACTACTCCTACTAATTACTGCTTCTCTCTTTGTAATAATCCTAGTAATTACTGCTCTAGTGTATTCTTAATGCAGTTGTTGTTCCTCGTGGTCATTGATTGAAAGAAAACATATCGTCAGTACAACTGGATGAGTTAGTTTGCATTGCTTTTGGTCTAGTAAAACAGCACCATTTAGTACTTTATTGAGAGAAAACATGGGTGAGTTGGACAATTAATGAGGGTACAAAAGGAAAGTAGTGTACAGATTTAAGTAATGAAAAAATTTCTTAATTGGTGTGCAAAACCTTAAACGTCTATTAAACAAAAGGGAGGGAGTATTTACATCAAAAAATGAATCTAGGCTGGCAGTTCTTAAGGAGAGAAAATGAAACTCTTCCCAAAGAATTGATCATGAAACTATCTATCTAGAAAGAACACACCTCAACTAACCATGGATTTGTTTGGATTGCATATTATTCACAAGAAAAAAAATTCATTTTATCATAAACATATTTTTTCAATCATGTTTTTTTATTTTTTCTAACATATTTTTATTTTAAATACATCATTTCACAAAAAATAATACAACATTATTTGAAAAAAATTCAAATAATCTTCCATCCATGTATTTGTTGAGGATTTTTCTGGTACGGTTTCACACTTACATGCAAGTCTAATATTCCCCCTCCCAACATTTAAAAATTGTTAGCACAAAAATAATAAGCAGTGGAAAATCTTTAACACATATAAAAATATGTGGGAAGAGGAGAAGAATAAACTCACAAACAAATACTCAACACGACACAAAACTAAACTAAATAGGAAACTAAATACTAAAGTAGCTTGGCTAAAGTAGCTTGGTTTAAGTATTCTAACAAAAATATATCTTTTATACATATATATATATTAAAAAAGAAGAAACTCTTTGAACATGAAATAATAAATACAGAAACGGAGGCTACTTATTCAACAAACACATATATCAATCTACAATGCTTATCCATTGCTATACGTACAAGATTGGTGATATCGATCAATAGCCATTCTAGATAAAGTATAAAGAAGACAAGGAGGTGTGTCATGATTCATTTTCATGTGCCTGACTATAAAATTTTCCCACAAAAAAAAAAAAGAAAAAACGAAAAAGAAAAGAAGAAGAGTTAGGAGTGATTCCAACATGCTATGCCGGCAAGAAGATAGTAAGTGAAGCTTTACAACCACAAGTAATTCCAACTTGTTAAAGAGAATAAAAGAACAATAATAGGAGGGATTAAATTGAGGAAGATTTTAGATTTAAACACTTATATATATAACACTAGTAGGAAGATAAAGAGATCAATTGGTAAAGACCAACCGCTTATCTAACAAAAGGTTGTGTGTTCAAATTCCACTTCCAATGTGAGGGAAGTGTTAGTGTAATGCACCTCTCCCATAACCTCAAGGGTATCACCGTCAGCCTCTCGGACTCACTACAAATTTCCAAATATTAATCCAAACATTCATTCGTAAAGTCATCAATAGAAGATATTAAAATTACTAATAAATTCTCACAAAATACAGACCCCAAAATTCATCAAAATTACATTGATAAAAACTCCAAAATATCGTAAACCATCAAATTCATCCATTAATTTCAATCTTACACAAAAAGGGGAAATCCTATAAAAGTACTAACTTCCTCGATTCACGTGCCTCTCCTGAACCTCGCTAAGGAAAACAATTGGGATGAGCTAACGCCTGAGGCTAAGAAAACATGCACAGTAACTCAAAGCAATTAAATAAATTAATAAAACAATAAAAGAGCCAAACAAGTTGAATTTAGCAATAAAGCTTTGAACAATACAATTTAAAGGATACAGCTGTCGACTCCACATTTACAATTCTCAAGTCATTTCTTCACCAAAGATCAATTGACGCCACATGTTGACACTGCCACAACCACTCACTCTTTACCCATATTCATCACTTTTCTCCCTCTCCGTCTACTTACACCCCTTGACCCAGTTCAACTCCTAAATTTGAAAAGTGTTTGGCAACCCACTATGAGTATGCCAAGTCGGTGGACTCATTCCAACCGACGACTTTAAACAAGAAAACCCATGGCCCAACCCTTGCCCTAGCCCCTCAAGGTTTGACAAGACGAAGGGATCCCGATGGGGTTTAGGCCCTACGCTATGAACAATTTAAACAATTCAATCAAGTCAAGGTTGAACAAGAAACCATTTAAATAGTTAAGCTCATTTTGAGACAATTCAAGAATGTGAGCTGAAAGTACACGCCACCCGCTTCACACAAGCATGCTTTTCAAATTATTTACATCACTTAAAGCAATTAAACATGCACTTGAACACTCACCCACAAAGTAGGTCGGAGTTCAAGTTTTGGTCGCCGCAAATTCAGCACTTTGCCCTAAAATAAGTGAAAGAGAACAAAAATGAGTTTTCCTAATCACTGGTTAAGTTTAATTCAAAAAGTCGAAAGTTCGATAATTTCTCGAGTTGAGCTGAAAATTTTGAAAAATCATAACTCAAGCTATACAAGTTAGAATTCTGCTCATTTGGTACAGTTGGAAACCTCTTTGAAATCTCTAAAACTTTACAGAAGACACCAAATTAAAATTATGAACGAAATTAACCCAGATTTCGCTTGAACATTCTGCTACAAGAAATGACAAGTGTTAGTTAGGCTGGCCATCCAGCACACTTTGAAAATTCGCCAAAATTACAGAAAATTAATTAACCTCTGAAATTCACACACAGTATAGTCCACATAAGAAGTTTCAACAGCCACCTGACGAACTCAATTCCGACATCCCGAGCATGAAATGACAACAAGGCAAACAGAGGCAGTTAGAAATTCTGCAGTTCTGGAAATTATGAAAATACAGGGCAGCTTTCAAGTTGCTATTTGAGTGACGAATTCAAGTCCAAAAATTGTCAAATTTGGCACACTAACACTTCCATATATCAACTAGATTCACACCAACTTTCAACTTAAAATACCATCGGAAGGCAGTTTTCACGTGCCTCAATTTCGTCCAACTCATTCATTCAAAACTGGAAAATTTTGATCCCTCACTTGTATCATCTAGTTCATGCCTCAAATCACTACCAATTTGCCTAATTTTCGAAACCAAGCTAGTATTGAACTTCCTAAGCCTATTGATGATCAAAATGGTCACATCTTTGGCAAGAATATCACAAAATAATCCTCAAAATTGGACAGCATTACCCCTCAATTTCTAGCTTTCACTTTGCAACTTAGCAACCCACATAACATCAACTCTTAAAGAGCTTTTGTGGGACAAAATAACAGCTTAACATTCATCATTTAAACATCAATTTCAGCCTCTTAACTAGCCAAAACACAGCCACGAAATTCAAGAAAAATCAGAAAATCCAAGCCCTAATCTCTCTCTCTCTTGGCCGAATTTCCTTGGGATTATTTCTTCAAGTTTTTCAACATCAACTCAAACATTAAGCATATACATAGCACCATTTAACCATCTAGCAAGTATTTACACTTATTTAGTGGGATTTCAAGAGCCCACAAAAATTTCCATAATCATCAAAATACTCAAAATGAAGCTTAACACTTCACACCACATAATCATCATTAATTTAAGGTTCTATGAACCTCTCAATAACCCAATTCCTAGTTGTCATGCTTGGAATTTAAAGAGCTTGGACATGAAGGAAATTAGGAGAATGATACCTCTCTTAGGTTAGCAAGACTTCAAGAAAAAGAAATGCAAGATGAAGCCCACAATATCCTCTTCCTTAGCTAAGCTCTTCTTAGTGCAAATTTGATTGAATTTTAAGGATGAAAATGGAAGGAATTTTTGATGAAAACAAGAGGAAGAAGAGGGGGAGAGAATCGGTAAGAGGAAGAAGAAAGATGAGAGAATTTTGAGCAAATTTCCTTGAAGAATTAATGAGATAAAGGAAGACAAGACATGGGTCTTGTCTTGCCTTGAAAGTCAAAGTTTGAATAGTGGCTTTAATTAGCCATTTGAGGGAAAATTAATCACCTCATTAGGCTTGAGATTAAGAGGTAGATCTTGATTAGAGAGGGGATGGAAAAGTAATTTTAAGTGATTGGTAGGAGTTTATTTGAAAAATTAGCTGTTAGGTAAAGTTCTAATCTTAACTAAAATTTTCAAAATCCTAATTAATCACCTTCAATGACCCAAATTCAGTCATTTAATTACACTTCAAACTTATCCTGATCACTCCTACTTATCTCCACTAGTTTACACAACCGAATTTATCTCAAAACGTGCCCATTTTCTTTTTTTCACAATTAAGTGACGTAAAAATCAAATTGTCTGGTTAAAAATAGTTTTAAAATAAAATGAGGTAATGTATGGTGTAAATGTAATTAAAATGATTTAAAACAATTAAACAAATATCCGAGAAATTAAATAATTAATTAAACAAACAGTCAAATAGAAATAAAATTTCTGTCCTCACATTCTCCTCTTCAAAGAATTTCGTCCTCAAATTCATACATTACAGTCTTTATACCTCAAATTAACAATCAAACCTTGGTTTTTCCCGTAAACGTTTCAACTTCCAACTTGTAAGGTAGCCTACTTGACCTCATGTCTAACCCATTCATGAAACTAAAAGTTACAAAGAGTCTATTGAGCCGGGATTAATCAAAACTCTAACTAGGCAATGGTAAATGGAGGGTCATACCTTCAATAACCTCTGTGGGATTAGGGGTCCATGTTGGTCCATAGCATAGACTTTGGTGGGCACTCTCAAGCCATTATCCCCACACTTGACCTGCTTAGACGCTGGCTCAACAGATTGTTGTAATCCACCACCTCACGACGCGTGACATCGGACGCTTGATGATTTGATGTTCAGGGTTCCCACATCTTAGACATTTTCCAACTTTCTTCCAACAACCATCCACCGTATGATTTGATTTGCCACAATATTCACATCCCATTTGTGGCATCGATCGAAGCTAGAACCTCCTTGTGAGGTACCTGTGATTGACCACCACAGAGGCTTCCTTAGTCATAGATTCCCTCGATACTACAGTAGTCCTTCCGCCTCCCTTCCCAGCCTTAGGGGTCGGCATATCTCTATCGGCGATCCTATTTCACTACTACTGAGCATTCCTCTTTTAGCATGAAAAGCCTTCACTGTCGCCTAGCACTCTCAACTCTCGGGCTTCTCTAAAGTCTCAAGAAGGTATTGATTTGGGCGCAGCCCAATGCCTCTTGGAATTCAACATTAAGACCTTGTACAAATCGCCTTAATTCTTTTCCGATCAAGGCCACTAGTTCGGTGCAAACTTGAGCTTTGTAAATTGAGTCTCATAGTCGGCCACACTCATAGATCCTTGCCTTAATCTAATAAAATCATCCTCCTTTTTTCTCCGATCGGAGGCAGAATTTCTCATCAAATTCTCTCTTGAAGTTTACCCAAGTCCGGGAGTTTGTTTCGCTCCCACTTAGCTCTGATTACATTCCACCAAGATCTTGTCAGCTCAAATTGAAAAGTGGCAAAGCTCACTTGTCTCTCCTCGAATAATTTAGAACGGCTAAGATATCGACATCCTATCTAGCCAATTTTCAGCTACCTCTGGATCGCCCTCCTATGAACTTAGGTGGCGAACTTAAGAAAACGCTCCAAAGCCCTATCATCCCATGATCGTCCCAAAGGTTGGTTCGTTGTCCTAGGTCCCTGATTATCGCCGACGCTCAAGTATATCGGCCATCCTATTGATGGTCAGTAGCCACTTGATCCTCATTAACACCGGTCTCTCCTCGCACTCACCTAGAAAGGTGAGCACCTGAGGGTTGGGGTTGCACACGCCCACGTCCTCGACCACACCTCGACCTCACCTCGACCTCGAAAGCATCCATTTATCTTAGTTACGTCTAAACACAGAAATAAAGTCATTACACAAAAGCAAATTAAGTATAAAATCAATGGTGAAAACATTTAAAATGGAAACACTAATATATATTTATTTTTCCAAGTTCACAAGTAAGTATCAAACCATGGTGTATTATAAGATAAAACACATACAAATGCCATAGAAATACAAACATGCAAATACAATTGTAGGCCTCACTAGCCTCACCCCAACTAAACCATTTACAAAACACTCAAAGATTGGAAACCCTAACTTAGTTCATAGCCAAACTGCTGGTCGGGAATTTCCAGACGGGTCCTTGAATGGCTCCTCCTCCGAGGGCTCCTCACGAGCCATGCTCTCCACTCTCTCTTCTGCTTCCTCACTGGTCTTGATAACCTCCAAGTATGGCGAATATCCATAGTTATAACATATGTGTAATCAAGCACCAAAATAAGAACAAAGTCAATCAACACTCAGGTTGGCCACCCCAAAGTGTAAATTAACTGAATCCTCATTTTTGCCCGACATACCATCTGAAATCTTCTAATCACAAATCAAACCTTAATCATATATAGTTCAACATTTTTTTTTTGATCAACCGCTTAGAACGCTAGTCTTAACCAAATGTATACAAGTATTCCCTTCACATAACTTTCAAGCTAACCCCACAGTCCCGCACCCTAAACATCTAGTCTAGGATACACTACAAGGATTTGAAACCTAAGCTCGATACCACTTGTATGTACCCACCTCTCCCTGGCGAACCCAAGGGTATCACTGCTCTCAGCCTCGCCAGACTCACTACAAATTTCCAAATATTAATCCAAACATTCATTCGTAAAGTCATCAATAGAAGATATTAAAATTACTAATAAATTCTCACAAAATACAGACCCCAAAATTCATCAAAATTACATTGATAAAAACTCCAAAATATCGTAAACCATCAAATTCATCCATTAATTTCAATCTTACACAAAAAGGGAAATCCTATAAAGTACTAACTTCCTCGATTCACGCTCTCCTCGAACCCGCTAAGGAAAACAATTGGATGAGCTAACGCCTGAGGCTAAGAAAACATGCACAGCAACTCAAAGCAATTAAATAAATTAATAAAACAATAAAAGAGCCAAACAAGAATTTAGCAATAAAGCTTTTGAACAATACAATTTAAAAGATACGCTTGACTCCACATCCACAATTTCTCAAGTCATTTCCTTCACCAAAGATCAATTGACCACATGTTGACACTCACAACCACTCACTCTTACCCATATTCATCACTTTTCTCCCTCTCCGTCTACTTACACCCCTTGACCGGTTCAACTCCTAAATTTGAAAAGTGTTTGGCCCACTATGAGTATGCAAGTCGGTGGACTCATTCCAACCGACGCATTTTAAACAAGAAAACCCATGGTTTTCCCAACCCTGCTCTAGCCCCCATTTGACAAGCGGATCCTGATGGGGTTTAAGGCCCCACGCTTATGAACAATTTAAACAATTCAATCAAGTCAAGTAGTTGAACAAGAAACCATTTAAATAGTTAAGCTCATTTTGAGACAATTCAAGAATGTGAGCGCGATAAAGTACACACTCACCAGTTCACACAAGCATGCTTTTCAAATTATTTACATCACTTAAAGCAATTAAACATGCACTTGAACACTCACCGACAAAGTAGGGGTCGGAGTTCAAGTTTTGGTCAGTCGCAAATTCAGCACTTTGCCCTAAAATAAGTGAAAGAGAACAAAAATGAGTTTTCCTAATCACTGGTTAAGTTTAATTCAAAAAGTCGAAAGTTCGACAATTTCTCGAGTTGAGCTGAAAATTTTGAAAAATCATAACTCAAGCTATACAAGTCAGAATTCTGCTCATTTGGTACCGTTGGAAACCTCTTTGAAATCTCTAAAACTTTACAGAAGACACCAAATTAAAATTATGAACGAAATTAACCCAGATTTCCGTTGAACATTCTGCTACAGTAAAATGACAGTGTTCGTTAGGCTGGCCATCCAGCACACTTTGAAAATTCGTCAAAAATTACAGAAAATTAATTAACCTCTGAAATTCACACACAGTATAGTCCTACATAAGAAGTTTCAACAGCCACTGACAGAACTCAATTCCGACATCCGAGCATGAAATGACAACAGTGCAAACAGAGGCAGTTAGAAATTCTGCAGTTCTGGAAATTATGAAAATACAGGGCAGCTTTCAAGTTGCTATTTGAGTGACGAATTCAAGTCCAAAAATTGTCAAATTTGGCACACTAATACTTCCATATATCAACTAGATTCACACCAACTTTCAACTTAAAATACCATCGGGAAGGCAGTTTTCTACGTGCCTCAATTTCGTCCAACTCATTCATTCAAAACTGGAAAATTTTGATCCCTCACTTGTATCATCTAGTTCATGCCTCAAATCACTACCAATTTGCCTAATTTTCGAAACCAAGCTAGTATTGAACTTCCTAAGCCTATTGATGATCAAAAATGGTCACATCTTTTGGCAAGAATATCACAAAATAATCCTCAAAATTCGGACAGCATTACCCCTCAATTTCTAGCTTTCACTTTGCAACTTAGCAACCCACATAACATCAACTCTTAAAGAGCTTTTTGTGGGACAAAATAACAGCTTAACATTCATCATTTAAACATCAATTTCAGCCTCTTAACTAGCCAAAAACACAGCCACGAAATTCAAGAAAAAATTAGAAAATCCAAGCCCTAATCTCTCTCTCTCTTGGCCGAATTTCCTTGGGATTATTTCTTCAAGTTTTTCAACATCAATTCAAACATTAAGCATATACATAGCACCATTTAACCATCTAGCAAGTATTTACACTTATTTAGTGGGATTTCAAGAGCCCACAAAAATTTCCATAATCATCAAAATACTCAAAAATGAAGCTTAACACTTCACACCACATAATCATCATTAATTTAAGGTTCTATGAACCTCTCAATAACCCACTTCCTGGTTGTCATGCTTGGAATTTAAAGAGCTTGGACATGAAGGAAATTAGGAGAATGATACCTCTCTTAGGTTAGCAAGACTTAAAGAAAAGAAATGCAAGATGAAGCCCACAATATCCTCTTCCTTAGCTAAGCTCTTCTTAGTGCAAATTTGATTGAATTTTAAGGATGAAAATGGAAGGAATTTTTGATGAAAACAAGAGGAAGAAGAGGGGGAGAGAATCGGGTAAGAGGAAGAAGAAAGATGAGAGAATTTTGAGCAATTTTCCTTGAAGAATTAATGAGATAAAGGAAGACAAGACATGGGTCTTGTCTTGCCTTGAAAGTCAAAGTTTGAATAGTGGCTTTAATTAGCCATTTGGAGGGAAAATTAATCACCTCATTAGGCTTGAGATTAAGAGATAGATCTTGATTAGGAGAGGGGATGGAAAAGTAATTTTTAAGTGATTGGTAGGAGTTTATTTGAAAGAATTAGCGGTTAGGTAAAGTTCTAATCTTAACTAAAATTTTCAAAATCCTAATTAATCACCTTCAATGACCCAAATCCAGTCATTTAATTACACTTCAAACTTATCCGTGATCACTCCTACTTATCTCCACTAGTTTACTCACAAATCAATTTATCTCAAAATGTGCCCATTTTCTTTTCACAATTAAGTGACAGAAAAATCAAATTGCTTGTTAAAAATAGTTTTTAAAATAAAATGAGGTAATGTATGGTGTAAATGTAATTAAAATGATTTAAAACAATTAAACAAATATTCAGAGAAATTAAATAATTAATTAAACAAACAGGTCAAATAGAAATAAAATTTTCGGGTCCTCACAGTTAGTAGATGATTTATAAGAGCTCTATAAATGATCTATACCTCTTTGAGGCATGCTCTGACTCGTGGTGATGATTGAAGTCGAGTTCATGCAAATTTTGTATTATCCAAAAAAAAAAACAAAATAAAAAGAGCAAGAAACAGGATTGTATTGGTAGATGATTTATAAAAACTTATAAGCAACCTATGATCCATCCTAACTCTTTAGTGATGATTAGAGTCGGAACCATCCAAAATTTCTATTATCAAAAAAAAAAAGAAAAAAAGAGAGAGAGAGAGAGCAGGCAACAAACATGTGCATGGGAGACGGTACAAAACTTTTCTAATAATGCATCATGACGTATGTACGTACACTGCAACTGATATGAATTTTTGGATACTTCGTTGTCGTTTGTTACACTGCAATTGATCGGATACCACAATCATCACATGCAGCGGTGGTTGGTGAAAGATTCTTAGCCAGGGACATTACCTTCGAGAACGCCGCGGGGCCATCCAAGCACCAGGCCGTGGCCCTTCGAGTGGGCTCTGATTTGTCCGCCTTCTACCAATGCGATATCCTGGCTTACCAAGACACCCTCTATGCCCACTCCAATCGCCAATTCTACATCAACTGCCTCATCGCCGGTACCGTCGATTTCATCTTCGGCAATGGGGCTGCTGTCTTCCAGGATTGCGACATCCACGCGCGTCTTCCCGGTTCGGGCCAGAAGAACATGGTGACAGCCCAGGGCAGGACCGATCCCAACCAGAACACCGGCATTGTGATTCAGAAGTGCAGAATTGGTGCCACCTCCGACTTGAGGCCTGTTCAGAAGAAATTCCCACATTCTTGGGACGGCCCTGAAGGAGCACTCGAGGACAGTGGTGATGTAGTCAACGATCACAGACGTGATCGACCCTGCAGGTTGGCATGAATGGAGCGGGAGTTTTGCGCTGAATACCTTGTTCTACGGGGAGTTTCAGAATACAGGGGCGGGAGCGGGGACCTCCGGAAGGGTGAAATGGAAAGGGTACAAGGTGATTACGAGTGCAACGGAAGCCCAAGCCTACACTCCCGGAAGGTTCTTTGCCGGCGGTGGTTGGTTGGGCTCCACTGGCTTCCCATTCTCTCTCGGCTTATGAATTGTGATCGAGTTTCCGTTCTTGCATGCCACTTACCACTTGCCAATTCACCGAACTTTCCAGTGAATTGATTAATTAATTAAATTAGTTTGCAGCTGCCGGAGCTTTTCTTTTCCTGCGGCAAACCACTACTAGCTACTCATGGTCAATTTGATTGAATTGAAGCTCCTATAGTCTAGAAGCAAATGAATAACTTGTGCTCTTGAAGCGTTGCATATCCATATGGGAGGTACATGCATGCATGACGCTCAAAAACTCATTTAAATGTTTTCTACATCACCTTCCAGAAAATGTTATGTACTCTCCTGCTTCCAAAAACAACGCAGATAAGTATTTTCCTATGAATATATAGTTCTCGTTGTTGCTTCAGCTTAAATTCTAGTTCCTACTTACCATCCTTCCCGTCCCCGCCATGAAGAAAACAAATCATAGGCTCCTCTTGACACCATTTATGCGTTACCCGTCCATTACACTGGTAAATCTTGCAATACTTAATGTATCTTTTTACTAGATTAGTGGAAATTGTGGATCAATTACACCAAAATGGTGTACAGGTTACAGCAAAAGTTAGTTTACACCAGTCCAGTGAAAAGACACACGGAATAGTGCAAAAATCACCTACTGTAATGAGAATCTAAAACCCACTTGTGTTTGTGTTGGCCACGGGGCCTCTCCATTGCCATTTCCATTAATTTTATGGCTAGGATTAAAAAGCAGCTAGTTGACGAATGAGATGAAGCCACACAGCCAGCTTAAAGGAGACATAAAACTACGCCGTTTTTGAGATTAAGAAGGAAAATAAAAATGATGCAAAAACCAGGAACGCCGTCTGTGCTCCGTCCATGTAGAATTCCTTTTCCTGACTTTCATTAAACATATTACTAGCTCCCAAGTTTTTCAATATAATAGCCCAAAAATTGAAGTTTGAAATTCGTAAGAAATCTCTATTCTCTACTTTTCTCTATCCATGTGTCACGGGTTGGATAATTTCCCTATTAACCACACAAAGCCCGTGCAGCACTAGCAATGCCTTAGTCTTAAGCTAAAACAATAGCTAGTTCAGCCTCAGACTCGTACGCGTGTGTGCGGGAGCGAAAACGGAAGTTAGCAAACGAAAACGGAAGGAAACAGTTGGAGGCAAGAAACTCTTATATTGCTCAAATGCAAAACTTTCCAAAAGGTGTTTACAAATATGGAGGCTTGGCCTATTTATAGACAAACCAAGATGCCCTACATGATTCTAGAAACCTCTACACAAATGGCTTACTATACTTAATCTCTAGAAACCTCTACACAAGTCTAACTCTTATGTACAAGGCCTAGAACCTCCTTCAAACTTCAAGAAGCATCTAGAGCTATCCGGAACTCCCTACATTCATCTACAAGCTTGTATTCACGTTTGAAAAGCCTCCATGCCTTGGCCTTGCTTGCCTTGGCCAAAATAGTTAAGTTCACAATGGGTGCATTTTAACTACTGGTTGGGATTTTCCCCCTTCAGCACCTATAGGGATTGCTGTCTGCTAGGCTTGTTGGGTGCCGGTCGGGCTTTGTTGGTTAATAGGAAAATTAGCCAACCTGTGACAAGTGGTATCAGAGTTTGATACCATCATTTGATCGTTTGCTAACTTTCGTTTTCGCTTCCGCACACACGTGCATGAGTCTAAGGCTGAACTAGCTATTGTTTTAGCTTAAGACTAAGGCATTGCTAGTGCCGCACGGGCTTTGTGTGGTTAATAGGGAAATTAGCCAACCCGTGACACATAGAAGTATATAAGATCGATCTCTCACAGTACTTCTTTATTAGCAAATAGTACTTTCTTGTATTTTTTTTTATATTCACATAGATTTGTGTTAATATAAATTGAATATATGTTGAATTGAGTAGACTGTGAATTTGATTGAATTAAGAACATAGGCTTTTTTTTCTAGTTTAATGGAAGAGCCACAAGTATTTAACATACTCAAATTATAATTTATTGGGCATGTATCTAATTCATTAACTAAATAACTAGTCCAACCAAAAATTGAATCAGCTATTTTGTGATTTGTATCCGTAACCCTTAATGTGAATATCCGAATTAGTAAATTGGGTCATTTGGATACACAATTCGGTCTCGATTTTAGAATTTTAATTAATACCTAATTTTGAAGATAAAATTAAGTTTAAATGAATTATAATTTTAAAAATATCATATAGGTAAAATATTGTAATAACATATTTGATCCAAATTATAAGTGATATAGTGCTCAATCTCTCATTATTCTTTTCTATTATTTTAAGGGTACGTTTGATAGAACTGAAGTTTGAAAATTAAAATCTGATATCAAAAATTTGAAATTTGAAATCATTAAATTACTAGATTAATAAACACTAAATCTAAAATATTTGAGTGTGTACCACATTAAGTGATAAGTGAATAGTTTATCACTTATTTTTTGGAGCAAATTTTACCTACAAAATTTAGTGCCATTTAATTAATTTAGATATTTTAGTTTTTGTTATCAAATACATCTGAACATGTTAAAATTTGAATATATTAAGTTTAAATGCTGAGTTTAAGGGTGGTAATGGGTCGTATTGTGTACTCATCATATCGTGTCGTGTCATTATCGTGTTCATGTCAGGAAATCTCAACTCTTACCCAACCCATTAGACTTTCGTGTTGTGTCATGTCATGACCTATTTGCTAATGTGATAACCAATCAAATCCACGTGTAACTCATTAAATACTTTATATAATTAAATAGTTTTGGCATGATGCATTATTTGAACAAGTCAATGTATTAAGTTATCCTAGACACACTCTAACATTGTAATCACTTATTTTAACCCATTTGATCATGTAATCAATTTAATATTGCTATTGTTAAAACACATAATAAATTTTTTGAAATACATAGTTAACCAAAAATTTAAAATTTTCAAAATATTGTAAATAATGAAGTTTTCCAAATATATATAAGTTAGGAAGTCGGCCTTGTTTGGATTGCTAATTTTTTTAATTTCTCCATTTTTAATGAATAATACTTCTACACATTCTTCAATCATATTTCATCTTACATATATGATACATCACATCCTAAAAAATATTATAGTAATTTTTTTCTAAAAACTCTCTAGAAAATACAATCCAATCAAACTTTTAGCAACTTGTGGTTTTTTAAAATTTCTAATTAAAATCTTCAAATCAAATTTGATTTTTATTAGTTTTTATTGAATACTCATACTAGCCTATATTATGGTTAATTATTATTGTAAAGAAAGTAATTTATCATATTACCGTGTCAACTCATGGGCTGACCCAATTTGACCCGCTTACATTCATGTGCGACAGCCCCACTTCCCCCTAAAGCTAACCAAAGGGTTGGCGGGCTGCCTGCCTGATTCTCGCTAGGACTCGAGCATTCAAATAAACTAACTCTAAAGAACAAAACTAAAATTCACATCAAGTGTGAGAGTGGAAACTGTATAAAAATATCAAATCTTAAAGTACAATTATCAACTCAAAACACTTAAAACCTCGAACCATAGTTTAATACATTCCCATGAATTCAAAATATTCAAAACCAAAAGAATATAAAATTTGTTTCTCCATACTCGAGACAAAAGACCAAGATATAGTGCTAGACCTAATTAGGTCTCTGGATTCTCGTCACTTGTTAAGGAAAAACAAATGGGAACGGGGGTGAGCTAAAAGCTCGTGAATTTCCAAAATATCATGCACAAGCATAAAGCGGAGTAAATAACATAATTAAAACAAGTAAAATGAAACACAAAATCACACAAGTAGGATACGAGATCTCTCAAGAGCTCAAGTCCACTTCGTACGATCGAATCACGTAGTCGACACTCCGTCGACTTTCCAATCCATGTAGACGACTCTTTACTACCATTTCCTTCCACCGAACATCCCCCTTTACCGGGCCCGCAATCCTAACACTTAACACTTACTACTCAAGGGACACGGCCAAGAGTAGTTTATAAACACTTTTATACACACTTTCCCCACTAGTGTGTATATATTCATGCAAAACAATTAATTCACCTACTCTACTTAAAAGAGGGCAATAAAGTATACCCTCCTAAGCAAGTGGTTTAACACTTTCAAGTTCAAGTAATTCACACATTCACGTAAAACATTTAATTAAAATGAATAACATGTATTGGAAACTCACCGACAAAGTAGGTCTCGGAGTTCAAGTTTGGATCACTTTGTAATTCAGCACCACTTCCTAAAATATTTAAAGAAGAACGAAAATAAGTTTCTAGTTCACCAATCAAATCTCGTTCAAGAAAAATCAAGTTCAAAAACTTCCTACTTGAGCAGAAATCTTTGAAAAATTGAACTTGAGTTATATAAGTTCAAATTTTACAAGCTTGGTACCTTTGGAAACCTCATTTAAAGTTATAAAACTTTGTAGAAGGCATGAAGATAAAATTATTGTTGGTCCCGAAATGCAACCAAAGAATTCAACTAAAATTGTTCAAGCAAACAAGTATTCAAACAACCACAATAATGATAAATATAAACAATCTTAAACCACAAAGAATAAAGTAACAAAAAGGTAAAAGAAATTCAAACCAATCAAACTCCCAAGCTTCTTCCAAACTTAGAGTTGAATTCACCAAATAGCTTCTTCAATTGATGATGACACTAACCAACTTGTACAAGTGAAGGATCACTCCTTCCTCACTCCAAACACCCTTTGGTTGAGCAAAGGAGTTTTACTACTCTCCAAGTAAACCCTCAACTAGCTACAATTGAAAGCTCACCAACCAACTAAGAACTATTTTACAAGTGAGGTAACCTTCACCAAGGTTTTACCACTCCAAGTGATAGGCTCACCTTCACCAAGGTTTTATGCCTCCTATAGAGTAACCTTCACTTGAGCAACCTCACAAACCCAACTTTCCCCACACCTATACAACAAACAAAGAAGATTTCTACCCAAATATTCACTTGTAAGCTTGTATTTCATGTAGGCAAAAGTCTTATAATCTTCTTGAACTTGTGGGTATTTATAGAGTGTGAGAAAATGGCTTCAAGAACCTCTCCAACGGTCAAAAATATGGCTGTTGAAAAATAGCCGTTGGACCTATCGGACGTCCGATACAATGTTATGCGTCCGATAGGAGGCCCGGCAAGTTCTACTCACGCGTGCCGGACGTCCGATGGGTTTTGCGTCCGACACAAGCGTCCGATAGGTTGCGTTCTTTATCTGACGGCCGATGCATAATTGCGTCCGATAGCTTTTGTCCGGCGGACCGAGAGCTTTGATTTCATCTTTAATTCTATCGGACGTCCGATGATAATGATCGCGTCCGATAGAAGTGTCCGATAAGTTAGCATCTTCTCAATTCATCTTGAATTGATTTCTTTTCTTTTCCAATGAATCAAGGACCTGTTCTAACAAAATTCTCACATAAAAACATTAGTCCAAATCATCATTTTATTTTGCTATCATCAAAACCTTGGTGACAATGAGGTAACTTCTCATCCACAATACGATAGTGATGATGATGATGATGATGATGATGATTTAGAGTCATTTGTTGCAAAACTGCATGAAAGCTTAAAAGAGTCTTATTCTAGAAACAAAGAACTAAAACAAAAAATTACTTTTCTTTTGCAAGATAATGCAAACTTGTTTCAAGATAACAAGAAGTTAAAATATAACAATGATTGCTTAGTAAAAACTGAAATGGAATTGCAGTATGAACTTGATAGAAAAACAAGCCTTTGTGAAATGCTCAAAGAAAGACAAAATGACTTGAAAAAGAGAATGGATAATCTTGACGTGATGCTTCAAAACAAGAAACAAAATAGTTTCACAAGAAAGGTGTCTAAGTCTCATTCTAACCTTTATGAAAGGAAAATTATGTTTAATGCAAATGAATTTACAATCCATAGAAAAAGTGGAATTAGATTCATTAAATCAGTTCATGTAAACGACTCTACCATTATGTGTGATTTTTGCTGCCAAGTAGGCCACTTGAAGCATGATTGCTATGTGAAAAGAAACATGAGAAAAGGAATGAGATGCATGTGGTTAGTCAAACATTGACTCTAACCATCAAGGACCCAAAAATTAAAAGGGTACCAAACTTTCTATTTCTTGTAGGTAAAAATTGAAAAGGATGTGAAGAAATCAAAATGGTTCATTGATAGTGGATGCTCAAGGCACATGACCGGCGATCCTTCACAATTCATCAAGCTCAAATCAAAGTCAAGTGGAAAAGTAACTTTTGGAGACGACATGAAAGCTAAAACAATTGGAGTAGGTGATGTGGGTAAGAATGGTGAAACATTTGTGCATAATGTTCTTTTAGTAGATAATCTAAGTTATAATTTGCTTAGCGTTAGTCAACTTTGTGATAAAGATCTATTTGTTTTATTTAAAAAGCATGAATGTTTGGTTCTTGACTCGAAATTTAATATTGTTTTCAAAGGAAGTAGATACAATGACATCTATGTTGTGATTCTTGAGAAAATTGACTCTTCTAGTTTTAAATGCCTTAAAATCTCAAATGAAGATCCTTGGTTGTGGCATAGAAGACTTTGTCATTTTAACATGGATGTGATAAATGAAATTTCAAAAAGGGAACTTGTTAGAGGACTTCCTAAGATTAAGTTTGAAAGGATAAGATTTGTGATGCATGTCAATTTGGAAAACAAACCAAAACATCTTTTAAACCTAAGAAAAACATTTCTACATCTAAGCCATTGGAGCTTTTACATCTTGATCTATTTGGTCCTACACCTATTGCTAGTCTAGGTGGTAGGAGATTTTGTTTCGTTATTGTTGATGATTACTCTAGATATACATGGACTATTTTTCTTACTCATAAAGATGATGCCTTTAAAAGTTTTGTCTCTCTCTTTGCAAAAGTGCAAAATTTACTTGGATTGCATATTATTAAAGTTAGAAGTGATAATGGTTCGGAATTTAAATATTGTGGATTTTCAGATTTTTGTGATCATAATGGAATAACTCATGAATTTTCTATTGTAAAAACCCCTCAACAAAATGGTGTTGTTGAAAGAAAAATAGAACACTTGTAGAAGCCGCTTAAGAACCATGTTAAGTGAAAATGATTTACAAAATATTTTTTGGAAGCCGTAAATACAGCTTGCTATGTAATGAATAGAGTATTACTAAGACCATTTTTGAACAAAACTTCATATGAGTTGATGTTTGATAAAAAGCCAATTGTTGGTTATTTTAAAGTTTTTGGATGCAAATGTTTTATCTTAAATATCAAGGAACACCTTGGAAAGTTTGATAAGAAAACCGATGAAGGTATTTTCTTGGGATATTGTGAAAATAAAAGAGGGTATAGAGTTTATAATAGAAGAACTCTTGTGATTGAAGAAGCTATACATGTTTCATTTGATGAATCTAATGGCAACTCTTCAAATAGTACTTGTGTAGATGATGATGTAGGAATCCAAAAGAATCTCGAGAAGCTCACACTTCAAGAAGAAAACAATTGTGATATGGAAGAAAATTCAAAAGATGGTGATTCTCAAGAAATCCAAAAGCTAGATGAAGAAGACAAGAATGATGAATCACTAAAGGATTTTCCTAAAGCTTGGAAGTTCATTCAAAATCATCCAAAGGATTTGATCATTGGTGATCCATCCGAGAGGGTAAGAACTCGTTCTTCATCAAAGCCATTATTTGATAATTTCGCATTTGTGTCTCATATTGAGCCTAAAAACATCAATGATGCCTTAAAAGATGACTATTGGATTATGGCCATGCAAGAGGAGTTAAATCAATTTGAAAGAAATAATGTTTGGACTTTAATTGAAAGACCTCAAAATTATCCTATCATTGGCACTAAATGGGTGTTTAGAAATAAATTAAATGATAAAGGTGAAATTGTAAGAAATAAGGCTAGATTAGTGGCTAAAGGGTATGCTCAAGAAGAAGGTATTGATTATGATGAAAGCTTGCTCCGTTGCTAGATTAGAGTCTATTAGGATGTTTCTTGCATTTGCATGTTTCAAGGGTTTTAAGTTGTATCAAATGGATGTTAAAGTGCTTTTCTAAATGGTTTCATTGATCAAGAAGTGTATGTGGATCAACCACCCGGCTTTGAAAATGAAAAGTTTCTAATCATGTATTTAAACTTTCAAAACATTATATGGTCTAAAACAAGCCCCTAGGGCTTGGTATGAACGTTTAAGTGGGTTCTTAATTGAAAATGGTTTTAAAAGAGGCATAGTAGACACAACTCTTTTTACAAAACAAAAATCAAATGATCTTCTTATTGTACAAATTTATGTTGATGATATTATATTTGGTGCTACTAATGAGGATTTGTGCAAGGATTTTTCCACCATTATGCAAAATGAGTTTGAGATGAGCTTAATGGGAGAGTTGAACTTTTTTCTCGGACTCCAAGTCATTCAAACACGTGAAGGAACCCTCATCAACCAAATAAAATACACCAAAGAACTTCTCAAAAGGTTCGGCATGGAAGACTCAAAGCATGTGGGAACACCAATGTGCACGTCCACCAAGCTTGAAAAGGACGAAGAAGGTATAAATGTAGATGAGAAAAAATATAGAGGTATGATCGGAAGCCTTCTTTATTTAACTGCAAGTAGACCGGATATTATGTTTGCCGTATGCCTATGTGCTCGTTTTCAATCTTGCCCAAAAGAATCTCATTTGAATGCTGTTAAAAGAATTTTTCGTTATTTAAAAGGAACCATGAATTTTGGTCTTTGGTATTCTAAATGTAATGAATTTACCTTATGTGGTTATACGGACGCTGATTTTGGCGGATGTAAAATTGATAGAAAGAGTACTAGTGGATCTTGTCATTTTCTTGGAAAGTGTTTAGTCTCTTGGTTTAGTAAGAAACAAAATGCTATTTCTTGTCAACAAGCGGAATATGTTCTTTGCTAGTGCATGTTGTGCACAATTAATTTGGATGAAACACACCTTGAATGATTTTGGTTTGACATATGATAATATGCCCATTTTTTGTGATAATACTAGTGCAATCAATTTGACAAAAAATCCTATTCAACATTCTAGAACAAAACATATAGACATTAAGCATCATTTCATTCGTGATCTTGTTCAAAAAGGTGAAATTTGTGTAAACTATGTCCGCTTTCGAATGATCAAATTGCTGATATTTTCACAAAAGCACTACCCTAGAACAATTTAGACATCTTCGTTGAAATTGGGTATTTTAGAAAAGAAGCCTTAAGCCTTTACGGTGAAAACTTATCGGACGTCCGATCGATGAACGGACGTCAAACGAGTTCTTGGTCATTTTCGAGAAAATGCTATCGGACGCATGGGTCGGACGCTTGAAGCGTTCGGACGTCCGACACATGAATGAATCGAGTCATTTCACCTTCCTTCCATCAGTCAACTACATTTAATTCGGACGCATCTTCCCAACCACCTCAATTCAAAACTCCAAATTCCCAGCCAAACCTTCACCATTTCTCAAAATTGAAAGTTCGGGACTTCCTCTCACCTATTGCGGTCCAATCTTCATCAATTATCCGCACTATAAATTACTCCTCTTCTCGTTCCCAAATTCCACACCGAAACCCTAAGTTCTCCTTTCCCTCTTTTCGGCTCAAAAAATTGATATATCTTCACCTAATTTAAAAGTGTGTCACTCTGCATTACGCGTAAACACCTCCTCATCACTCAAATCACACAACACAAGCAAGATGGTACGCAGCTCGTGGAGCTCTGTCATCTCGGACGCTAGAAGATGCCAAGAGATGAAGATATTTCCTCCCAGTGGCAACGCACCTCCAAAGAACAAGACGTGGGCACAAAACAACAACCTCATTACTACTCCTTCGATTCTCGGGTTATAGAGAACCCCGCTTTACCTAAATTCATAGATTCGATCTTTGTCAGTCTAAGTTTGCCTTATTCTCTCAAAAAGGTTTCATTATTCAGCGATCCATTGTTCCTTCTGAGTTTAAGAAAATCGATCTAGAGTCTGTCCTTAAGTTGTTTGAATTTCAGAAATGGTCTCACATCATTGTTATGCCTAATATCTATTACCCTGACATGATGTATCAGTTCTTTGCTAATCTTAGGAAGGGTAATTCCCGTGATGAGCTTAAATCCCGTGTCAATGGAATTGATTTGGTATTTGATTCTGATGTTGTGAATGAAATTTTAAAAACCACCATTGAGTTTGGGTGCAAAAGTAAGATTGCAAACTTCTTTTCCTATGAGGAAACTCCAACAAGTTTGAATCATTTCAATGCTGAAAAACTAATGGCTTATTTTCAATCCCCTTTTCAAACTCCTGTTGATGCCAAGTTGGAAGATTTAAGTCCTAAAATCTGATCATCTTTTCAATCATCTCAAATTTGCTTGTTCCAACCTGATGGTCATCGGACGATGCAAACAAAATGGAGTTATATCTGTTTTATTGCTTTGTTGAAAGAATCCGAATAGATTTTGGCTTTGTCATGTGTAAGTTTCGATGAAACTCTCAGCGATACAAGAAGAAAACTCTCTTATGGAAAGTTTTAACTCCCATCTTTGAACATTTCAAAATTCCTATAAGTGGTGTATGTCCTAAGGACCTAACCACTTCTATGTTTTCAAAACAGTATTTTGAAAGAAAGAATTTAAAATTCTTTGATGGTAATTGGTGCACCAAGGAAGCTGTCTCTGAGTCTCGTTCAAAGAAAGGACATGATGCTCCTCTCTCTCCTAGTATTACTAGAACTCTTAGATTTACTCGGGTCCATCAATTCATCCCTAGGAAGTCAGCCTCTAGGATTTCCTCTCAATCGATGTCATGGATTTGTTAAACGAGCTCAAAAGTCATGTTCTTCTTCTCGAACATGGTCTTATGTTAACCATGACATCTGCCCAAAAATCTAACTTTCTTGACAAAAGAAACCTGTTACTTTCTCTCCCAGGATGAAAACACCTCCCAAACCAAAGAGGCTGATCCTCCATTGGATGACCAAGAGATGATGAGTCAAAATCCACAGCCGTGCTCCTCATCATCTACCAAGGGAAAAGAACCGGTGGTTGTGGAAGATGAAGAAACGAGGATGATAGGGAAGAAAGCTGAGAAGAAGATGATTCAACATATCGCTTGTCGACACGGAACTCGATCAACATTCACCCTTTAGGCACACTAGGATGCACTTACACTTCACATTAGAATGCACAAGTCTATTTTTGTTTCCTTTTGTGGTGTGAAAGTGTATCAATCTATTTTGCTATCTAAGACTTTTGTAGAACCAGCACTTGGTACTCTTGTTGACATTGTTTTGAGTTAATGATGATGGCCTTACATGATTTTGGATTATGTTGCTGGATGATGTTATCTGATGTAATGAAATCTGATGTTATCTGATTTTGGAAATTTCCCTGCTTGTTTACATTACTACATTATCGATTACAACTACATATCTAGCATTAAAGTTTTCATTGCTTCGCACATTTTGTGTTGAATATTTTGTGATGACAAAAAGGGGGAGTAAAAAGAATAAAAAAGATGAGTTATTTGAGTAAGGGGGAGTAGATAGTTATTCAAGTCAGGAGGAGTTTTTTAAACTCAATATTGGTTAAATTACATTCAATTGTTTTGTCATCATCAAAAAGGGGGAGAATGTTAATTGTGATCCCGAATTTTGATAATTACAAAACAATTGAAGAAAATCGGTCTAATGTTTTCTAGTGAGATCCGTAACTTGGGAGCCATTGGAGCTGTCGGACGGACGATACCTTGTATCGGACGTCCGATAAAACTCAAACTTTCCTATTGGACGCCAACGGCGTGATCGGACGTCCGATAGACAGGGGATCATGGACACCTCTTTCGGACGCCGACAACATCTACATCGGACGTCAGAAGATATCAAGAAATTTGATGAGCTTACTGGACGCAAGCCTTCGGACGTAAAGACATGTATCGGCCGTCCGATCGATTACATGAAATTTCCGAAGCTTCGCCAGCCGGACGCAAATCTCGGGACGAGAATTATTCATCGGCCGTCCGATAAGACTGAAACTTGCCTATCGGACGCTAGCATCGGACGAACAACAGAGTGTCGGACGTCCGATAGCTCCAACGGCTAGTTGACCTTTCTTCTACTATCCGTTGACCTCGTTTTCTAGGCACTTTTTGGTCTCTTATAAATACAAGCACTGTCCAAATATCAAACTGCAACTGTACACTTGGATAACAAGTTCTTAAGAGTGATTTTAGCTAGAAAATACTCATTTTGAGTAAGAATTGTTAGTCTTGTAGTGTGAGTTCATTGAGAAACTTTTCAATTGTGAGTGAGTTCATCAATTGTGTAGCTGTGTGAGGGTTTTCTGTAAAGAGTGTAAAACTTCCTAGCTTGACTAAGTGGAGCTTGGGGCAAGGAGGAAGTGATCCTTCTTTTGTACACAAGAGTGATTGAACTTCACCAAATTGAAGAAGCTTGTTTTGAGGAATTCTCTTTAAGCTCAAGTGGAGTCTTGAAGAAGTTTGGTTTGCTTTCCATCATTACTCTTTTTATCTTGCGTATCATATTTATTGTTTGAAATCTCATCCATATTTATTAATCTCGACTTGTCTAAAGAGCTTGTGATTAAAACTTGAAAAAGAGGTAATACTTGGCTGATTATTAGTCAACCTAATTCACCCCCCCCTCTTAAGTTGTATTTGGGCCTTACAATTATGGACAGAAACTGCCCAGAATTTTGATTAAGAAACTGCTACAGTACAAAACAGAACATCACAGTTTGGTTTTCCAGTCAACTTTGAAATTTCACCAAAAATTATAGGAAACGAATTGGCCTCTGAAATTTATACAGTTTAAATTCCTATGTATGAAGTTTCAAAATCCATCAACGGCACTCAATTCTGACACTCGAGTAATAAATTATAGCAGTTCAAACAGGGCTGGTTCGAAATTCTGAATTTTCTGATTTCCAGATTTGCAGGGGATGATTCTAGGTCTCATCTAAGTGACGATTTCTTATCCAAAAATTACCAAATTTGGTACACCAATACTACCATATATAGGCTAGGTGCATACCAAAATTAAACCAAAAAATCTAACGGGAAGTCAGCTTTCTAATCGCCCAAAGTTCACTTAGCAAATTGTCTCAAACCAGTGAAGTTTTACTCTTCTTCTTCCTATCACTCCTAACCTACCTAAACTACCATCAATTGACCTCATTTTCGAACCTAAGATAGTTTCAACCTTTCTAAACCTAATGGTGATCAGAAAAGATAATAGCTTTTATCAAATTTTAGCACAAAACAGGCCCACAAATTCGGACAGCAACTTGCTCCATTTCCAGTTTTCCTTGTTCCAACTAAGCCACCAATTTTGCTTAACCTTTGAAGGAATTTGTGTGGGACAAATTAACAACCTAACCCTCAATATTTAAGCCTCACATTTAGCCTTCAAGCTTGCCAAAATCGTAGCCACAAGATTAAAAGAAAAACAGCAATTTTCTTCCTCATTTTCTTCCTTTTCCTAACCGGTTTTTCCTTGAGATTTTTCCTCCAATTTTCAACCACAAATTCCAACTTATACACATACATTGTATCATTAATCATGCTAGAAATCAAATTCTCATACTTGTGGGAATCCAAGAGCCCACTCAATCAACCATTATCAAGAATTACAAGCTAAAGGAACTTAACATCTTACAAATGCAAACCAACACAAAACTCATTTTCATCAACAATCATCAAGGTTCTAGTAACCTCTCAACTTCCCAAACCTAATGTCATGCTTAGAAATGTAATCAATAGACAAAGATGAGAGCTTTAGTATTTTACCTCTTCTAAGGAGTTAACAAATTTCCCCCAAGAATGCTAGCTTTAATCTCCCCAAATGCTCCTCTTCAATGTTCCTCACCACAAACCCAAACTTAGGCCAAGATTAATGGAAGTTTGTAGGTGATTTTAGAGAGGAATTGGAAGAAGAAATTGATGAAATTTCAGGGGAAGAGGGGAAGGGGAGGTTTCGGCCAAGAGAGGAAGAAAGAGAGAGATGTTTTGTGCAATTTTTGAATGAATTAATTGAGGAAAGAAAGACAAGACATAAAGCTTGTCTTATGGCACAAAAGTCAACTAAAGAATAGTAATCTTTTGCTAACAATTTTGGAGGGAAAATAATTATCTCACTTAGCTAAAGATTAAATGGTTAATCTCGGTTAGGAGGGAGAAATAAAAAGGAATAAAATGGGAGTGAATTAGGGTAAATTAAGTGGAAGAAACAATGGCTAATTAAAATTCTAATTTCAAGGAGGTTAATCCAACTTAAACTAAGATTTCAAATCCCTAATTATAATCACTCTTTTTAATTCACCTCTAGTCACTGGATTACATTTCTAACCTACGGGTGATCATCCTTACATTCCAGTGCTACTTCACTCATTGCCCGGATTTCTACCTCAAAAAACGTGTTTTTCTCATTTTTTGTCTAATTGATACAAAAATGGCGAATTTTAAAATAAGATGAATGGAATATTGAAAATCTACAAGAAAAGTAAGTGTAAAAATTAAATTAGGGTTTTTCCCAAATTAAAAATAAATTTTCATTTAAATTTTCTGAAAAATATGTTTGAGAACGACATAATAATAACCAAACGAATAAATAATAATATTAACAATATTTAAAATAATAAATATTAACAATTTTAGAAATCAATTTTGAGGCCCTCACATCATGTCACTAGCAGGTTGATTTAATAACGACCCATTAAAGTTGAGGTCGTGTTAATACCTATTAATTTCAGATTGTGTTCGAGTCGTACTATTATGTCTTGTCAGAAATTGCCACCTCTAACTAAGTTGGATTATCAAATAGTTTCTAATTCAAATTAGTAGTGTTCAATACTTTATCTCTAATGTTGTAAATTTAAATTGGTGTATTCACAATAGGAGTACAATAATTACACGATACTTTGAAAATGTTATACCAAATTTTAAAATTGTTGTATCATTTAATTGACATGTTACATCACATATATTACTACAATAATTTGGACTAAAACTCATATATTGATACAATATTTCATTATTATTTTCTTTTATTCTAGTTTAAACCCATGGGATTCAATATTTCATCTACAATATGGCAAATTTGAATTGGTGTATTCAAAATAAAAGTTCAACAATTAAATTATATTTTAGAAAAGATACACCACATTTCCAAAATGTTACACTATTTAGTTGACATGTTACACCAATATTTTAAAGTGTTTAATCTATGCTAAACACAAAACATGTAATCAATATCTATATATATTTAAAAAAACATGCATGACACATGAAAGGGAAATAAAGTGAAATGATAAATTCCTAGGCTTCCATTGGAAAAGGCAGGATACAGCATTTCTCAACCATTCGAGCACATTCCACTTGTATAAAAATAATTAAAGGGAAAACAAATTACGGGTTACATCACTTCTAAAAACGCAGAAGAATAAAATTAGTTACAACTTGACAAATGAAATAGCTAATTAAACTAATCTAGTCCTAGAATCCAATTGAAAGCACTTAAAATAAGTTTTGGGGTCAAATTATAAAGTGTTAAAACTTTGGAGGACAATTACAACATAAGGGAAAAGTCGGGGACTTATGCTGCAATTTCTGGAATTGGGTCATCTTCTCCAATCTACCAAGCAAGACTCCAAGCGGCTACTGCTACTTCTTTATCCGGCGAATCTCACTAAACGGCAGAGGTGTTGGACCCCCATCTCCTCTCTCTTGCGTGTAAATGTGAGGAATCAGAGACCAAATTAAGCTAAATAAATGAAAGTAAATTGCATCAAAACTAAGATGGAACGCAGATGAATATTATTTCATTGATCACGTAAGAAACCTTCATTACAGACTCAGAAAAGATGGAATAAGATAAGAAAATGTTCAAGAGGTAGGAAATCTAGAAGAAAAGGAAATCCGCTTTACAAGAAAATCAGATAAAATACATCAGAAATACATGTGCCTATAACTAGCACTACTACTGCTATTTATAGTTAATTCCTAACAGAATCTCTCGGGATTGCAGCTGCTTCTCTACATGATTGATCACCCTCCTGAGCATTCTGATGTCACAGCTCTTGCCAGTTTAATCTTCACGCGTGTTCCTCATGATTTGGTAGTTAGCTGAAGTCGTGGTCCCCTTCTCCCTTTCTTTTTCATGCCTTGTTCTTCATTCCTCACAATGCCTCCCCCATAATTTAATCTTGTCCTCAAGACTGGAAATTAGGAATTTAGCATGAATCTCTTCTGCATATTCCCAGGTAGCTTCCTCAAGGTTGGTATTCCACCATTGAATGAGCCATTGAGTTGCCGCTGCATTCTTTCTTTTCACCATTCTTCTGGCTAATATCGCTATAGGTTCCACTCTCAACTGTCACTCCTCATATATTTCTGGAAGTTGTAGTACAGGTGCTGCACCATTTCCTAGTTTCTATTTGAGCAGTGAAACATGGAATACGGGATGTATTCTTGATCCATCAGGAAGCTTCAGTTTATATGCGACCTTACCAATTCTTTCCAACACGATATGGTCCAAAATACTTGGCAGCTAATTTAGAATTACTCCTCCAGTTTACTAATCTTTGCCTATACGGTTGGAGGTTCAAATATACCCATTCACCAACCTGAAATTTCCTTTCACTTCTGTGTTGATCAGTATAAAACTTCATCCTAGATTGGGCCAATTGTAGTTGCTGTTTCAGCACCTCATCCATCTTTCGTCTGTTCTAAATAATCTCCTCCACTGCTGCCACCTTACTTTGCAAATATGGTCCTAAAGCCAATTGAGGAGGTGGCATCCCATATAAAGATTCAAATGGACTTCTCAGTGTAGCTGAATGGAAGGTGGTGTTATACCACCATTCTGCCAATGAGAGCCAATTCATCCATTTTTGGGCTGTAAATGGCACATACAGCTCAGATACATTTCTAACACTTGATTCACTCTCTCAGTTTGTCCATCAGACTAAGGGTGATAAGTAGTACTCATTGCCGCCTGCGGTGACTTCCCTAGGCGTATCTAAGGATTAGTGAAACTCTCGTCAGACTCAATACCTAAATTCATCAAAACATTTATCTTATCATACACTTAAGCTAAAATAACTCCAAATTTACAAGAACATAAAGTTTACAACGTTTAAATCCCAAAACTTACAATCGACTTCAAACTTACAAAACGGAGTCAAATTACAAATACATCGGTTCTTAAAAAAAGATAAACACTTGACTTTAGCCACAATCAAACTCTCCGACCTCTTACAAATTACTGTTAAGGAAAAAAACAAAGGGAAAAGGGGTAAGCAAAAGCTTAATGAGGTCCCCAAAATAAAACATGCAACCACATTAACAATTAGGCAAAACAGATAGTCAATCATATATTTAAGGTAAATTAAAACATAGCACTCAAGTAAAGGATACGGGTGGCTTCCAAAAGCCAAATCCACAAAGTTTGATCAAACACGAGCCATTGACTCTCCGTCAACGTTTGAGGTCAAGAACCAATTCCGTCGACACCACTTACACCATAACCTACCACCAATCACCCCCTACCGGGCCCGAACACCTCAACTAATCAAATTTGGGTAATACTCGAGTATATCATGTTCCAAAGAACCAAATCAAATAACCTATGGTTCACCGATCTTCTCGACCAAGCCCATGCCGGCTCGATACGAATGGTTCACCAATAGGGTTTTGGGGTTTCCGGAGCCCCAAACGAATCAAATTAGTCGACGGGATATCACCCGAGCGACTTTTCACATCAAAGTACACAAAGTCAAATCATAATCAAAGAAAGTCAAATTCCAAGAAAAGTCAAACGGAAGAGTCGAGTGCGATAAAGTACGCCCTCGACTCACCCGAGTCCAATCATATATGATATGTAAGCCAATTCAATAATCACATCTCAAGTAATTCAGCGTACGTGAAGTTCAAGCAAACGAGTCATTCACGTAGTTTTGAGAAAACACATAGATTCACGAAACAAGCAAGGAAACACTCACCAAGCAAGTCAAGCAACTCAAACGCTCACACCTTGATCACCCTCGTTACCTCCTTCGACTCCTATGTATATTCAACGTATACCATCATCAACTCAAGCAAAACAAAATAAATGCAACCTAATCAAGTGCAAAAATAAACGCTACTAACTAATGCATCTCACTAGGAAATTCTAGGGCGATTCAAGTCACAAAATGATGAAACATTGAAGGTTTAGTGGATTCACAAATCAAGTAGATATTTAGAATGAAATAAATGCACAAAGATTCAAGAAACTTCAAGGTTCAACCAAGAGCAAGTTTATGACAAAACTAGAATTCGGGTGTATCAGTGGCCACTGCGCAGTCTTGGGAAAATGGACATATCATGGTGTAGAAAAATTGAAATTGAGTGCCGTCAGTGGTGTTAGAAACTAGACTCATAGGGCTTTCCAACGGTATATGGCTTAGCTCCTAGTTCGTTTCCTATCAATACCAGAAAGCCTGGGAAGTTGGATGTTTTTTCATTTCTGACGAGGTGCAGGACAGAATTTTCTGTTCAAAAGTTGGTGTAATTCAAGAGGTTTTCACCTTTCAAAATAGATTGATTTCACTCCAATTTGATACACAAATGTCTTAACAAGGTTCCTCAACAAGGATTAGTGAAGATTGAGCAAGAAGAAATCACAAAATAAGAGGAATAGAACCACAAACTTCTTCCATATTCTTTAAAGTTCAAAGTAACTTCTATGCCTTTCTAGCATGCACATAAAAGAACATCAAGCACTTTTCTCAAAGGAATGAGCATCATAGCCTAGTGATTAATGTTAATCCAAATATCAAACACCTTGTAGGCATGAAATCAAACCCATATTCAAGTTGCAACTACAAGCATTCAAGCCCAAAAACTAGGTTACCAAGCATCAATCTTCCATAAACATCACCAACAACCTTCATTTAACTAACATCAAGAATCATAGAAGTAGGGTTTTGGATAGAAAATACCTTATCCAGCCAAAGAAGTAACTCTTCACATAACCAAAATCTTTACCCTACTAAGCTTGAGGTTTGATGGTTTAGGGTGCTACCAACTTCCTCTCTTGATTTCCTAATAAACTAAGCAAGGTATTGGTTGATTTTGGATGAAATCTCTCTCTCTTTCTCCTCTCTTAGGTTCCACCACCAAGGAAAAGATGAAGAAAATGTGTGTTTTTAAGAGATAAGTTTGGAGGGAAAAGAAGTCATCAAGTCAAGGTTTAAATGCTAGGGTGACAAGTGGCAACTTCTTGGCCATTAGCTAACAAAATCTCACTTAATTGCTTTCTAACTCCTCTAATTTGATTTGGTCTCCAATTAACACCAACATACCCTATTTTCTTAGCAATTAAGCCATGCAAGAAAATGCTCACTAATTCTAAAATGGAATTTTTGAAAATTCATTTAATCAACCAATGAAGAATGCACTTAGTGAAAACATGCCACAAATGCACTAAAAGAAATTTATATGCACTTGAATAAATTAAAGGGTAATGTATGCATGAATTTTATTATTATATTTTTTTTTCTTTCTTTTTTTTTGGGCTCTCACACTCTCTCCCCCTTAAAAGAATTTCGTTCTCGAAATTCTAACCTGGAGTCAAGAATAACTCAGGATATTTATTATGCATTTCTTCCTCCATTTCCCAAGTGGCTTCCTCAATCCCATGATTTCTCCACAAGACCTTGACTAGAGGAATTCTTTTATTTCTTAGCTCCTTTATTTTTCGGTCCAAGAGTCGCACAGACTTTTCCTCGTAGGTCAGAGATTCGTCAATGTCAATTTCTTCTGGCTTCAAGACGTGACTGGGATCTGGATGATATTTCTTTAATAGAGAAACATGAAATACATCATGGATTTTGGATAGGCTTGCTGGCAATCTCAATCGATAGGCTACGGCTCCTATTCGCTGAAGAATTTCAAATGGCCCCATACCTCTGGAGTTTCTTTCTTCTTCACGGTGAGACTTGAGTGGAGTAATTTTAAAACACCTTATCCCCAACTTCAAATTCCAAATCCTTTCGTCGGTTATCTGCATAGCTCTTTTGTCGACTCTGGGCTGTTTGAAGCCGTTGTGAATCATCTTAACTTTTCATAAGCATCCTCAATCCACGTGCTTGTGGTTGGATCTAGTGTTTTCCTTTCCCCACTTCATCCCAAAGATTGGTGATCGACATTTCCTACCATAAAGGGCTTCATACGGTTGCCATTTGAATAGATGAGTGATAACTATTATATAAGCAAATTCCACCGGTGCCATGTATTGACCCCAACTCCCTCCAAAATCCATAATACATGTCCTTAACATATCCTTTAGGGTTTGAATGGTCCTCTCCGATTGACCATCTGTTTGAGGATGGTAAGTCGTACTGAAGTTCAACTTAGTCCCTAGAGTTTCTTGTAACTTTTACCAAAATCGAGACACAAATCGAGTATCTCTGTCCTAAACTATGCTCACTGGAACCCCATGCAGTCTTACTATCTCATCCATGTACAACTAAGCCAACTTTTCCAAAGAAAATTTCATATTAATGGGCAAGAAATGAGCTGACTTGGTTAGTCTATCCACTATTACCCAGATAGCATCATGGCCTCTTTGAGTTCGTGGCAATCCTGACACAAAATCCATTGTGATATTTTCCCATTTCCATTCAGGGATTTCAAGAGGTTGTAACAAACTCGAGGTTTTTGATGTTCAGCTTTCACTTGCTGGCAAACCAAACAGGTCTGGACAAATTGAGCAATCTCCTTTTTCATATTATCCCACCAGTATAATTCCTTAAGATCTTGATACATCTTATTGCTTCCAGGGTGTATTGTATATTTGGAACGGTGAGCTTCTTCTAAAATATCCCTTTTAACTCTTCATTTTTCGGTACCACTATGCGGTCTCGAAATTTCAAAATTCCCTCAGAGCTTACATTGAATTCCGATAATTCCCCTTTCGTGCCTTCTCAACCCATCTACGTACCATTACATCATGTTTACGAGCTTCTTTGATAATGATCCAATAAGGATGACTTCACTGCGATATTCCCAAAGAGTACTACGTCGATCAAGTATGGGATTCCACTCACTTACTTGTTCTAATAGTTTCCAACGCTTAGTCATCAATCCAACCATCGAGCCTTTCGACTTAAGGCATCTGCTACTATGTTAGCTTTTCCGGGATGATAATTAATAGTACAGTCATAATCTTCCAGAAATTCCATCCATCGACGTTGCCTTAAGTTCAGCTCTTTCTGAGAGAACAAGTATTTCAAACTTTTGTGATCTATATAAACCTCAAAAATAACCCCATATAGGTAATGTCTCCACTTCTTTAGAGCAAAAACAACTGCCGCCAATTCTAAATCCTGGGTCGGGTAGTTTTGCTCATGAGGCTTTAGTTTTCGAGATGCAAAGGGAATCACCTTCCCATTTTGCATTAAAACACACCCCAATCCTTCTCGTGAGGCATCAGTATACACAAAGTTGGGAAACCTGTCTTTCCCATTCGGAAGGCCAAACGGTGACTTCGTTAGTCGCTTCTTCAATTCTTGGAAACCGTTTCACATTTAGAATCCCAAACAAATTTACCATGTTTTCTCGGTCAAGTTGGTCAAAGGTCCCGCTATTCATGAGAAATCCTTAATGAACCGAGCAATATCCGCCAATCCCAAGAAACTACTTAACCTCGGGAGATTTTCTGTTGTTTCCACCCAAGTACAACTTCTACTTTAGTTGGATCTACTGAGTAATGCCCTCTTTTTGAAATTACATGCCTAGAAAGGAAATTTGTTCCAACCAAAACTCACACTTGTTAAATTTGGCATATAATTTGTGGTCCCTTAAGGTTTGGAAAACGATCTTTAAATGTTGTTCATGCTCCTCCCGGGACTTGGAATATACTAGAATGTCATCAATAAACACCACTACAAATTGGTCCAGATAGGGTTTGAACACCTGATGCATTAAATCCATGAATGCCGTAGGGGCATTAGTCAAACCAAAAGGCATCACACTGAAATTGAAATACCCATATCTAGAATTAAAGGCAGTCTTTGGCACATCTTCTTTCGAATTTTTAGTTGGTAATACCCTGTCTTAAATCCAACTTAGAAAACACCACCTCTTGCAATTGGTCAAATAATTCATCGATATGGGGTAAAGGGTATTTATTTTTCACAGTGACATCATTTAAACCCCGATAATCTATACATAATCTTAAGCTACCATCCTTCTTTTTTACAAACAACACCGGCGCTCCCCAGGGAGACTTACTCTCGCATATAAAGCCACGTTCCAACAAATCTTGCAATTGTAACTTCAACTCCTTAAGTTCGGTGGGTGCCATTCGATATGGTGCTTTAGAAATGGGGCTTGTTCCAGGTAAAAGATCAATTTTAAACTCCACTTCCCTATTCGGCGGCAATGATACTAATTCGTCAGGGAAAACATCTGGAAATTCATTTACCACCAAAACATCTTCTAATTTCACTTTATCTCCAGGAGTATTAATTAGGAAAGTTAGGTAACCCTGTGCTCCTTTGCTTAGCAATTTCCTAACCAATTCCGAAATAAGTGCATGAAGCCAATCTACCCTTCACATCTAATCATTAGAGTTGCTTTTCCGGTATGCAAACTCCACCACTTTAGTCTTACAATTTAATTGGGCAGAATATCAGCTAACCAGTCCATCCCTATAACATCATATCCCTTAAGATCCAAACCAATCAAATCCACCACCAATTTTGGTTCTCCTATCCAAATCTCGCGCTTTTATACACCATATTCGCAATCAATCTTTGATCTCCGGTAGGTGTTCTAACTTCCAAGTCATATGGTAGTTTAACGGTTTTACATCTATACACACATGAAAGTAGGGTTTACAAAGAATGAGTTGCACGGGGATCGATTAAAGGTTTGTAAGCGGTGAAAAGCAGGGTGTACCTTCAACCACCTCTGGCGATTGATTCTAAGAGCTTGGTTTTGATCCAAAGCATAAACCCTAGCGGGCACTCTCGATCTATTTCCACTTGTGGCTGGTTGCTTAGGGTTGGTTTTGTCCAGGGATTGACCGTCCTTTCCTTCACGGGCTATGGATGGGGAGGCTTGATCGATCAAAGACTACCACCGCGAAGACACTTTCTTTCGCTTCCTCAGGTTATCTGCGGTGTGGTTTGGTCTTCCACACAAGCATGCTGTTCTCCAGAAGTTGACATTTGAGAGACATTTGCGTTGTTGTCTTGCCACTTTGAGCTCCTCTAGATGGCTCCTCTTTGTGATCAGGAAATCACCTCCGCCCTCTTCCAAACTTAGGGGTTGGAACCGTTTGATCGACCCGTCCCCATAGTGCTACTAGATGCTCCTCGTTTCTTTTGCATGAAAAGTCCTAATTTGAACCTAACTTGCTCAACCCGTTGGGCTTTCTCGAAGAGCATCTCCCAGTATTAACACAGGCTGCAGCCAAATCCTTCGAATCTCTACATTTAGTCCTTGTAAACGCCTTATCCTTCTTTGCTCGGTTGTCACCGGAGAACAAACTTAGATAATTTAGTAAGCTGAGTCTCATACTCAGTACGCAAGTCTCCGAGGAAGTTTATAAAATCATCCCTCTTTCGCCTCGAACTATAGGTGGAAGGAATTTCTGGTTAAACTCCCTAGTAAAGTTAAGCCAAGTGGCATGTGGCGTTTGTTCTCTTTCCAATTTTCTGTACTCGTTTCACCACGAGCAAACCGCTCCTTCAGGTTGAAGGCGGCAAAAGTAACTTGCCTTTCCTCGGTATATAGTTCAAGGTAGCAAAATGTCTGCCACCATTCTCTCAAGCCAATTTTCTACCTCACCTCAGATTTGGTCCCCAAGAATTTAGGAGGAAAAACTTTTGGAACCGTTTTAGGGCTCTATCCCTCGCCCTTAGGATTTCCTGGTTGATGATTAGGTCCTAAACCTTGTTGGTCCACTAACCGCTCTAAGATATCAGTCATACGGTGAATAGCTGTAGCAACTTGGTCTCCCTCATTACCTATCTGTCCCTCATTTTGATTAATAACAGACCTTTGTTCCCCCTCTTGTTCACGGGGCCGTCCACGTCCACGTCCACGACCTCGACCACGTCGTCTCGCCTCCATTTGTTTTCTTACAGATCTAAGGTTGAAATTATGCAAGAATGAAGATACATGCTTGGATGATTGCACACTCAATATAGCATATGATATATAAACAAAACAGAAAACTAGATACATTCAAACACACCCAAACATACTTAGGTTAAAAAAAAAGCAAGTTCCAAAGGTTTCATGCACAAAAGATACCTATACAAGGATACACATTCCAATTTTGACAAAACACATAGAACAAGCTCCCAACAAAAGTAGAACACCCAGGCTAAACACAGAAGTCTTACAAAAGTCAAACATCTCTTTCCTGACTAGCCTATCTCACTAGCTAGTTCCCAACAGAGCTAGCAGACCCTTCATCCTCAAAGGTTCTGCCACCAGTCTCCAAGTCAGCTAGATTCACATCCACCACATCCCTAAGTAGGGCCTTGCACTCATCCAGAATGCCCACAATCCGATCTCCCGTCCCTCAGGCTCCGAGTATGGCATGACGTTAGCTTTCTTGCACCTGCTGGCGCATAGCATCAGTCCTCTCTTGCTCATCTATGATATCGCCTCAAGTTCACTATCTTAGCAAGCCCGTGCATGTGCATAATGTTCCTTAAACTCGAGCTCCTCAAGACCCTCCGGTTAGCTCCTCGAATTAATTCCCTCCTTTCACGGACACCGCTCAAGACCACCTCATTGGGTGCAGTAGTCCTCCAACAACCGCATGGCTGCCTATCTCACGGGCTGTTTGGACTCCCTGCAGACTATAAGCTCCTTCAGACCCCAATGAATACCGGATCACAGGAAGGCGTCTCCGAGGCCGCTCGTTTCCATCATTTCCTTCCATGTCCTACCATAAAACAAATCAAAACTTAGACTAACTTATCAAGGTTTAAAACTTAATTAAAACTCATTCACACTTAAATCACTACAACTACCAACTTCCTGATCTGCGCAGACTAGTTCAAACCTAGCTCATACCATATTTGTGACCAGACCCACCTTTCCCTAGGACGTACCCTAAGGATTAGTGAACTGCCTGCCCAACTCTCGTTACGACTCGAATACCTAAATTCATCAAAACATTTATCTTATCATACACTTAAGCTAAAATAACTCCAAAATTACAAGAACATAAAGTTTACAACGTTTAAATCCCAAAACTTACAATCGACTTCAAACTTACAAAAGCAGAGCCAAATTACAAATACATGGTTCTTAAAAAGATAAACACTTGACTTTAGCCACAATCAAACTCTCGAACCTCTTACAAATTCTGTAGGAAAAACAAAAGGGAAAAGGGTAAGCAAAAAGCTTAATGAGGTCCCAAAATAAAACATGCAACCCACATTAACAATTAGGCAAAACAGATAGTCAATCATATATTTAAGGTAAATTAAAACATAGCACTCAAGTAAGGATGCTGGTGGCTTCCAAAAAAGCCAAATCCACAAACTTGATCAAACACGAGCCGTTGACTCTCCGTCCAGCGTTTGAGAGGTCAAGAACCAATTCCGTAGACACCACTTACACCATAACCGTCCACCAATCACCCCCTACCGGGCCCGAACACCTCAACTAATCAAATTTGGGTAATACTCGAGTATACCATGTTCCAAAGAACCAAATCAAATAACCTATGGTTCACCGAATCTTCTCGACCAAGCCCATACCGGCTCGATACGAATGGTTCACCAATAGGGTTTTGGGGTTTCCGGAACCCCAAACGAATCAAATTAGTCGACGGGATATCACCCGAACGACTTTTCACATCAAAGTACACAAAGTCAAATCATAATCAAAGAAAGTCAAATTCCAAGAAAAGTCAAACGGAAGAGTCCGAGTGCGATAAAGTACGCCCTCGACTCACCCTCAGTAGTCCAATCATATATGATATGTAAGCCAATTCAATAATCACATCTCAAGTAATTCAATAGCAATGTAGTTCAAGCAAACGAAGTCATTCACGTAGTCTTGAGAAAACACATAGATTCATGAAACAAGCAAGGAAACACTCACCAAGCAAGTCAAGCAACTCAAGCGCCTTGATCACCCTCGTTACCTTCTTCGAGTCCTATGTATATTCAACGTATACCATCATCAACTCTAGCAAAACAAAATAAATGCAACCTAATCAAGTGCAAAAATAAACGCTACTAACTAATGCATCTCACTAGGAAATTCTAGGGCGATTCAAGTCACAAAATGATGAAACATTGAAGGTTTAGTGGATTCACAAATCAAGTAGATATTTAGAATGAAATAAATGCACAAAGATTCAAGAAACTTCAAGGTTCAACCAATAGCAAGTTTATGACAAAACTAGAATTCGGGTGTATCAGTGGCCACTGCGCAGTCTTGGGAAAATTGACATATCATGGTGTAGAAAAATCAAAATTGAGTGCCGTCAGTGGTGTTAGAAACTAGACTCATAGGGCTTTCCAACGGTATATGGATTAGCTCCTAGTTCGTTTCCTATCAATACCAGAAAGCCTGGGAATTTGGCTGTTTTTTCATTTCTGACGAGGTGCAGGACAGAATTTTCTGTTCAAAAGTTGGTGTAATTCAAGAGGTTTTCACCCTTCAAAATAGATTGATTTCACTCCAATTTGATACACAAATGTCTTAACAAGGTTCCTCAACAAGGATTAGTGAAGATTGAGCAAGAAGAAATCACAAAATAAGAGGAATAGAACCACAAACTTCTTCCATATTCTTTAAAGTTCAAAGTAACTTCTATGCCTTTCTAGCATGCATATAAAAGAACATCAAGCACTTTTCTCAAAGGAATAAGCATCATAGCCTAGTGATTAATGTTAATCCAAATATCAAACACCTTGTAGGCATGAAATCAAACCCATATTCAAGTTGCAACTACAAGCATTCAAGCCCAAAAACTAGGTTACCAAGCATCAATCTTCCATAAACATCACCAACAACCTTCATTTAACTAACATCAAGAATCATAGAACTAGGGTTTTGGATAGAAAATACCTTATCCAGCCAAAGAAGTAACTCTTCACATAACCAAAATCTTTACCCTACTAAGCTTGAGGTTTGATGGTTTAGGGTGCTACCAACTTTCTCTCTTGATTTCCTAATAAACTAAGCAAGGTATTGGTTGATTTTTGGATGAAATCTCCTCTCTTTTCTCCTCTCTTAGGTTCGGCCACCACCAAGGAAAAGATGAAGAAAATGTGTGTTTTTAAGAGATAAGTTTGGAGGGAAAAGAAGTCATCAAGTCAAGGTTTAAATGCTAGGGTGACAAGTGGCAACTTCTTGGCCATTAGCTAACAAAATCTCACTTAATTGCTTTCTAACTCCTCTAATTTGATTTGGTCTCCAATTAAAACCAACATACCCTATTTTCTTAGCAATTAAGCCATGCAAGAAAATGCTCACTAATTCTAAAATGGAATTTTTGAAAATTCATTTAATCAACCAATGAAGAATGCACTTAGTGAAAACATGCCACAAATGCACTAAAGAAATTTATATGCACTTGAATAAATTAAAGGGTAATGTATGCATGAATTTTATTATTATATATATATATATTTTTGGGCTCTCACAAGCTCTACCCCATTAATCCAAACAATTCTTTCCAAAAATGACTAGTGAACACCTTGTCTTGGTCAATGACAATGCTTTAGGGTAATCCATGTAGTTTACACACTCCTTTCATGAACGTTTTAGTTACTATCATGGCAGAGAATGGATGAGTTAACCCCATGAAGTGAGCACTTTTTGTGAATCCGTCCACTACCACCAGTATGGTATCCTTCCCTTCTGATTTTGGCAAACCTTCAATGAAATCCATGGAGATATGACTCCAAGGATACTGAGTACTGGCAGAGGTTGTAGTAGCCCTGGATAAGCAACATGTTCATCTTTGTATTTCCTACATACATCACATTGCATCACTTCAGACTTAATTTGTTTCTGCATACCTAGCCAGTAAACTATTTGCTTGGCCCTCATATAGCTTGCTCGAACTTCAGAATGTCCTCCTAAGTGAAAGGAGTGGATAGCCTAGATTAGCTTCTGCTTAATCCCTCCACCTGCTCCAATATACAACATTCCTTTATATTTCAATAGTCCTCCTGTGTAACTGTAACCTGATGAGTTCTCAGGGTTCAACAGTAGCTCTGTGATAATCTTCTGTGCCTGATCATCTCCCTTATAGCTCTCTACAACCTCTTGAATCCACAGAGGAGTCACAAAAGTTATGGATAAGCTTTCTCCTATTACATCACCTCTCCTAAAAAGAGCATCAGCAACCACATTTTATACTCCCTTCTTATACTGAATCTCATAACTAAGACCAAGCAGCTTGGTTAGCCACTTCTGTTGTAATGGTGTTGTCACTCTTTGCTCCAATAGGTATTTCAAACTCTGCTGATCTGTCTTGTCTATGAAGTTGTTTCCTTCTAAATAGTGTCTCCATTTTGTGACAGCCCCACCTCTACCTAAGGCGAACCAGAGGGTTCGGCGGGCCGCCCTCCCAACTCCCGCCGGGACTCATTCGCTCAATAAGTAAAGTCAAAGAATTAATCATCTAAAGGAAACCTTGATAAACAAAATTCAACCTATTCCGATCCAAGACTACAAACTTTATAATTTGTACAACCCAACTGTAATTTAAATACTTCCAAAATACATTTCACCTTCACTCTTACACTTGTCAATATTCAAGAAAACAATTTTTATACAAAAGAGGTAATTTTACAAAAGAACTAGATTCCCCGATTAGCGAACTCCGCTTCAAAACCTGTTAAGGAAAACAAATTTTATGGGGTGAACAAAGCTCAGTGAGGCCAAGAAAACATGCAAACATGCAAGATCAAGAAATATACACTTTTATTAAACAAGATAGGTAACCAAAATTTTGAGGCAATAATGCAAATAAGGAATTTAATTACACATTAAATAAAGGATACAGGGGCTCTCAGGAGCTAAGTTCCATGAATCTTGATCACATTCCAACTAGTTGACACTCCGTCAACTTTCTTAATAACCATGTAGAACTCCACTTGTCAACCATCTCCGTCCACCGTTTCACCCCCAACCGGCCTCCAAAATAAGAAATTTGGTAATACTGAGTATGCTAGGTAAGTAGTCATGGACTCCAACCGACGGTAATATGTAAAGACTCATGGTTTACCAATCTCGCCAAGCCCTTGCCCGAGGTGAAAGGTTTACCAATGAGGTTTTAAGGCCCCAACAGTTTCAAATAGCAAGTAAGATGATGAGACAATGCTCAATCATCAATCAAGTACAAGTACAGTTCAGGCAAGTCATTTCAAGTACAACAAATACAAGCAAGCATGTCAGGTCAAGTAAGAGATGTCGGACGAGATAAAGTACACATCCGCCTCGACAAGTTTAATAACATATTCAAATCAAGCATTTAACAGTTCAAGCAATTCAACAAATCATGCACTTGACACTCACCAATAACCGAGAGCAAGTGAGAAAATTCAGGAGATCAAACAAGCTTCTTGGTGTCCACGTGATCACCTGAGAGATAAAAATCAAAATTACCTAAATATACATTCAAGGTCAATTTTCAAATAATTAAGCTTTTCGATTCCAAATTAAAAGGAATCACATGAAATTGGGAAATACATTTTTCCAAAATTGGAATGGTGTCCAAACACTCAAAAGATTACGCCTGAAAACCAGGAAATGTTTCCAAAGCATTTTTAAACTTTCGTTGCCTCCTTGGAGAAATTTTAGTTTTGAGCGGCATTTTTGAAAAATTATAACTTAAGTTCTATAAGTCCAAAAATTACGAATCTTATACCGTTAGAAAATAGACTCAACAAACTAAAACTCTTGAGAAGACACTTTAGTGAGATTCTAAACAGAAATAGCCCAGATTTTCGTACAAAAACACTACTTCAGTGAGAACAGGACAAATCAGGTTGGTTTTTCAGCAAATTTTGGAAATTTGCCAAAAATTGTAGAAAATGAATTAACCCCTAAAATTTACATAGTTAAATCCCTATATATTTAGTTTCAAATGCCACAGACGGCACTCGATTCTGACTCTCGAGTAAGAAATTATAACTGTCCAAACAGGGCAGGTTCAAAATTCTGCGTTTTCAGAAATTCCAGATTTGCAGGGCATTTTTGAAGCCTCAAATGAGTGACTAATTCTTACTCAAAAATCACCAAATTTTGCAGCAATAAAGCTCAGTATGTGAACTACATTTTTACCAAAATTTAGCTAAAAACTCACACGGGAAGGCTGAGCCATGCGCCCAAAGTTGACTGAAAATTTGAAATTCAAACCTGTCAAACGAAATTCTTATCCTTTTGCAACATTTAGCTTATCCAAAACAGCCCCATTCCATTCCATTTTTAAAACCAAGACTCTAGCAACATTTTTTGACCAAATGATGGTACTATGGTAGCAACAATTTGTGACAGCCCCACCTCCCCCTAAGGCGAACCAAAGGGGTTCGGCGGACCGCCTGCCCAACTCTCGCCGGGACTCACTACAGCCCTCAATTAATTACAATTTAAAAACTCCAATAAATATTAATTACAATTCTAAAACTCCCAAAAGTACAAAAATGCTAAAATCCACAAGTACGTCCCAGTAGTAAATATAATTCAGGTTCTTCAAAATATAAATTACATCTCCACCCAAAATTACAGTTGTACAAGAAATACTCCAAAATACCATAAACCATCGAATTCATCCATTAATTTTATTCTTATACAAAATGAGGAAATCCTACAAAAATACTAGCGTCCTCGATTCACGTGCCTCACCTTGAAACCAGTTAAGGAAAAAAAAAATTGGGGTGAGCTAACGCTCAGTGAGGCCAGGGAAAAGCATGCAAGCACGCAATCAAGCAAGTAGGAAAGCCAGTAAATTCAGCTATAAAAGCTTGTAAATCAATCAATCACTTGCACTATTGCAATTTTCACCAGGAGACCGTATTCCCAAGGAATCACTACTCGAGGGCTCACATTAGACAAGAGTCTTGGAGCTGGGTTCGGAGAACCCTCTTCGAGCCTCTTTATCTACAGTGAATATGCAGAAGTACAGTGAACAGGGCTCATACAAGAAAAATACACAGAAATAAGTAAGGATACGGGGCTCTCAGGAACCAATCCACGTCTTGGCCGATTGATCCACTTTTAGTTGACCCTCCGTCAACCCAAGTAACCATGTCCGTAGTACCCCACTTACTTCCTCCAACCACCATGACACCCTCTCGGATTCGTAACCAAACACGCACTTAAATGGCATTACTTAACAAGTATGCCTAGCAAGACCCCAAATTCTGGATCATGTTATAACACTTCCCACGGTTCACCAAACTTCTCGACCAAGCCCTTGCCGGCTTGAGTTATAAGGCTAGCCAATGGGTTGGGGCGTCCCCCCACTATGGTCGATGAGACAAAGTTCCAATCGACATACTCGGTCATAGCATTGGGACGGGAGGGGTGGTACCCTGCCGCTCGATGCTCACGAGAAACACTTTCATTTACATGCACAAGTAACACTTATCATTTATCAAGCAAGCAAGCACATGAGAGAAATGACAAGAGCTATAAAGTACACCCCAGCCTCAGTAACTAGTAAGTACGAGAAACATTTTATTTAAACATTTAACATGCACTTGGCACTCACCTAGTCAAAAGAGCAAGAAATCAGTCGAGCAAGTTTTACTTTTCCACGTATTCTCCCCGGATGACTTTAATCACCTGGAGACAATTCTCAATCACAAACTAGTCCAAGCAAATTGACATGAAAACACTTGTACTTGAAGTTCTTGGAAATAGCTCAAAGAATCACACTTTCAAGAGAAAATTCATAAATAAAGTTACACGTCTCGGAAGTGGGTAAGGCTTGAGCCATTGGAAACTAGGTTCAACCCTCTAAAAGTCCTGAGAAAACATCAAATGCAAATTACCAAAGCAGGGAAGTAAATTTTTGGAGATTAAGTGGCTGCTGAGACAAATTAGGTTTCCAGGTTCACAGGGCCGACTTTGGTAAATCATTTGGAGGTCAAATACACATTGGATTGACACCAAATTTGGTACACATACTCTTCTATATATAGACTATAATCCTGTCAAGTTTTAGATATAGACTCCCACGGTAAGGTCAGTTTCCAAGTGTATAAATTGTGTCCAGGTTTTCAAGTTCAAATATGGAAATTTGTTCAACTTCCTACTTGGGCAGAAATCTTTGAAAAATCGTAACTTGAGTTATATAAGTCCAAATTTCACAAACTTGTTACCGTTGGAAACCTTTTTGAAAGTTCTAAAACTTTGTAGAAAAAACCCAGTTAAAATTCTGGGCAGAAATTGCCCAGATTTTCGAGAAAGAGACTGCTACAGTACCAAAACAGGGCACCTCAGGTTGGTCGACCAGCCCAATTTGAAAATTAACCAAAAATTACAGAAAATGAATTGGCCTCTAAATTTTATACAGTTTAAATTAATATGTGAAAAGTTTCAAACACCACTGACGGAACTCAATTCTGACACTCGAGCAAGAAATTAAAGCAGTTCAAACAGAGGGGGTTTAAAATTCTGAAAATTCTGTTTCCCAGTTTCGCAGGGCAGATTTCAAGGCTTCATTTGAGTGACGAATTCTTGGTCAAAAATCACCAAATTTGGAACACTAATACTTCCATATATAGGCTACGTTCATACCAAAATTGAACCAAAAATTCAAATGGGAAGGCAGTTTCCTACGCGCCTAAAGTGGCCTGGTTGACATTTGCTCAAACCTGCAAATTTTCTTTCCCTTTCTTATCATTGCCTTTTACATATTTAAATCACCACCAATTGACCCCATTTTCAAACCTAGAATAGTTTCAACCTTCCTAAACCCAATGGTGATCAAAATTGATACAAGTTTAGCTCAAAACTTAGCACTAGAACAGCCTCAAAAATCGGTCAGCTTGCATGCCCCATTTCCAGTTTTCCTTGTTCCCACTAAACCTCCAAGTTTGCTTAACCTTTGAAGGGATTTGTGTGGGACAAATTAACCACCTAACCCTCAACATTTAAGCCTCACTTTAAACTTTCAAACTCACCAAAATCACAGCCAACACATTACAAGAAAAACAGCAATTTTCTCCCTCATTTTCTTCCTCTTCTCACCTGAATTTCCTTGGGATTTTTCCTCAAATTTTCAGCCACCATTTCCCACATAAATACATATATTGCATCATTAATCAAGCTAGAAATCAAATTATCACAAGTGTGGGAGTCCAAGAGCCCACTCATTCAACCAAAAATCAAGAAAGACAATTTAATAAAATTTATCATCTAAAATTGCAAACTAACACAAGAATCAACTTCATCAACAAATGTCAAGGTTCTAACAACCTCTCAACTTCCCAAGCCTAACATCATGCTTAAAAAAAATGAAATCAAAGAACAAAGATGCAAGCTTAAGGTTTATACCTCTTCAAGACGTGAGTAAAATTTCACCCAAGAAATGCTAGATTGAAGCTTCCAAGTGCTCCTCTTCAAAGCTCCTCACCCAAGTTCAAGCTCAAGCCAAGATTAATGGAGGTTGTTGGTGGTTTTAGAGAGGAATTTGGTGGGAGAAATGTGATGAAAATGCAAGGGAAGAAAAGGGTGGAGAGTTCGGCCAAGAGGAAGAAAGGAAGAAAGATTTTTGTGCAATTTTTTTTTAAAGTGAATTAAATGAAGAAAGAAAGACAAGACATAAAGTATGTCTTTTGGCCCTCAAAGTCAACCATGGAATAGTAAGCATTTGCTAACAATTTGGGAGGGAAAATAATCATCCCACTTAGCTGAGGATGAAAGGGTTAATCTTGGTCAAGGGGGAGAAATAAAAAAGGAATAAATTAAGAGTGAATTAGGGTGAATTAAGTGGAAGTAACAATGGCTAAATAAAATTCTAATTTCAAAGAGGTAAATCCAACTTACACTAAGGTTTCAAAACCCTAATCATTTTCGCCCTTATTAACTCACTTCTAATCCCTTAATTGTATTCTTAGCCTACGAGTGATCATCCTTACACTCCATCGCTACGTCACTCACTACCCGAATTTCTACATCAAAAAACGTGTTTTTCTCATTTTCTGTCTAATCGATATAAAAGAGCAAATTTTGAAATACTAAACGAATTATTGATAAACTACAAGAAATTAAGGGTGAAATAAAATCAATTCACCTCAAGACGAAATAAATTAAATTAATAATTAAATAAATGAATAAATTGAATTTTCATCTAAATTTTCTGAAAAATTCGTTTAAATATAATTTTAAAATAATTGAACGAATTAATAATAATAATAACATTATTTAAAAATAATAAGTTGTAATAATATAAAAATAAAATTTTGAGGCCCTCACATCCTTCCCCCCTTAAAAGAATTTCGTCCTCGAAATTCATACTTGAACTATGAAATAACTCTAGGTATTTCCTCCAAATTTCTCCCTCCAATCCTCAAGTTACTTCCTCGACACCTTGGTTCATCCACAATATTTCCAAAAAGGAATTTGCTTATTCCTCAAAATTCTAACCTAGCTAATCAAATAATTCTGGATACTTTTTCTGCGTTTCTTCTTTTACTTCCCAAATCGCCTCCTCGACGTCACGATTTTACAAAGAATCTTAACTAAAGAGATTTTCTTAGTTCTCAAGTCCTTTACTTTTCTGCTTTGGAATTTTCCTTGAAGTTACCTCGAGCACCTAAGGCAATTACACTCAATGACCATCAAAGTGTGCCACCTCCAATTAATTCCCTTAAATCATTATGGTACTCAATTAATAAGATAGACCCACACACTTAAGCAATTACTGTAATGCCTAAGAGGAGATCAAGGTTTTCAAAAACCATCATTTAAAGGAGGACTTAAAACTATAAGGGACCTCGTTTTTCATTCACCATATCTTCAATAAAGGAATTTACTAGTTCCTCAATTCTTTCACTTATGGTTCACCAATTGAGAATTCCTATTCACATTTGAAGTCATTTACAAGGATTAAATCAATTATAAAATCCACGAAAACTTAATCACTCCAAATATGCGTATCCCATCTTTTCATTGTACCACACATAATTCAAAAGAGACCATTATACCAACTATGATGTCAATCTTAATTGAAATGACAAATGGTATCATAACCTAATCTCATTATTCTAATACATATATCAATTAATACCACCTTAACTTTTCTATCAGCATCCAAAATTGTTATTTCCTATGAATCATAATTGCAATTTCCAAAACTTCACTATTCTACTAATCGTAACTTACTCCTATCAATTCAAATCTTACATTACACACAATAAGGCTCTTGGGTTCATTCCTTTCCAATAAAGATAAAATATAGTTTTGTATATCAAAATCAAAATGCGCAAACTTTTAAGAAGATGGTATAAAATCATCAAAATAATCCCCACAAGAATGAATTCTCGCATTCTTAATCGGTTGAAAAAGGCACTCTTAATGAACTTTAAATTGAAAAGAGTAAGATATTGATGACGTAAAAGGCTTGGTTAAAACTTTCTATTTTTTTTTTATATAAAGGAAATCACTCTAATAAACTCAAGTTTCACGAAAACACTGTAAACAAGAAATGTCTAAAACTTAAACAAGAAAACAATGTTGCAAATACTAAATTGCTTTCAAAACACGTTTATATCAAATCTAAATATCAATATCTAGAAAGGCGAAGAAACACAATATTAAATTGAAAACTTTTGAATTCATTCTTTGAGTTAAACGTCACTTGAAATTGAGAAAACTAAAATATAAGGCTTAACCATGAAACATTGAATTTTTAAAAAAAAAAATTTTTTTCAAAAGTCAAGTACAACAGGTTCCATTATCAAAAGTGGATTAAATTTCTTCCCATAAACTATTTAGTTTATATCTAAAACTTAAAGAGCCATTTTACATTCCCTTGATTCATGGATCGTTGAATCTTAACTACTAATCGTAGGACAAATTTTCCACCATCACATGAATAAAAGTTTACAACTCTTAAACCCAAAATGTTTTTACAAACACAGCTATGTTCAATCATAGATCCAATGCCAAATCATCATTACCAATATCTAGCCGTCTCATGAACTTAAAGCAAACCATTAATTTACGTCACAACCCAAACATGACTAATTCACCTCCTACAAAGCTTTTCCCTTCTTTGTTTCTTAATTCCTAAGCTAGGTCACCGGTGTAAGAACTCAACAATTTACCAAATGTTCTAAAATATCAATCCTTTGATTAGTGACGACGTTTACTCAATCTCCCATTTTGCCCATCTATCTTCATTTCCATTCAGTCTCGAACATTGAATTACTTTTGGAGGTTTATCTACCTAAGCACACGTCCTTGACCTCAATCTGTCTCCAACCATCCATAGTTTTATTATAAGTATAGATGCATGAACAAAATTAAAAGTACATGGGCAAAATACAAATATGTATGTCGACAATGAAAATACTTTAAAAATAAACATGACCTTGCATACGTACATTCTAAAGCTTACAAGCAAATTAACAAGTTAACAAGATCAGGTACAAAATGCATGGCACTCGAGGATTTCATAAGGAACAAGTATCAGGTTTAAGAAAATATACAAGCCAGAGCACAAGCGTCACCCCAATTATCATTAGCAAAAGGTATATAAGGTCGGGGTGTCTCTATACTAGTTCACAGCTGAGTTGGAGGGTTCAATCTCTTGAACAGAATCAACTTCATTTTGAACACTAGGGCTGCATCAACTACCTCTTCAATTAGAACCCACACCCAATTATAATGTCCCCCAATAATCACTAGTCACATCTCAACTAATTGGAGACGACCAAAGAGTGGACCTTCCCAATCTCTCCCGAAACCTTACGACTCGAGGCGGTCCCTCGTTCCACTATTTCCATTTTCCATTTCCTACTAGGGAAGAATCATAAGATTCAAGATTAGAAACTCATAGTTACCTATACACTTCCAACTCTAGAAACATAACTGTATTCAAGTACCAAAACAAGAACGAAGTCAATCAACTTCTAAGGTTCATCCAATTATAAAGATCAAGCACTAAAGGATATCCAATACTTAATGATACTCCCATAATTTCTTTATAAGTCCTTAGGTCAATGTTAGCCTCATAACTATTACCATTGTTCATGAATTTCGCCCATTACCACGCAAGCAGTGTTATCCTCTCACAATCCTCTTATTCCTTACTAATTCAATGCAATAAATCCTGAATTATTGAATCCTACTAACCATCAGAATCACAAATACTTACTACTTCACTTTACACTTAACACTCAAACTAAACCCCACAGTCCGATATCCTAAGCTTCAAGCCTAAGATACACTATAAGGATCTGAAGCCTAAACTCTGATACCACCTGTGACAGCCCCACCTGCCCCTAAGGCGAACCAAAGGTGTTGGGCGGACTGCCTGCCCAACTCTCGCCGGGACTCACTACAGCCCTCAATTAATTACAATTTAAAAAATCCAATAAATATTAATTACAATTCTAAAACTCCCAAAAGTACAAAAATGCTAAAATCCACAAGTACATCCCAGTAGTAAATATAATTCAGGTTCTTCAAAATATAAATTACATCTCCACCCAAAATTACAGTTGTACAAGAAATACTCCAAAATACCATAAACCATCAAATTCATCCATTAATTTTATTCTTATACAAAATGAGGAAATCCTACAAAAATACTAACGTCCTCGATTCACGTGCCTCACCTTGAAACCTGTTAAGGAAAACAAATTGGGGTGAGCTAACGCTCAGTGAGGCCAGGGAAAAGCATGCAAGCACGTAATCAAGCAAGTAGGAAAGCCAGTAAATTCAGATATAAAAGCGTGTAAATCAATCAATCACTTGCACTATTGCAATTTTCACCAGGATACCGTATTCCCAAGGAATCACTACTCAAGGGCTCATATTAGACAAGAGTCTTGGAGCTGGGTTCGGAGAACCCTCTTCGAGCCTCTCTATCTACAGTGAATATGCAGAAATGCGGTGAAGCGGGGCTCATACAAGAAAAATACACGAAATAAGTAAGGATCTGGGGCTCTGGGAGCCAATCCACGTCTTGGCCGATTGATCCACTTTTAGTTGACCCTCCGTCAACCCAAGTAACCATGTCCGTAGTACCCCACTTACTTCCTCCAACCACCATGACACCCTCTCGGATCCGTAACCAAACACGCACTTAAATGGCATTACTTAACAAGTATGCCTAGCAAGACCCCAAATTCTGGATCAAGCTATAACACTTCCCACGGTTCACCAAACTTCTCGACCAAGCCCTTGCTCGAGTTACAAGGCTAATAATGGGTTGGGCGTCCCCACTATGGTCTATGAGATGAGCTCAATCGACATACTCGGTCATAGCATTGGGGACGGGAGGGTGGTACCCGCCCAATGCTCACGAGAAACACTTTCATTTACATGCACAAGTAACACTTATCATTTATCAAGCAAGAAAGCACATGAGAGAAAGGACAAGGGCGATAAAGTACACCCCAGCCTCGGTAACTAGTAAGTACGAGAAACATTTTATTTAAACATTTAACATGCACTTGGCACTCACCCAGTCAAAAGAGCAAGAAATCAGTCGAGCAAGTTTTACTTTTCCACGTATTCTCCCCTGATGACTTTAATCACCTGGAGACAAAATCTCAATCACAAACTAGTCCAAGCAAATTGACATGAAAACACTTGTACTTGAAGTTCTTGGAAATAGCTTAAAGAATCACACTTTCAAGAGAAAATTCATAAATAAAGTTACACGTGTCGGAAGTGGGTAATACTTGAGCCGTTGGAAACTAGGTTCAACCCTCTAAAAGTCGTGAGAAAACATCAAATGCAAATTACCAAAGCAGGGAAGTAAATTTTTGGAGATTAAGTGGCTGCCGAGACAAATTAGGTTTCCAGGTTCACAGGGCCGACTTTGGTAAATCATTTGGAGGTCAAATACACATTGGATTGACACCAAATTTGGTACACATACTCTTCTATATATAGACTATAATCCTGTCAAGTTTCAGCCATAGAATCCCACGGGAAGGTCAGTTTCCAAGTGTATAAAGTGTGTCCAGGTTTTCTAGTTCAAATCTGGAAATTTGTTCAACTTCCTACTTGGGCAGAAATCTTTGAAAAATCATAACTTGAGTTATATAAGTACAAATTTCGTACTCTTGGTACCGTTGGAAACCTCTTTGAAATTTATAAAACTTTGCAGAAGAAACCCAGTTAAAATTCTGGGCAGAAATTGCCCAGATTTTCGAGAAAGAGACTGCTACAGTACCAAAACAGGGCACGTCAGGTTGATCGACCAGCCCACTTTGAAAATTCACCAAAAATTACAGAAAATGAATTGGCCTCTAAATTTTATACAGTTTAAATTAATATATGAAAAGTTTCAAACACCACTAACGGAACTCAATTCTGACACTCGAGCAAGAAATTAAAGCAGTTCAAACAGAGGAGGTTTAAAATTCTGAAAATTCTGTTTCCCAGTTTCGCAGGGCAGATTTCAAGGCTTCATTTGAGTGACGAATTCTTGGTCAAAAATTACCAAATTTGGAACACTAATACTTCCATATATAGGCTACGTTCATACCAAAATTTAACCAAAAATTCGAATGGGAAGGTAGTTTCCTATGCGCCTAAAGTGGACTGGTTCACATTTGCTCAAACCTGCAAATTTTCTGTCCCTTTCTTATCATTGCCTTTTACATATTTAAATCACCACCAATTGACCCCATTTTCAAACCTAGAATAGTTTCAACCTTCCTAAACCCAATGGTGATCAAAATTGATACAAGTTTAGCTCAAAACTTAGCACTAGAACAGCCTCAAAATCGGTCAGCTTGCATGCCCCATTTCCAGTTTTCCTTGTTCCCACTAAACCTCCAAGTTTGCTTAACCTTTGAAGGGATTTGTGTGGGACAAATTAACCACCTAACCCTCAACATTTAAGCCTCACTTTAAACTTTCAAACTCACCAAAATCACAGCCAACACATTACAAGAAAAACAGCAATTTTCTCCCTCATTTTCTTCCTCTTCTCACCTGAATTTCCTTGGGATTTTTCCTCAAATTTTCAGCCACCATTTCCCACATAAATACATATATTGCATCATTAATCAAGCTAGAAATCAAATTATCACAAGTGTGGGAGTCCAAGAGCCCACTCATTCAACCAAAAAATCAAGAAAGACAATTTAATAAAATTTATCATCTAAAATTGCAAAATAACACAAGAATCAACTTCATCAACAAATGTCAAGGTTCTAACAACCTCTCAACTTCCCAAGCCTAACATCATGCTTAAAAAAAATGAAATCAAAGAACAAAGATGCAAGCTTAAGGTTTATACCTCTTCAAGAAGTGAGTAAAATTTCACCCAAGAAATGCTAGATTGAAGCTTCCAAGTGCTCCTCTTCAAAGCTCCTCACCCAAGTTCAAGCTCAAGCCAAGATTAATGGAGGTTGTTGGTGGTTTTAGAGAGGAATTTGGTGGGAGAAATGTGATGAAAATGCAAGGGAAGAAAAGGGTGGAGAGTTCGGCCAAGAGGAAGAAAGGAAGAAAGATTTTTGTGCAATTTTTTTTTAAAGTGAATTAAATGAAGAAAGAAAGACAAGACATAAAGTATGTCTTTTGGCCCTCAAAGTCAACCATGGAATAGTAAGCATTTGCTAACAATTTGGGAGGGAAAATAATCATCCCACTTAGCTGAGGATGAAAGGGTTAATCTTGGTCAAGGGGGAGAAATAAAAAGGAATAAATTAAGAGTGAATTAGGGTGAATTAAGTGGAAGTAACAATGGCTAAATAAAATTCTAATTTCAAAGAGGTAAATCCAACTTACACTAAGGTTTCAAAACCCTAATCATTTTCGCCCTTATTAACTCACTTCTAATCCCTTAATTGTATTCTTAGCCTACGAGTGATCATCCTTACACTCCATCGCTACGTCACTCACTACCCGAATTTCTACATCAAAAAACGTGTTTTTCTCATTTTCTGTCTAATCGATATAAAAGAGCAAATTTTGAAATACTAAACGAATTATTGATAAACTACAAGAAATTAAGGGTGAAATAAAATCAATTCACCTCAAGACGAAATAAATTAAATTAATAATTAAATAAATGAATAAATTGAATTTTCATCTAAATTTTCTGAAAAATTCGTTTAAATATAATTTTAAAATAATTGAACGAATTAATAATAATAATAACATTATTTAAAAATAATAAGTTGTAATAATATAAAAATAAAATTTTGAGGCCCTCACACAATTTGGACCAAACAACACCCCAAAACAGAACACAAGTTCGGGCAAATTAGGAACAAAATTTCCAGATTTTGGTTTCTCCTTTCCATGAAATTTTACCCCACCAAATGGAATGATTTTTGCAACTAAACTTACACACATATGGACCAACATTTCAGCTCTCAAAGTAGTGAAGAAACTCATGAAAATTCGCAGCCAAAACAGGGGAAAAATGCTGAAATGAAACCAGCAAAATAACATTTCCTTCCTCGCTCGATTTTCCTTCTCCCTTTCCTCCTAACTTTCTAACTTCCTTGAATTCATCACAAATTCATTCCATCACACACACACACACATCATGGCAGTCCAATAACAAGAAAGGTGGGAGTTCATAGAGCCCACTTCAACAACCCAAATCCAACACAAAAACAAACAAGAAGCTACAAGCTTCAAAACTAAACAATTAGAGCAAAGGAATTAAGGTTTTGTTGGAGCCCTTTACCTTAAATAGCTCAAGGAAATTTCAAGCTTGAGATGTCTATGTTCCTCCCTCCAAGCTCTTAGCAGCTCTACACCCTCAAGACAAGGCAATCTTCAAGTTTCCAAGGTAGGTTAGCAAGATTTGTCCAAGTTTCTTGGTGGATTTGGGTGAAATTTTGTAGTTTTTGAAGATGAAATCAAAGGGGAAGAGGGGGAGGGAGGTGCGGCTGGTGAGAGGGAGAAGAGAGAAGATTTTGGGTGTTTGGTAAAGTGGGAAAAAGTGAAAGGAAGAAGAAACATAGAGCTTTGTTTTATAGAGTCAAAAGTCAACATGAATTTGTGGACCAAAATGCTCCAATTAGAGTTTAATCCTAATCACTCACTTCTAATCCCTCAATTAGCTTTTCTCAATCTACTAATGATCATTCTTATTCTCCAAACTTACGTCACTCTCAGTCCAAATGTTTGTCTCGAAAAACGTGCCTTTTTTCATTTTTCACAATTGAGTGATAGAAAAATCAAATTGATGGTTAAACATGGTTTTTTAAATAAAATAAGGTAATGTATGGTACATTTGCATATAAAATAATTTAAATCAATTATTCAGAGGAAATAAATAATTAATTAAATAAATAGGTTAGATAAAAATAAAATTTTCGGGTCCTCACACATTTGGTTACAGTAGTCACTAGGGCCAACAATTCTTTTTCATAGATTGATAAGCCCAAGTTCTTTGCACTAAGCACCATGCTCAAGTAAGCAATGGGTCTTCTGTGCTACATCGACACAGCTCCTATACCACCATAGCATGCATCTGTTGCCACCACAAAAGGTTGAATGAAATCTGGTAGGGCCAGGACTGGTGTACTACTCATGGCAAGATTGAGCAGTTCAAAGGCTTCATCTGCTTCCTTTCCCCATATAAATCTATCCTTCTTCAGTAGTTGAGTCAGAGGTCTAGCAATAGAACTGTACCCCCTCACAAATTTCCTGTAATACCAAGTGAGCCCTAAGAATCCCTTAAGCTGTTTAACATTTTGTGGTCTGGGCCACATTATCATAGCTTCCACCTTCTTAGAATCTGCTTGCACTCCCTTCTTAGTGATTACATGTCCAAGATATTCCACCTGAGACTGAGCAAAGACACTTTACTCCTTTTGGCAAACAATTGTTGTTGTTGCAGTATGGTCAGAACTTCCCTCACATGCTTCTGATGTTCCTCCAATGTTGGACTATAGATCAAGATATCATCAAAAAACACTAAAACAAACTTCCTTAATTGATCTTTGAACACCTCATTCATTAGGGATTGAAATGTTGCAGGGGCATTGGTGAGTCCAAAGGGCATCACCTTGAACTCATACAACCCTTGATGGGTTCTAAAAGTTGTTTTGTATTCATCTCCCACCTTGATCCTTATCTGATGGTATCTAGCTCGCAGGTCAATCTTTGTGAAATATTCTGATCCATGAAGCTCATCAATCAACTCATCTATTAGGGGCATTGGAAATTTATCTTTTACAGTCAGATCACTAAGCTACCTGTAATCAACACAGAACCTCCAACTCCCATCTTTTTTCTTAACTAGCAGTACTGGAGAAGCAAATGGACTCTTGCTGGGCTGAATGATTCCTATATCCAACATTTCCTTAACCATCTTTTCTATTTCTGACTTCTGCACATATGGACATCTGTATGGTCTTAATTGAAAAGGTTTAGCTCCTTCCTTGAGTTTTATGTGATGATCATGACTCCTTGATGGTGGTAGGCCAGTTGGTTCATTGAACACACTTTCGAATTCATCTACTATTTTTTGAATTTCTTCTAGAACCTTGTCTTCCACCAGCCTTTTTGGAGGTGTAGGAAACACTTGAGCTATAATACTATATGGTTGTTTGTTCGTCCACTTCTTCAATATATTACTTTTGATAGGTTTAATTTGTATTCCATCTGAGCCTCCTGTCAGGGTTACTTTTTCCTTCCTTCTTGAACTCCATACTCAATTTCTGGAAATCGAATTGTATGGGGCTATACTTGGCTAGCCAATCTACCCCTAGTACCATGTCACTTCCACCCAGTTTCAATGTATACATTCTATGACTGAACTCATGGCATTGCATCTGCCAGCTCAGAGTGTGTTTTAGTGGATTCGACTTCATCTTTTCTCCATTAGCTACTATCATAGACAGAATTTGAGTTTCAGATACCTTATACTTCAATTCTCTTGCTAGTTTTTCATCAAGGAAGCTATGAGTGCTCCCACTGTCAATCAACACACTTACAGATTTTTTGCCAATAATCTAGATATTTTGAGTGTTTTGTGGTAAATCCACTAGTGAGAGCTTGTATAGAAATCTCCATTAACTCTTCCTTACTTTGTTCTTCAACACAGTCACTGAAATTCTCTCATCCTTCTTCCATGCCTTCCTCCTTTAATGCTTGATCCTCCAGATGTGCAGCCAGTATGAAATTGATCGAGGCATTTTTGCATACATGTCCATAAGTATATGGTTCCTTACATTTATAACATAATCTTTTCTCCCTTCTGGCATTAAACTCTGTGGGGGTGATCCTTTTAAATTGGTCTGGATTTTTTGTGGGAAGTGTTTTTTGATGGTTTGGTGGTTTTGTACTGGAATTGTTCCATTTAGAGGCAGGTTCGGAACTGTATGTTGTTTTTTGGTGATTTTGGGTAGAAGTAGTGAAAAGTGGCTTTGGGTTGAATTTTTGAGACTTGGCTATGGATTGAACATTTCTCTCTTGTAATCAAGCAATTTCCATGGCAGATGATAAGGTTATAGGTTTAAACATTTGTACCTAATTTTTGATTTCTTCTTTTAATCCACTCATAAACACAAAGATATAATAAGTTTTATGCATGGGAGGTAAGGAAGGCATAGCTAGAGCTTTCAAGGTTTCGAACCTTTCTTGATATTCTTCCACCAGGCTTGACTGTGTGATTTTTGAGAAATCCTCCAATATTCCTTCTGGTGAGCCTTCTCCAAATCTTATGCATAGAGCTTGCATGAATTCTCCCCATGGTATCGAGGCTCTGTGACTAAATTGCCTGTGGAACTATTTTTCAGCTTTCCTCTTCAAGTACAGCTCTGCGATTTCTGTCCTTCTATCTCCTTCAACTCCGTGGATCCTAAAGTATCTCATGGCCTTCCTAGCCCATTCTCTAGGATCATCCCCTTCAAATTCCGGAAAATCTATCTTGGGTAATTTGTTTCCCAATCTAAATTCTCCCTTATTCGAGGGTTCTACTCCAGATCCTTCCACTCTACGTTGCTCTTTCTTATGCAGCTTCTGATCCTCTCCTGAGCTTTTTTCCAGATTTATGCTAGCTACATGCCGGCTCGGCTCTTGCATACTGGAGCTCAGCTTGCTCATAGCTACATTCATCTGAGCTACCATTGCCATTAATCCATCATATTTTAGATCTAAATTGTGCACTGAATTCTCCAGATTCTCTTGTCTGTTTTCTACTACTGATATTGTTCTTTCCAATCCTTTATTTCTGTTATTGATTCACTTGACTACACTTCCCAAATCTACTACTTCTTTTCTTAAATTCTCATCCGCATTTCGAGTCATAGTTCCACTAGCTCTGGATTGTAAATCAGAGTCTCAGCAGCAGCAGCTTCCCAGAGGATCGTTGCTGCTTTGATACTACTTGTGAGGAATCAGAGGCCAAATTAAGCTAAATAAATGAAGGTAAATTGGATCAAAACTAAGATGGGACGCAAATGAATACTATTTCATTCATCACGTAAGAAACCTTCATTACAGACTCAGAATAGATGGAATAAGATAAGAAAATGTTCAAGAGACAGGAAATCTGGAAGAAAAGGAAATCTGCTTTACAAGCAAATCAGACAAAATACATTAGAAATATGTGTGCCTCTAACTACCACTACTACTACTATTTATAGCTAATTCCTAACTGAATCACTCGGGATTGCAGCTGCTTCTCCACGTGATTGATCACCCTCCTGAGCATTCTGACATCACAGCTCTTGCCAGCTTCATCTTCACGCGTGTTCCTCATGATTTGGTAGCTAGCTGAAGTCGTGGTCCCCCTCTCCCCTTCTTTTTCATGCCTTGTGCTTCATTCCTCACAGTAAAACATCTCAGGCACACTTACATATCAAAATCCTTACATAAAACATAGAAAACAAGAAAATGAAAATGGAATAAAATATGAAAATCAACAACTCTCGGTTTTCTTGGCTTTCCGGGCGACACACATAGTTTACGATAAGCATTAGAATGATTGGAGATATCCTCTCCACGCTCAAATTCAACAAAATGCACCCATTCAATCCAAATTTCACTTAGGCATTTTCACAAACAGATTATGGTTACAAAACAAGCTAAACATTTTATAACATTTTCAGGACTAATCCAGCCCAAATTTTGCAGAAAAATAAGATTTAAAATAAACATTAAAAAAATCAACGTCCCCAAAAATTGTCAAATTTCAAAAACAAAACTGGTACATTGAAAAAATTCTTCAATCAATGCCCCGTTTTAGTCCTCCATGGATAAACTTGATTGTGGATGCCATTTCAAATTAGGGGTGTGCAAATTCGGTTTGTACCGATTTCATAACCAATTTCAAATTGAATTTGGTAATTTGAAATCGGGTATTTGGTAATTTGGTATATAATCGGTATATACCAAATTCACCGAATTTGAATATGGTATGAAATAGGTAATGAGATTTTCAATCTGGTAACAACCGATTTCGAATTCGGAATTCGGCAACGAAATAGGGTACCAATTTTACCGAATTCGAATTACCAAATTAGTTTACAAAATTATATATTATATAGGTATATAATATATACTATGAATATATTATATAGATAAAGGCTAATATGCTATTAATAATAGATAGTAATTAATGCATTGCGCATTACATAATTTGTGAACTCTTAGTGATTAAGTGACATATAACTAATCATTATTTACAATACTATCTTAGTATTTGTAATATGACTATATTAATACAGATATATAATAGTAAATAATTATAATACTTATCACTTTATATATAACTAGAATTAGCTGATAAGTACAAGATATTAGTACATTAGTTTTCACCATTAAAAGCAATCAAGTCATTTGGAACTTAAGCATTTAAATTATGTAAGAAATAAGAATAAATATAAGTATAATGCACTATGCATTAAAATTACTTAATTTGTGAATTATAAGTGATTAAGTGACATATCACTAATCATTATTTACAATATACCATTTTAAAATTTGTAATATGACTATATTAATACAAATATACAATAATATATAACTATACTACTTACCATTTTATACATAACTAGAATTAGAAAATAAGGACAAGTGGACAACATATTAGTATATTAGTTTTCACTTTTGAAAGCAATCAAATCATTTACAAATAAAGCATTTAATTTATGCAAAAACTAAAAAACAAGGATAATAAGTGTAATGCGTTGTGCATTACAATACATTACATAGAATTTGTAATTCATTATAAATTATAAGTTTTATAGATTATAAATTGTAACTAATATCACTTATCACTAACCAAAGGAGTTAAGATATAACTATGTATATATAGGGGATCAAATGACTTTGAATTAATTTTTCAAATAGGTAGAACATGACTAATATGTTAAACTCTGAATAGTTTTGGGGTTCAAATCAAGAATAAAAATTTTACTAAAGAGAAACACAATGAATGTATAAAAAAACTTAGAGTCCTAAATTGTAAATTACACTATTAAAGAATGTAAATTATAAATTGTAATACGTTTTAATTACTAAATTGTGATAATTGATAAAAACAAATTACAACATACAAACTATAAACAATTAAATAAACTAACAAAAGTCCCAATTCGGTAATAATATGGTTTTGTACCGTTTTCGAATTCAATTTGGTAACCGATTTCGATTTACCAAATTCAATTTGAAATTGGAAATGGTTTAGACTTTTAGAGAAAAAAATAAGCGAATTACCGATTTTGCACCGAATGTTCACCCCTATTTCCAATGAGTTGAAACAGCGTCATTTTTGTTTAACCATGTACTCAAACAGCGTTACATGTTATTGATTGATTTTGGCTTTTTCTTTTATATATCAAAACAATGCCACATAGGAAAAAATGCATCTTGTCCGCCCTTGTCCGACTTTTAAGGGAAAATCGCCAATTTCATACCTAGACTTTTATTCTATGTCGATTTCATACCCAAGTAATAATTTTGTCCAATGTAATACCTCAACTTATATTCCGGTTCCAACTGAGGATCTCTGCGGCGGCGCCACCGTCGGAAATCACTTAAGCTCCTAATTGACCACCTAAACAGGGGCAATATGGGTACTTCAGTCCCTGATCTATAATTACTTGCACAACCAAAAGAAGAAGAAGAAGAAGAAGAAGAACAGATTCGATGCATCTGCCAACAAATCCTCAGCCAAGAGTGTTGAAAGCTTCCCAGAGCAAACTCTGTGGAATACGGTTGGTGAGATCGCGCGCCTGCAATGCTGCAGTTCTGAGAGTCTTGATTGTTGTCAAATTGGCCTGATAGAAGCCATAACTTCTGTAAGGCAAATTGTGCTTCTTGCAGAGGTCCTGGACTAGGGGCGAAATTCTCCTAAGATGGCACCTTGGCAACCTGGGGAACAAATGATGCTCAAGTTGGAATTGCAATCCGCCATAGATCCAATCCATCCATGAAGGGCAAAAGATGTGAATAGTGCCATTGGTCTGTTTCTGAAACCAGTCGTTCCCTTGAGGTGCTCCCACATAGGTATTTGCTACGAAATGGTTCAAACAGAATTGAATATGTTGAAAAGCGGTTACAAAAAAGCTTGCCAGCACAAATAATATCCTTTCTTGCCAATTGGGAAGGCATGATTTTTGGTATGCTCGAAAGCATTAGGATATACCTAATGGAAAGATTGAGGACAAAGAGGGAGTGGATGAGAAGTACATATCCGGGACTGAAGTACCCATATTGCCCTTGTTTAGGTGGTCAATTAGGAGCTTAAGTGATTTCCGACGGTGGCGCCGCCGCAGAGATCCTCAATTGGAACCGGAATATAAGTTGAGGTATTACATTGGACAAAATTATTACTTGGGTATGAAATCGACATAGAATAAAAGTCTAGGTATGAAATTAGCTATTTTCCCGACTTTTAATCCTCACTCTCAAATGGACCAAATTGAGAGGCCCCAAAATGGAGCTGCCCCGGATCCGTTTCTGTTACAGAGGATTTGAAACCCTATCGATTCGAATCGAACATTACAATTTTACACCTCCAGAAGAATTCGAATAGGATATCATAAAGTTTTACAATTCTCGAAGGAAGTTGGCCTCGTCATTACTATGTAGTGTGTGCTCACTATTTCTCTTGGCCATAACATTTGTTTTGACAACAGACCCACACCTAACATCTATTAAACAATCATGTATCTTTTGTAAACCCATCATTTTAATTTTTTTCTTGTCTCTTTAAGTTTTAATAGGGTTCATCCTATAGTTATTTAGGATGAATTCACACACTTATAAGATAGCATACAAAAAATAACAGCATATAATAGAAAAATAAAAAAAATAGAAAATTCATTAAAACCCTTTAGTCAAATTTTGTTTTTTCAATATGTTATCTTTTGTATTTTACCATGTCAATACAAAAAGGGGAAAAACTTAAAGGGGAAAAATGAATCAAACAGGATATTTAGGAAGAATACATGGGCGATTTAATAAACATTAGGATAGAATATGGTACAAGAAAAAAGATAGGAGATCCTTCGAATGGTCGTTTGAGAAATCTGAAATTTGTGCCATCTCATGTTATACTCGTATCTCTGCTGCATAAAAGCCTGAGCAAACTAAAAATTGGGCCACCTAATGCTGTACTCATATCTCTACAAAAAAGCCTCAAAAGCCAAAACTTTCAAGTAACATCCTAACCCAAGGCCAAACAACACATCTTTGCACCCACTATATCTGCACGGGTGCATTTGGTAAAATTAAAATTTGAAATTTAAAGTTTGAATCTATTAAATTACTGAATTATTAATTACTAAGTATGATATATTTAAAGTGCTAACTATGATATATTTGAGTGTATATCACATTCAATGATGAGTGAATAGTTTATCACTTATTTTTTAGAACAAGTTTTGTCTAGAAAATCCAATGCACTTAATTAATTCAAACATTCAATTTTTAGTTATAAAAACTCTTGAATGTATTAAGTTCTGAACTCATTAAATTTAAGTGTTGAATTAGGTTGTCAAATAGAGCTTAAGAATGTGAATGGTTTTTTGCTATAAATAATTTGGGACACATTTTGAACTTTCATCTTTATCTTTACAAATCACATATAAGAGTGACAAAAACTAATTCTTCCCATAACTCTATGTGCATATACTCTGAACATAACCATTCATAAGTGTTGTAACTAACACTATACTTCATAAAAGAAAAATTAATAATTAATAATTTGCTTATAAATGAATAGTTATATGAAATTACTTCATACAAATCTATTTATTTATGAAATATAACTTGCACATAGATTGGATCCACTATTTGTTTTAGGGCAAATGATATTGCCAGAGCAATTATTTTCCTACTAGAGCACATTTATTCAAATCACATGATTACCCTTAATCAATTGATCTTATATATATTCACTGATTTTCCTAAGATTTATTATGAATTAATTATTCCAATTTTCTCTCTCTAATTAAATATTTTCTATTAAGGTCTCTCACTTTTCTTCCTATTATTCTCATTTCTCTCTTTCTCACTCATACACTAATAGATCTATTATGTTATAATTAAATAATATAATTTTTGTCTTAATCTTTTCTTATATATTTTTGGTTCTATACCCTATTATTTTTTTCTTTCAATTCTAAAACTTTTATTCATTCATTTATTTATTTTTCACAAATAAAACTTCATTTAACTCCAACAAATTTTAGTTTAAAATAATGATTATTATGATGTTATTGTAACTCAATACTTTAGCATAAAATTTGTTTGACATGCAACATGCATTTTTCCTTTGAATTTTGCTTGTTTATCGTGCTTTTAGCTATCTAATTCTATTAAAATTTTATCATCTTTTCCTCTTTTATGCTTGCTTTATAAATCCTGACTTCTATCAGATATTCATATTCTCTAATAATTAGATGAAAGTAAGTTTAAATCATATTACTTTGCATATCCCATGAATATTGAAAGGAAAGTAAGGCTTTTTTTGGGATTATTTTTATTTTAAACTATTTTTTATTTTAACTTAAATTATGTTGTGTTTAGAAAAAATAACTTTTTGAGTAAAATTATGAAAAAAAAGAGCATGTAAAACTAGTATACAAGAAATTATTTAAACCAAGGCCAATTTAGCAAATCATAAAAATAATTGATGAATTAATGTGTATGTGTGTGAGAGAGAGAGATATAGGGAGAGCAATGTGAGTAAGTGAGTAGGAAAAAACTATAATTGGAGAGAGAAGAAGGGGACTAATTAATGTTAATGGGTCTAAAAAATCAAAAAATATATATGGAATTGAGTGATTAAAAAAAAATTACTCTACCAGGAACATTATTACTCTGGCAATATTGCCAACCTTTGTTTTAGTTGATATAAAGAGGGAAGAGTACTTAATAATAGCACGTGTAACCTGTAAAAAGCTTGAAGAATTGAAGAAAACTACTGTAAAATTTTTCTCCTAAATCAGTCATCCTTCATCCTTTTTTTCTTGGGGTTGTACAACATGTCATATATTCAAAAATAAAATCAAGAATGTGAAGCATAAAAGAGTTTAATTAAGATAAACTTCAGCCATAAATTAATGATGTTTGTTAAATAACATGCAAGGGAAACAGTTGTCGGGGGACCTCAAACTACATGTCAAGACAAATCACATCCAAAATGCGATCACTTTTCTACGAGCAAGCTGGTTAGAGGATAACCCGCCTAGATTTGTAGTTACAATTGTGGAATAGACACAGAGAAAAGATAAGTCATATATGGAATAATATCAAATGTACTTACACTTAATAGCAACAGATATTGATTTTGTTTGTCTCTTGAACCTTGATTTGGGTCGTTTAAATGGCAAGTTTATGAAATTTTTGTAGAAAAATACCCTGTAACAATATTATATATGTGAGATTAAAAGATAATTAAAAAATGTGTAAAGAAATTATTCTAAGAAAAATCACAATCCGAACAAGGCACTTTCCATCCAGCAAAATTTCCTTTCCTTTTGGTCCCACGTATCCCATGTAGTGGTGATTAATAGCCTTGCCCGTACTAGTATTATTGCCGATTTCTCAATTGAATTTGGTCAAACAGCATTTGGATAATTTGAAATGCCAATGAGAACCTTTCATTTTAACCACAAATTATCATTTGAATCCTGTTTCTATTTCTACTAGAATCCTAACCTGTCCTATGCATGGGTGAAGATTTTAAATCAAAATAATAAAATTATTGTTGTTGAAAAATTTATTTGAAAAGAAAAGACTAAAAGTTAAAAATGATAATAGTTTTACTGTCAATCTATATGAAACAGTGTTATTTAAATAAAAGTAAATGATAAAAAAGTTCCACTCACGGAATATATGCAGTGACACATCATCAACTCAGAAAAAAATCTGAAATTGCCTAAAAATTATGTTTAATTATTATATATTTTTTTGACTTGCCTATAAAAATTTGTCCCATCTTAAAAAATTCCTTTCTTTTGTCATATTGTATTGTAAGAATCTAGTATATTTTTAAACTACTTATGATTCTATGAATACTAAAAAAAATTAAATTGTAGCTGTAGTATTGGATAATATTTTGTTAAAATAACTACATTTAAAAAAATAAATAGAAAGCACCCAAATAAGATAACAAAATATATTATGAATGCTTCAAAAAAATATGCCAAATAAATACATCATTACTTTCCTCCTCTTTTTCTTATTCGCTAGTTATATTATATTGTAACCGCACCTTTCTTGCTACTCTCTCCATTCCCTTTGCCATGCTCTCTTAACTCTTTAACCTCTTATTCTTATCCCCATCCATCTCCATTCCCCCACCCTTGTTTTTACCGCTATCCTAGCCCATTCTTACTACCCTGCGGATGCACTCGTGTGGCTCCTCTATCATTATAATTTTAATACTTTATTTTATATTTTCTATATGTATAATACTAATACTAATTTAACTAATTATTCTTTGAATTTTTAGTAAAAAATGCTTTGATTTTTTGAATTCATTTATCCATATTCGATACTACATAAAATCTAAACTAACTGCTATTGTTTATTTTATAAACAACATAAAATATATGAAACAGGCTAAGTAATTTAACACAAGAAATAATCATTTTACCATAACGAATTGATGATAATAATTCATCATTCTTTCACAATAAAAATATCACATTATTCGATTTATACTATAGATAGATATATAATATATTTTATTAAATTATAAGTGGGAGGACACACTTTCATTCTCCCTCCATGATACTATTCTCTTTCCTCTCTACTATTTTCTATTTATCCAATAATTCTACCCTCTCTGTCCCTGAAATCTTTCCCCTTTCTTTCACCATGCAAGTCCACTCGATAATTTCATCTTCTTCCTGCCCTTGTAACCCTATCTATTTCCTCTCTTGGTGCACTTCCTCCATCCTACCGATTGCCCTTCCTCTACCTCCCAACCCTATCTTTCACAATTCATAACTATTTCATCACTGTCTAAAAAATTTTGATCAATCCAACGTCAACATTCTGATAAGTAGGATTGGTGTAAAATTTCATAAAATTAAATAGGTAAAATAATAGTCATTAATGTGCTTTATGCATATGCAAAAAAGTTCTAAATTATTGCCCTTATTTACTAATCTAACTATTTCATATGCTATGTGAATTGAAGTTATAAATATAAGAATTTAACATAATACAACTTATATTTTCTTCTTTTGACACCTCATATATTTGAGTCTCTATTTCAGGTTTTTATTTTACTTCTATGATGCATTTTGAATTTGAAGAAAAGATACAAAAATATGTTTTTGAATGTTCAATTACAACTAAAAGGATCAATAAAATTGAATATTAGTTATTTGGAAAAAAATTTTTAATAAAGCTTACGACCAAATTTTGAACGATATATTATTGATATGGAAAAATCTTAATTAATTTATTTTAGTTAGGAAATTAATGAAAGTTTTGAGAATTGATATTAATATGTCAAAACTCGAGAATCAAGAAATGTGATAAAAAAAATTAAGAGTAAAATGATAAATTCATTAATGTGGTGTGCTTTATTTCCTAAGTAAATCATAAATCATACCTAGCAAATTGTATACATTTAGGCTATATTGTTTTTGTTTTTCATAATATTTGCATATTGAAGACATCTTATTATTGAATAGGAATATTCTTGTTGTCTTTGTATGTTTTCCAAGAAAATATGAGGGTAGTATATTAATTATATTGGGTGAGATTAGCATTACTATATGATAGGTACAAACATTTCAAGTTTAAGTGATACATTTACATATTTAAGTTCAAATTAAATTGTTATAACGTAAAAATTTTGGTCTTTTCTTCTAAGATTTGTGACAGCCCCATCTCCCCCTAAGGCGAACCAGAGGGTTCGGCGGGCCGCTCTCCCATCTCTCACCGGGACTTATTCGCTCAATAAGTAAAATCAAAGAATTAATCATCTAAAGGAAACCTCAATAAACGAAATTCAACCGATTCTGATCCAATACTACAGACCTTATAATTTGTACAACCCAAGTGTAATTTAAATACTTCCAAAATACATTTCACCTTCACTCTTACACTTGTCAAAATTCGAGAAAACAATTCTTATACAAAAGAGGTACGTTTACAGAAGAACTAGATTCCCCGATTAGCGAATTCCGCTTCCAAAACCTGTTAAGGAAAACAAATCTTATGGGGTAAGCAAAGCTCAGTGAGGTCAAGGAAACATGCAAGCATGCAAGATCAAGAAATATACACTTTTATTAAACAAGACAAGTAACCAAAACTTTGAACAAGAATGCAAATAAGGAAATTAATTACTCATTAAATTAAGGATACAGGGGCTCTCAGGAGCCACGTTCCACGAATCTTGATCACATTCCAACTAGTTGACACTCCGTCAACTTTCTTAATAACCATGTAGAGCTCCACTTGTCAACCATCTCCGTCCATCGTTTCACCTCCCAACCGAGCCTGCTTGTCAAAATAAGAAAATTTGGTAATACTCGAGTATACCCAGGTAAGTAGTCGGCGAGAGCACTCCACCCGACAAAAATATGTAAAGACTCATGGTTTACCAATCTCTCGGCCAAGCCCTTGCCGGCCCGAGGTGAAAGGTTTACCAATGAGGTTTTGGGCGTCCCCAATAGGTTTAAATAGCAAGTAAGATGATGAGACAATGCTCAATCATCAATCAAGTACAAGTACAGTTCAGGCAAGTCATTTCAGGTACAACAAATACAAGCAAGCATGTCAGGTCAAGTAAGAGCGGTCGGAGGAGATAAAGTACACGTCCGTCTCGACAAGTTTAATAACATATTCAAATCAAGCATTTAACAGGTTCAAGCAATTCAACAAATCATGCACTTGACACTTACCAATAACCGAGAGCAAGCGAGAAAATTCAGGAGATCAAACAAGCTTCTCCGTATCCACATGATCACCTGAGAGATGAAAATCAAAATTGCCTAAATATGCATTCAAGGTCAAATTTTCAAACAATTAAGCTTTTCGATTCCAAATTAAAAGGATTCTCATGAAATTGAAAAATCCATTTTCCAACATTGGAATGGTGTACAAACACTCAAAAGATTACGCCTGAAAACCAGGAAATGTTTCCAAGGCATTTTAAGCTTTTGTCGCCTCCTTGGAGAAATTTTCAGTTTTTGCGCGACGTTCTTTGAAAAATCATAACTTGAGTTCTATAAGTCCAAATTTCATAAGCTTGATACCGTTGGAAACCTCATTTAATGTTATATAACTTTGTAGAAGGCACCATGGCAAAATTATGGACAAAAACTTCAGATTTTCGTGTTAAGTCCAGCTACAGTACAAAACAGAATATAACAGGTTGGTTTTCCATCAGATTTTGAAAATTCACCAAAAATTGTAGGAAATGAATTGACCTCTGAAATTTACACAGTTTAAATCCCTATGTATCTAGTTTCAAAATCCACCAACGGTACTCAATTCTGACTCTCGAGCAAGGAATTATAACTGCCCAAACAGGGCAGGTTTGAAATTCTGCTTTTTGTGAAATTCCAGATTTGCAGGGCAGTTTTTAAGCCTCAAATGAGTGACGAATTCTTACTCAAAAATCACCAAATTTTGCAGACATAAACCTCAGTATGTGAACTACATTTTTTCCAAAATTTACCTAAAAAATCGCATGGGAAGGCAGTGATCAATGTGACTAAAACAGGGCAGCAGGAAACAGTGAAAATTTTTCCAGATTCGGCTCCTTCTTTCATGCGATTTTACTACACCAAATGGAATGATTTTTGCAAAAAAATTTACACACATATAGCCCAACATTTCAGCTCTCAAAATGGCCAAGAAATTCATGAAAATTAGCAGCTAAAACAGGGCATAAAAATTGCTAATGTGAAACCGGCAGCATAACCTTCCTTTCTTTTCTTCCTAGCCTTCCAACTTCCATGAATTCAACACAACTCACTCCATCACACATACCCACATCATAGCAGCCAACAACAAGAAAGGTGGGAGTTCTTAGAGCCCACCATCATCATCCAATTCATCAAGAACAACAACATTGAATAATCAAAACTTAAAGCTACAAAAAGACATCAAGAGAGCTAGGTTGAGTTGGAGAAAACTACCTCTTCCTTTCAAGTAGAAACCCTAAGTTGATTGTGGTCTAGAGTTTCACCAAGACTCCTCTTTTCCTCCTCCAAAGCTTGGCTCACACTCAAGGCCAAATGGTCTTCAAGGTGCAAGTGAAGAGGGAAGGAAGATTGAGCAAGTTTGGCCAAGATTTTTGGAAGCAATTTGAGGCTTCTTGAGAGCAAAATGAAAGCTCTTCTTGAGGGAAAATGAAGGGAAGATGGCCGGCCAAGAGGAATGGAGAAGATGAAGAATGTGTGGTGGTGGTTAAGTTGACTTTTGGGGCTTTGTTGGAAAAATGAAGAAAAAGAAAGAAAGGCTACCAATTTGGCATAAAACCTCTCTTTTTGTCGCATCGGGATTAATTTGCGCGACTCGACACTACAACTCCCGTTTCTCTCATTTATATACTCCGAACTTACGTCAGTCTCAGTCCAAATATTTACCTCAAAAAACGTGTCTTTTTTTTTCTTTTTTCACAATTGGACGATAGAAAAATTAAATTGAAGGTTAAACAAGGTTTTTAAAATAAAATGAGGTAATGTATAGTGTAATTTCAATTAAAATGATTTAAAATGATTAAAATAAATATTCAGAGAAGTTAAATAATTAAATAAATAAATAGGTCAGATAAAAATAAATTTTCAGGTCCTCACAAGATTTATATTTATTTCCAATTTTAAGTAGTATATTATAGGTAGTTCTACTATGTTTATATTAGGTGAGATTAGTGTATTTAAGTAGGATTGCTATATGATAAGTAAGAACTTTTCAAATATAAAATTATGGTAATATCTAATCAAATGTTTAAAAGAAGTTATTGAATAAAATAATTGAAAACTCCAGGTAGACAAGTGATACTTTTGCATATTCATGTTGAAATAGAATTGTTATAACACAAAAATCTTGATGTTTTCTTCTAAGATTTATATTTGTTTTCAATTTTAAGGAGTATATTACAATTCTACTATATTTATATTAGGTAGGATTAGTATATTTAAGTAGAAATGTTATATGATAGGTAAGCACTTTCCAAATATACAGTTATGGTAATACCTAATCAAATGTTTAAATGAAGTTATTATGAATAAAATAATTCAAAACTCTAGAAAAATAGAATGAGGAGTTGGAGGCTCAATAGGGGGTTCAAACTAAAAAGTTGTGTTCCAATATATAATATAATATATAGATGGCAATATCTAATCAAATGTTTAAAAGAAGTTATTATAAATAAAATAATTCAGAACTCTAGATAGAAATTTTCCAAGTTTAAGTGATTTGTTTGCATATTTAAGTTCAAATTGAATTGTTATAATGTAAGAATTTTGATGTTTTCCTCTAAGATTTATATTTGTTTTCAATTTCAAGTAGTATATTATAGTTTTATTATGTTTATATTAGATAGGATTAGTAGATTTAAATAGGATTGCTATATGATAGGTAAGAAGTTTCCAAGTATACAATTGTGCTAATATCGAATTAAACATTTAAAAGATGTTATTATGAATAAAATAATTCAAAACTGTAGAAAAATAGAACGATGAACTAGAGTCTCAATGGGAGGCTTAATGATGCAAGCTCAAATTTCAAACTCCTGCTCGTGAAGAAATGAATCGATCAGGTAGTGGAAGAATTTATTTTAATCAGGTTATGAAACAAGTTGGGATGGAAAACCCTTAGGACCCAACTAATTTCCGAATTGTGAACCTAATGATATAATCACAATCCATACTTAACGAATTAGCGAACCTTTGATTTAAGGTAGAATGGGGCCATAACTAATCGTGGTCGTTGACTGATAAGCCAAGTTTTGAACAAAGAAGACGCCTCAACTTTGTTTCAAGGGATGTTCACAAAGGAACAAGAAAGAGAAAATTCTCTCAGAGTTTTATTACTCAAAATGCCTATCCAACTATTATAAAAGAATGGCTATTTATAGCCAAAAGAACCTAACTAAGACTAATCTGAATTGGACGAGGATTTATTACTTATTTCTAATAATATCCTAAATTGGTTACGAAACTAATTATAGCACAAATAGCTCACATAATTGACCATTTTTATTTATAATACCTACAAAATAAACAATTAAGCAAGACTGAAATCAAGACATTACTTGTAATTAAGCATATCGGGGAATGTCTGTATGAAGGCGAGTCAAGAAGCATGTCTTTTATCTAATTTGATCATAGACCAATGTGCATGCTCCAACTCACGATCCAATTGACATGAGCACGAACCACTTATTGATATGCTATCATTACCTCCCCCATGAAAGCAATTTGACCTCGAATGGATACTTGGGTCAAACACAAAATACGAGGAATGAATAATGTAGAAACACTTAGAAACATTAAATTCACCAAGTTGATAACATGATGAAAATACTTGATTTCCATGCGCCATGGAAATCCTTTTGACATGACCTGGAAATTGACTGAGAATATTAGCACAAATGTTAATTATGTCAAATGATGCAAATTCACTAAATGAACAACTATCACAAACACTAGCACAATGAATACATGACTTCAAGAAAATAAACAACTCATAAGAACTCAACACTAGACTCTCACAACTACATTAACACATTTTTGAACTAACAAGACTCTTAAAACAACATAAAAACAAACTAGAATGACCAACATTATGCAAAGAATCAAACTCAAGATGAGAATCCATATTATGCTCATAGACAACCTTGAAGATAATACCTTCCAGTTCAAGAGTCTTACCATCAAGAATCCTTATATTGCTAGGCATATGAAGTGCTTCAAATCCACCATGATAATTAAGAACTATAAATAGGAAACTTACATTGTCAATGGCTAATTTAACATCACTAAATTTACCACGTATAATCGATGCAATAGGCTAACGTTCCATAAGTGAATTGACTCTTAGAACACAAACGGAAGTATCACCATGATGTGGCTTGTCAATTGCTCTATTAACTTGCAAAAGATCAACAAAGATACTAGGCAAAACAAAACAAGGATGGTTAGTCATAAGTACTGTGAGCGCCCGTATGCCCTAACCATTGCCGGTCTATATACCTACATGTTTTGCACTAAATGATAACCGTTTTGCCTCATTTGTGATCGTGTCAAAACCCTACCTATGACATGCAAAAATTTTGCCAAAAATTGGCACTTTCCATATACATTTATAGCACTCAAATGGTGTTCAAAATCTAGCAATAACGCTAGGAAAATATGTGGGGAACAAAGTATAAAACTACTTGAAATTCAAGTGCTGAAAAATAAATTAAATCTTTGCAACTTAGCCCTTTACTAAAAATAGAAAATGAGGTGAAATTTTATCTTGTTTTCTCCTTGTTTTGGAAGAAATCATGAAGCTTGGAAAACAGCCTTGAAACTTCAAGAATAATTCCTACAAGCACGACAAGACTTTGCTTGATACTTGTCAAAAAAATAGCCTATTGAGTTGTCAACCCTATGCGTAGTCGTGCTTAGTCTTTTGGCTATAAATACTTGAAGCATTTTAAACCTTAGAAACCTTTTGCTTCCTGCATCCATCTTGGCCGAGACTTGAAGGAAAAATAGCTAACAAAAACAACTTCTTCTACTACAAAAACTAGCCAAAAACCGAGACTTTAGAGGCTTGGATTTTTGCTTGGATTTCGTGTGGTTTCACCTATTGGTTTCTTCCAATTTTTCATGCTTTTAATTGAGGTATGTTAAGCTAATAGCTTTTTCTTGTTTATGGCCTAGATATGCAGATAAACTAACCAGCAAAATTTGAGTTTATTGCTGAAAATTTGCTTTATGAATAGCCGAGCATGCTTAAGTAGAACTTTAGCTTTGAAGCATGATTTGTATGTTGAATTTTTGATTGATTGTTACAAAATCTTGGCTAAAAAAATGTTCTAGATGCTGAATTATATGTGTGGGCAATTGTGTAGGGAATTCAAGCTAAAACAATGGCATTTACAAGAGTAAAAGACACAACCATGACAAAAACACCATTTTCGGGTAATAACAGGTTGACAAAACTAGCGTTGGGAAAATGCTTATAACTTGGTGTAGGAAAGTCAGAATCGAGTGTTGTCTGTGGCATTTGAAACTAGACTTGTAGATCTTCCAACGGCATAAAATACATGACCTGATTCCTTTCCTACGAATAGCAGAAAGTCTATAAAGTAACCTGATTTTTGGAACCTGTAAACCGGTGAATAACTCCTGTAGCAGGTTTATGGTGAAATTTGGCCATCCTCTGAACTGAATTATAACATGATATTTTCTAGGCATTTGTAGTGCTATGATTCTAATTTCCAATGGTATAAAGTGAGCAGAAATTGGACTTGTGTAGCTCAAGTTATGATCCGTGCAAGAAACTACAATGGATAGGTTAAGTCATGCGATCTGTTAGCGGAATTGCTGAGCTGGTGCACGATCCGTTAGTAGAATTGCTGAGGCACGTGTGTGATCCGTTAGTGGATTTGCTGAGCCGCATGCACAATCCGTTAGCGGGATTGCTGAATCGGGGACGTGATCTGTTAGCGGAATTGTTGAGACTAGTGCACCGACCGTTAGTAGAATTGCCTAGACCGTTAGCGGAATTGCCTAGGTCATTAGCGGAACTGCTAGGACCGTTAGCGGAATGACCAACTCTCGCATGCCAACTCATTAACAGAATGACCAACCCTCGCATGCTAACTCGTTAACGGAATGACCGACCCTCGCATGCCAACCCGTTAGCGGAATGACTGACCCAGGCATACCGACCCGTTAGCAGAATGACTAACCTAACTTGACGATCCGTTAGTGGGACCATATACCCTAACCAACCCCGTTAAACGAACAACCCTAAACTTGATCACCCAATAGTTAAACAGGCTAGTAGATATGCCTGACGTGCCCGGGGAGGTTTTTAGTAGAACCCTGCCTAGACTTGCCCAAAACGGCAACCAGAACGATAGCATACTAAACGACCCCGGTCGTGCCGACAGGCCCCTACCTCGGCTCGTACACGACAGCAATACCAGCCATTTCCATGCATATCACACGGAACGACCACCCAACTGGTGCCGGTAAGACCCGGCATCGACACCCAACTGAGTAACCGTTTAAATGACATACCAACTGTAGTCGTTGACCAATCCCATAGCTATTACCTGACTCTGGCCGCTAACCGGTACATAACCGTCAGCTGGCCCCGACCATACTCGTTGACCGGCATAGAGCCAACAACCAACTTCAACCGTTAAAATATTACCGGAACTGTAGCCAACCAAAAACGGCCATTAGAACCCTAATATGCTAGCAAAATGGCCAGGCCGCAAACAACTTGGGCCTTGGCCGTGCGTGGTCGCAGGAAACTGTCCGTTTCCATTTCTGTTCCTACCCCGTGCCGACTGGTGCCAACTCATGCCAACCGATGCCGACTAGTGCCGACCGCTGCTGGTGGCGCACGGAACGTGCCGATTGGAGCCGGTCGCACAACGACACCACACCCCATAACTCGCATGGTCCCGATACTGACCTAAACCCTAAACGACCTTAACACTTGACCGTTTAGGGTAATAATTGATCTATAAATCCCACCTGGACCCAAACCAATTTATGACCACCACCCGATACCCAGCACTAACTGTCACCTATACAGACCAAACCCTAAATGATATCCCAACCTTTAAACTAACCCTAATCCTAAATGACACTCCAACCGCTAAACAGCCGACCCTCGCTTATACCATCGATCTACCAACCAAAAACCTCTAAAATGACTTTTGGTTGGTAAAACACCAATTCCTAGCTACTAAATGATAAGCAAACCCTAACTTGCACTACTAACTTACTAATAGAAATTGATCGGTCAAAATTGTTTTAAATAAGCAAGTTTAGCAAAAATTAGCTAAGTATCTAATATGTGGTTAATCTTAGGAACTGACTAGGCACTAGAAGAAACATCTGAACCGGAGAATCAGAATTAAATGACCAAAGGTGAGTGTCCAAGTGCATGTTAATTGTACTTGATTTGTTGTGAATGAACTTGCTTGGACTTGTTATGCCTTGAGGAAGCAAGTGTGTACTTTATCGCGCTTGTACTCCTTGGAGCAAATGAAAGGTCATTGAACATGATTGATTGATATTGCTTGAACTTGTGAACTTGAGCTTGCATTGTGTTGGCTGAAGCATTGACTTGCCAACTTAAACTTGAAATTGTCATGTTGATTGATTGATTGTCATGACTCGATTGATTAATTGCTATTGAATGAGGGCTGCTCAGAGCTAAGTGCTACGTTCGTTAGGGCGGGAGCCACCTCTAGAGTCCGCGCCAGTACCTAAATTCTGGGGATGCCCAAACTCATTGGTAAGTCACTTAACTCGGGCCGGCAAGAGCTTAGCTGAGGGACTTGATGAGCCGTGGGAGTGATTGTTTGTCGGTTGGAGCATGTCTTGCCAACCTAGTGTACTCGAGTATTACCAAAAATTTGACATGCGGTCCCGGTAGAGGGTGTAATGATGGACGGATAATGGAGTGAAGTGGAGTTTTATGGAAATTGTTATTACTTGGTTGATGGAGTGTCAACGATTCTAGGATCGTTTGAAAAGATCGGCTATGGATTAGCTCCTGTATCCTTTCAAATGTGTGTTTACCTCCTTCGTGAGCTATACTTGAACTTCATTGCTATTGCACTTGTTTAAAGTAGTTGGCACTTTTATCATCGCACTTGCTTGCCTGCATATTTTCTTGGCCTCATTGAGGTTACGCTCATTTCGTTAAATTTGTTATTCCTTAACAGGAACTTGAAGTGAAGAGTTTTGAATGCACTAGTCTTGATCAAGCCTTGTCTAAGCATTTTGTATCGTTTATGCTACTTTGAATGTAAGGAAGTACTTGGGATGTACTTAAAGTATTTTAGTTAGCAAATGAAACACTATACCCAAATAGTGGAATTTGGTATATTAAGTATCTCTTGATTTTGACGGTTTCATTTATTTATTTTTTTTCCAATTTTTCTAGTGAGTCCTAGCGAGAGCCAAGCAGGCGGTCCGCCGAACTTTTTGGTTCGCCTTAGGGGGAGGTAGGGCTGCCACAAGGACAAGCTCTCTTCCCTCATTCCTTACAACTAACTCATTTTCGCTGATTTTAACACTAAAGCTTAATTCATTTTCATTCTCAATTAACTCACTCAATTCTTTTGAGTTCTCACTTTGCTTTTTCTTCTTAAACTTTTCCCTCAAATTTTACCTCATGATCACTCTCATTTTGCATCTTACTACCAACTACGTCCTCCCATTCCTCAATTTTAATGATGATTTCTTCTAGTTTAACTTCATTTTGAACGAGATTATGTTGATTTTCATCGGCAACAGCCTCCATAATCTCTATTGTAGGAGATTCTTGAGTATTGCTTTCAACTTGCTCCACCAGTTGCTTTTCTTGTAAAAGACGTTGATAGATGTCCCACACAGACTCCTCCTTAGACATCTCCACTCTATGCTTAGTCTTGGAAGGAAGTGGTTGAATATTTTCCTTGCTCCTTCTAGATGGTCTTTCGACTTTATGCTCATAATGCTTGGATTGATGTTGCTTAGATACTTGACGCGATCACTTTGCATCTTCCTCGTACTCCTCACAAGGGCATCGACACGAAAATGATCCACCTCTTCTTTGAGTGTACGAAATTCATGCTTAGGTGGATGATGCACTTGTTTTGGTGATGGAACTTGTGAATCGGCTATTCAATCAAGTCTTTTACATAGTGACTTAACTTTACTGTCGAAGGTTTGAGTAATTTTATTAAAGCATGGACTCCATGATGAGACTAAATTCAACTTGTTAGGATGCCATTTAACCTACACAAATGGTTGGCAAAACAAAGAAAGATTACCTCACCACTCACAAGCTCATGTGTATTCACTCACTCTCATGTTTACACTCAAGTGTATAGAACTCTAATGATCTCACCAACTCTTTCAAGTCCTTGATCACAAACCTTGAAACAAAATGATTTTGATCACAATTGATCAAGATGGCTCAACAATTGAACTTGGTTAGTATGTGAAAATAGATGAAAATTGGGAGGTAATTCAAGGCTGGAAATTCAAGATTCTAGAAGTGAGTTAACACAATGAGACTCGACTCAAGAAAAATTGAAGAAAGACTCTAGAAAGACTTAACAAATGCTGCTATAATTGAACAATGGAAAATCCTACTGAAACTCAAGTTGTTTTTCCAGAAACTTGGACTGTTTTGGTATTCCGACTTGATCTAGACAATAAATCTGGAATCTTCCTTTATTCCCACAATAAGCAACATGTAGGAACCACTTTTCCCAAGTCCAATGAGTTTTTGGACAAGAATTAAGATTAGGAAGTTGTTTGAAACAAATTTGAATCCAACTAGGAAGGTTAGTAAGGCCAGTGCAATTCTTCTTTGGAAACCCAACTAGATATGGAAATTAGCAACGAAATTCCTTGAAAATAATCTATTATCCCACGTGGAACAATGATTAGGAAACTCTTTTATGCCAACCCAAATTATATTTGGACAAAAATTTCAATTAGGAAATTGTTTGAACAAGTCCAACTCAAATTAGGAAACTAGAAGGTAGTGGATGTTTTAGTTTCCTTTTCAACAAAGAATTGGGTCTTTTTGTTTCCAAAACTCAACAAACAATTTTGTTTAGAAGAATTTAAGGATCAAACAGGCTGATTTAATGAATTTTTATTCAAGAATACAGCATACAACCAACAATGTTCAAGAACAACTAGGGTTTGCTTTCTAGATTTTCAAGACCTTCAAGAACCAACTTTAAGTTTTCAAGAAACCTCCAAAATTGATGATTTATCAACCAAGAACTTAATAAACACAAGAATTTTGAATCAAGAATTCAAGAAACAACAAGATCAGCCCACATAACCCAAGATTTCTAAGAATCAATCAAGAACAAGAAAGAAATTTGAATGAACAGTAATTCCAGGATGAACAGTACTTTGGGTGAACAGTGACATGAATTGTAGTGGTGAGCAATAATAGTACAATAATGCTATAGTATCATTTTTTTTACTCAACAAGAAACACACAAAAAAGAAAACAAGAGCAAGGACACGACACAATGGAAATTTAACAAGAAATCAAGAAAAACAAACCAGAATCAACCACACAAATGTGGAAACAAACCCTAAAAGGCAAATTTTTTTAAGGCTAGGGTTTAATAGATCAAGAAAGAGGAAAATGAGAAAAGAAAAAGGATATTAACCTGGATCAAGAACTGAAACTCTAATACCCATTGATGTGAACTCGAATCCCCAAACTTTAGCTCCTAAAGAAATGAATCAGTCAGGCAGCGGAAGCATCTATTTTAATCAGGTTACGAAACAAGGTGGAATGGAAAACCCCTAAGACCCAACCAATCCTCGAACTATGAACCTATTGATATAATCTCAACTCACAATTAACAAATTAGCGAACCTTTGGTTTAAGGTAGAATGGTGCCACAACCAACCACAGTCATTGATTGATAAGCCAAGTCTTGAACAAAAGAAACACACTCAACTTTGTTTCAAGGGATGTTCACAAAGGAACAAGAAAGAGAGAATTCTCTTGAAGTTTTTATTACTCAAAATGCCTATCCAATTATTACAAAAGAATGGCTATTTATAGCCAAAAGGAGCTTACTAAAACTAATCCAAATTGGACGTGGATTTAGTAACTTATTCCTAATAATGTCCTAAATTGATTTGAAAACTAATTATGTCACAAATAACTCACATAGCTAGCGATTTTTATTCATAATAGCTACTAACTAAACAATTAAACAAGACTCAAATCAAGACATTGCTTGTAATGAAGCATATTAGGGAATTTCAGTATAAAAGTGAGCCAAAAAGCATGCCGTTTATCCAATTTGATCACAAACCAATGTACACGTTCTAACTCATGATCCATTCAACATGAGTATGAACCACTTATTGATACGCTATCACTCAAACTAAAAAGTCATCTTCAAATATATAATAAATAGATTGTTAGTATATTTGGTTTAATTGGACATTAGTTGTATTCATTTTAATCCCAATGCAGAATAAAATTTAAAAAAAAAGAGCATGAGTCTTTTTAGGTGCGTGCATGTGTAAAATAAGTAAATAAGAAAGCTGAATTTATCAACTTGCATGATGTGTTGATTTACATATCAAATTTTTGTGCTAGATTAAAGGATAATTTCATAAAGTTTATGATATTGAGTAGGTCTTCTCAAGTTTTTACAACTACACTTGCCTCAATTATTTTATGATTTCCTTACATATTCAAAAAATTTTCTATTAAATATTGGCTTCAAAGGTAAACGTTGATTTAATTCCACATTTACTGTAGACAGTCTTTATAGAAACAAATGCAAATTATTCAAGAAAGATAAGAGAAAAGTCTGCACTTATATTTCAACTCATATAGAGAGCACAATTTTGTCGTTTGTACTGACTTCTAAAAAAGAAAAAAAATGTGCATTTCATAAACTTAATGGTTCAATATCTATAAAAGTTTGTAGGCAAGAACTTTTAGATAAATATTTGAAGTTCTATACTAACCATAATTTGCCTCCTAACAAGCCATTTGCAAATTCTTTTTTTTTTTATTACACAGTTCAAAAAAAGAAAATAAGATGATGAGATACAAATAATTTACAAATTCTTTTGGGCATGACAAGGTTCATGAAAGTTTCAAATTCATCTTAATATTTGATATTAATTGACATAGACAAAATATGTTGTGATTCATTTGGACACTTTGCATCTTAAACTCTATATTTTTGATACTTTACCCTCTAAACTATTAAGTTTGTCCTATTTAAATCCAGTCGATGACAACATTACCAAAATTAATGAGATAAATAATGGTAAAAATCAATGACAATGTGCTATTTTGTTCTAGCTGCAATTTCTTTACTCTCTTTAACTGTTTTCAACATTTTGTCATTGATTTGCATGGTATGAATCGCTAATATTGTTAACAAAATTAATGAAATAAAAAATGGTACAAATTAATAACAATGTATCATTTCATTCTTGTTGCAATATCTTGGCTCCTTTTGACCCTTTTTAGGAAATTATCATTGATTTGTAGAGTCCTTTACACCATTAATTTTGCTAATGTTGTCATTGATTGGACTTAAATATGACACCCTTGAGAGTTTAGGGAGTAAAGTGTCCAAAGATGAGAGTTTAGGGGGTAAAGTGTCCAAAATTAAAGTTTAGAATGTAAAGTTAAAAAATGATGCAATTTAAGGATGTAAAGTAGAGTTGGTCCTATGATTTATGACTAAGCGTGCAGCTCGAGTTTTCATGCACTTTTTCACAAATGCATAAGCTAATTTAAGGGTGCAAAGTGGAGATAGTCCTATGATTTATGAGCAAAGGTGCCGTTAGAGTTTTTATGCAATTTTTTTGCAAATTCACAAGCTAACCAATTCATTTCACAAACCAGAAAAAGCAAAAATCACAAACAAAAGTATGTAGAAAATCTTTAAACCATAATATGCTGGTTTTTTAATTTAACCAATTCATTTCATGAACAAAAAAAATCACAAAAAAAAGTATGTAGGAAATCAGTAAACCATAATATGGTTTCTTTATTTAGGACTTTATCCGCAACTGGTTGTGATAGGAGGTGAGTGGGGTGACGATGCTAGGGCATGTGGCTGTGCATTCTTCATTCCATAGACAAAGAAAGATGGATTCACCAAGAGTGAGAGATATTTGAGAAGGAATATGAAATCACATTTTATTTTAGTAAATTTGAAACTCATTAATCTTAAATTATTCAAAACAACCAAAGGGCATTCATCTGGAGGACACAAATCCAAATCTCTCAATCCAAATGCAACTGCAAAAAATCTTAGAATAAGAGAAGTAAGTAAAATTTTGAAAAGTCAATAGAAGTTACATGAAATTGCCATAAACATTAGGGAATTATGGGAGGTATGTAAAATTATCCCAAAATAGAAATGAGTTTGGCTGAATAGTGCTCTAGTCTAGGGGACTAGTTAGAGCACTAGGCAAATCAAGTCCAAGTTTTGAATTCTTGGAAAAGTAAAGAAATCAAGAAAGTTCCATATTGTCAAATATAATAAATTATTATGAACTTTATTTAATATTCATACATGAATTTAGATCTTCTTAATTATGAATTGAGTTGTTCCAAGAAATAATAAATGGATCTGGTAGGAAATGTATATACCAATCTTCTAAGAGAACCAAATGGGCATCCACATTAATTCCTTTAGTTATTTCATAATATCGCTCCTTAAATGTCTATTACATAAAGAATATGTTTCATTAAAACCTTATTAGGAAAAACTGGGTAGAAAAAAAATCTTAATGAAGGAAAAAGAATACAGTATTTTTGTATATTAATTTCTCTCCCCGTTTCAAACATCATTTGAGATTTTTAACCTGAGGTATTTTGATATTTTTCAACAATTTCTCAAATGATGTAATCGGAAAAGCCTTGGTCAATAAATCTCCTAGGTTATTACTTGATCAGATTTGTTGCAACTTGCACATCAATTTCACTATTCTCTTACAAATCATGAGTAAATAAAAATTTTGGTGAAATATGCTTTGTTCTATCTTCTTTAATATATCTTCCCTTTAATTGAACTATGCAAGCTGCATTGTTTTCATAATATTGTTGGAGGATTTTCTTTTCAAGGGATAACCCATAATTCTTCCGAATATAGTGAGTCATTGATTTAACTATACATATTTTCGACTAGCCTTATGAATTGCTATTATTTTTAACATGATTCAAAAAAATGGCAGCTATTGATTTCTTTATAGATTGCCACGAAATAGCTATAATATTATCTATAAATAAATAATTAGTTTGAGACTTTGCTTTATATAAATCAGATAAATATCTAGCATCAACATAACCCTAACTCAGGTCAAGAATTATATGAATAAAATAAGTCAAGATCAATTATTCCTTGAAGATAGCTAAAAATGTACTTTATACCATTTCAATGTCATTTTATAGGAGACGAGCTAAATCTTGCTAATAGCTTCACAAATGATATATTCGGTCTTGTACAATTAACAAAATATATTAATGCGTCATTGCACTAATTATGATACTTTAGAACCAAGAATGTCTTCATGTTCCTCTATTGGTCTAAAAGGATCTCTATCAGGATCAAGTGATCGGATGACCATTGGATACTTAATGGATGTGCTTTATTTGTGTAAAACTACTTTAATACCTTCTAGGCATAAGCAGATTGATAAATAAAGTTCAATTTGTAAATCAAGGCAAAATTTTGTGTTTTAAAAATCTTTAATCTCAAATTCTTTCTTTAAATATTCATCAGTTTTTGGTAACTTTTCAATAGTTCCAATCGCACTGAAATCATCAATATATAAATATAGCAATAATTACAAAATTTGACCTATCTCTTTTTATGAGAACACATGGGCATATTTGATCATTTGTATAACTTTTCTTAAATAAATATTTACTAAGTCAGTTATATCACATGCTTCCATTCTACTTGAACCCATATAATACCTTTGTATTTTAATGGAATAAATTTCTCTAGAATTTGATCTATATGTTTCAGGCGTGCTAAATCCTTCAGGGATTTGCATATAGATATCATTATCTAGTGTTCCATATAAATAAATAGTGACTATGCATATCAAGTTTTTCATGCATTGCTATGCTCACAAGATATCTAAATGTAATTTCACCTATTATTGATAAATAGATTGCATCATAATCAACTAGAAATCTTTGTGAGAACTTTTAGTAGATTGCATCATAATCAACTATAAATCTTTGTGAGAATTCTTAGGCTATAACTCTTGCTTTATATATATATATTACAATTTCAGTTTCTCATTCATTTTCTTACAAATACATATTTATATCCCACTAGCTTGGTGTTTGAACAATAGGTCCAAAATTTTTTTTATTTTACTAGTGAATCAGATTCTGATTAGATCATATCTTTCTATTTTGGCCAAATATTTTTATGCCAATTGTGACAGCCCCACCTCCCCCTAAGGCTAACCAGAGGGGTTAGCGGGCTGTCTGCCCAACTCTCGCCAGGACTCAAGCATTCAAATAAAGACTAACTTAAACGTGCAATTTTATCAACCACCATAACATTAATATTAAAACTGTAAAAAGACGATTAAACTTAAAATTACATTCATCCATTCGAGATACCCAAAACCCTCGAGTCAAAGTTTAATACACTTCCATAAGTTCAAAACATTCATCACCCAACATAAATATACAAGATGTGCCCATAGACTCGAGTCAAAAGTCAAAAGATCGATACACTAGCTCTATCTACGACTCGGGATCCTCGTCACCTGTTAAGGAAAAACAAACGGGAACGGGGGTGAGCTAAAAAGCTCGTGAGTTTCCAAAATTCATGCACATGCACATAAAATGGTAAAATTAAAAGTAAATAAATAAAACACTTAAACAAATCAAATTCACACACATTGAGGATACGGGGGCTCTCAGGAGCCAAATTCCACATTTCCCGAGCATTTATAGTAGTCGACACTCCGTCGACTTTCAATCCAAGTAGACGACTCTTCACGCCAAACTCCAACCATCAAACTCCCCCTACCGGGCCCGCACGCCAAACATTTAAACAGTGAACAGTAAACAGTAGGCCACTCAAGGCACGCGGCCAAGAGTGGCGGGGTAACACTTCTCCATTTCCAAATTCGACACATGCAAAATATTTAAATCACCAACTCTACAAAAAGGGAGCAAAAAGTATACTCTCCTTTAAGTGAGTGGTTCATCAAATTTTCATTTTCACAGTCAAATCAAGCAACATGTCATGGTACACATACATTCACAAAGCATCTAAACGAAAACATTTAACAGGCATTGAAAACTCACAGACAAAATAGGGCTCGGAGTCCAAATTTTGATCAGATGCAAAATCAGCACTTCGCCCTAAAATAATTAAAAGAGAACGAAAATAAGTTTCCCTAGTTCACCGACCAAATTTATTTCAAAAAGTAGAAAGCTCGAAAATTTCCTAGTTTGAGCTGAAATCTTTGAAAAATCACAACTTGAGTTATACAAATCAAAATTTCACGAATTTGGTGCCGTTGGAAACCTCTTTTAAAGTTCTAAAACTTTGTAGAAGGCATCCAGTCAAAATTCTGGGCGAAAACTACCCAGATTTTCGTTCAACAGAAAGCTACAGTACTGAGACAGGACATATCAGGCTGGCCATCCAGGCTACTTTGAAAATTCGCCGTAAATTACAGAAAATTAGTTAGCCTCTGAAATTCATACACAATATAGTACTACATAAGTAGTTTCAACAGACACTAATGTAACTCAATTCCGACACTCGAGCATGAAATTATAACAGTTCAAACAGAGGGGGTTCAAATTTTTGAAATTTCTGGGTTTCAGTTTGACAGGGCATAATTCACAGCTTCGTTTGAGTGGCTAATTCTTAGCCAAAAATCACCAAATTTGGTACACTAATACTTCCATATATAGCTAAGTTCATACCAAAATTCAACCAAAAATTCGAATGGAAAGGCAGTTTTCTACATGCCCAAAGTTCGCTCATCGAAACTTCTCAAACCAGAGGAGTTTAATTCCTTTTCTTCTACTCTCTCAAAATCAACATATACTAGTACCATTTGACCTAAATTTCGACCCTATGCTGGTATTAGTCTTCCTTAACCTAATGATGATAAAAAATGGTCACACCTTTTAGCAAAATTATCACGAAATAGTCCCATAAAATTCGGGCAGCATAGTGCCTCAATTTTCCAGATTTTACTTCCAAATTAGTAACCCTAATTGCATCAACTCTTGAAGGGCTTTTTGTGGGGGGAAAATAACAGCTTAACATTCAACATTTAAACATCAAATTCAGCCCTTAAACTAGCCAAAAATACATCCACGAAATTTGACCCAAAAATCAGAAAATTCACCCCCAATTTCTTCTTCCTCTAGCCGGTTTATCCTTAAGGTTTTCTTCCAAATTTTAACAACCAACATTAAACATAATGTACCAATATAACACCATTTAACCATCTAGCAAACAAATACACATATTTAGTGGGAATCCAAGAGCCCACAATTTTCCATAATCATCAAATTACAAAAGTAATAAAGCTAACACTTCCAACTACTACCTAATCAACATCAAGTAAGGTGCTAGGGACATATCAACCATCCAAACCCTAATTTCATGGTTGGAGTTTAAAGAAAATGGACAAGGGGCAAGTTATTAGAACATTACCTCCCTTAAGATTAGCAAGACACCAAGACAAATGCAAACTTGAGCCAACCACAACTTCTTCCTCCACTCCTTGTTCAAGCCCCAAGCTTAAGCTTTAACTTAATGGAAGATTGGTGGAGTTTTTAGTGAAAAGAAATGAAGAAAATTTTGATGGAAAAACAAGAGAAGGAAGAAGAGAGGAAGTCAGGTGAGAGAGAGTGAGAAATGAAGAGATTTTGAGTGAATTTTGAGGAGTAAATGGAAAAAAAGAAAGACAAGACTTGATACTTATCCTTTAATTCCCAAAAAGTCCAACTTTAAATAGTAACTTAATTAACTACTCGAAGGGAAAATTAATTACCTCAATTGGGCTTGAAATTAAAGAGCAAATCTCGATTAGGAGAGGGGATGAAAAAGTAATTTTTAAGTGATTGGTAGGAATTTAGTGGAAAGAATTAATGGTTAGATAAAATTCTATACTTAAGGAGGTTAATCCAGATCTTAACTAAAATTTTCAAAACCCTAATTAATCAGCTTCAAAAACCCAATTCCAGTCATTTAATTACACTTCTAACCTACCAGTGATCATCCGTACTTATCTTCACTAATCTACTCACAGCCCGAATTTACCTCGAAAAACGTGCTTTTAACATTTTACCGCTAATAAATGCTACGAAACGGTATTAATAGATAAATAGGGCTAAAATTAAATGAAAAGTTGTAAATGAGGAAAAAATCGAATTTCATGAGATAATAAAATAAAGAGATAAATAAATAAATAAACAAGAATTTTGAAATTTTTTTTTCGAAAACAAAATTATCACATTAATAATATAAAATAAATAAAAGAATAATCAAACGAATTATTAAAGGCAATAATAATAATAATAATATCCAATTTATTAAATTTTGAGGCCTTTACACCAATATTCATCAACCAATATATTATAATGATCCTCATTAACTTCAGTTATATATATAAATAATTATTTCTGTTTAGTTAGGCTCCAACATTTTTTTCCATTTTTTATAGTTTCATTCTCTTCAGGGGTAAACTCTTCAGAATCTGACTTTTTAGAAGTGACCCTTTCGTGAGATTGAATTTTGTTGTGACATTTACTTAGTCTTCGAAAATATTTGAAAACAAGATGTCTAACATAACTTAGGTAAGCTAGCCTTAAACTCATTTATAGTACTTGTATGTGTCCTTCAAGGATATCAATTTTAACTAGAGTTTATGCCAATATTCATCAACCAATATATTAGAATGATCCTCATTAACTTCAGTTATATACATAAATAATTATTTCTATTTAGTTAGGCTCCAATCTTTTTCTCCATTTTCCATAATTTCATTCTCTTCAGGGGTAAACTCTTCAGAATCTGACTTTTTAGAAGTGACCTTTTCGTGAGATTGAATTTTGTTGTGACATTTACTTAATCTTTGAAAATATTTGAAAACAAGATGTCTAACATAACTTAGGTAAGCTAGCCTTAAACTCATTTATAGTACTTGTATGTGTCCTTCAGGGATATCAATTTTAACTAGAGTAATTCTAGTTAGAATATTTAGTAACTCTTCTAGAGTCTATAAATATATCTAGTGATTGATTTTTAATTCACTCCAAAGAGATAATCTTTTGAATTTTGAGTTTATATTTTTTCGTAAGTGGATCAAGGAAATTCAGCACTATTTTTAACTGATTTTCTTTTTCAGTTGGTCTTTTACTCCCCTTAATATTGGGAGTTGTAGCTTATCACAATGTCGATAAATTATTCAATAAATAGATCACTCATCAATGTTTCATGATATTTAATTGTAAAGGATGATCCATACTGAACATAAATTTTCAAATTTCTGTTGGAATCATATATAATATAAAAGGATATGTATAAATACTTATCAACTCCTAAAGTCATGCAAATTCTTATTTTTGTGAAATCATGAATTTACTCAGATCAGTAAACTTCTAATTTAATGTGGGTGATGATTTTGAATTGACTATAAACCAAATAAGAATGAAAGCAATATCAATATCCTTTTCTTCCTAGAACGATTTTTGTGATATAATCAACTTTTGTCTCACTTGTTCTCTTAATATGACATCTAATATTATCCCAGTTAGTGCCTTGATATGATATCTATATATATCTTGAATAAATTTCTCAAGGCTTGGTGAGTAATGCATCATTTATAACAAATTTTGTTCCTTCGAGAAGAAATATAGGAGCGGCTCTTTAGGAGTTTTAAATTAATCTTTGCACTATCATGTGTTGTTACATTATCAATGAGACAAACATATTCATCATAACATTTTGATCCCAAATGTTTTGCTTTTATTTCTTCTTTAGGAAGAAAGTACAATTACTATCATCATGAATCAAACTGATCATCATGCATCTTCAGGGTGCTTAAAGAAACTAACCATGTCAAGATGTTATGTCAATATTATCAACATTATAATTTTGATTGGTTAAATGTACTTAAAGACATTTGTCTTCTTTTCCACTAAAACATGATAATGATTAATAAAATATATAATCATACTTTAAATATGGAAATAACCATTTGCATTGCACTGATAGATCTTCATGATCTTCTTTTCAATGATAATGCAAAAAGACTAGTAAGATATTTAACTATACTATAGATCAGAAAGAATGAACTTTTATGTCACAACATAGCATATAATTTTAGGTTTCTTCTTTTCTTGTCCTTGTTTTTCAATATTATCCATTTCAGAGGATCATTTTTATTATTACTTTAGTAAGATATATATCTACAATCATGGCTAGTATTTTGAATTTAAGTGGCATTCACTTTAATGAATGGACTAAAGCCAACTGGTTAGATTTCAAAATTTTGTTCACCTACAAGAAGGCATACAATAATTTCATGATAAAAATTTGTTCATCTACCATGGAGAATGTTATTTTCAACATATCTCATGAGTAATACTTTCTCTACACAATATCAACTGAAAAGCAATTCTGCATATTGTAGAATTATATTCATTAATTGATTCAAAATCTTGCAACCTTAAGTGCTGTCAATTATATCAGACCTTTTGAAGAACAACCAATTTAAAGTGGTCAAATCATCTTTTCAAATTATTCTAGAGGACAAGTAGATCTTAAGCATCATTGATTTTCTATAATGATATTCCAAAACTCGTTGTATCAAGATGAATTCAATATGTAGTATCCATGATTAAAAAAACTCTTTCCAAGAATATCAAGAGGCAGAAGTTTTAATTTTGTAATATTAATCATAAAGAAATAAATTGAGTTCAAAAAAAATTGTTACATAAAAAATTGTCCCAAAAGTATAGACTTGGGCTTAATGATGTTTAATGGTAAATACTATAAATTGAGTTCAAAAGAAAAATGTTACCTCAAAAATTGCCTGAACAGTATAGGTTCGTGCTCAACGATATTTAATGGTAAAGACTTGTAAATGTGGGAAAGAATTTTATCTCAATTAGAGCTTAAGAATCAAAACATGTGTTCAACAATCATTGGAAAATGAGACTTATATTTGATGGCTCAAAAATTGAGATTTGTACTTGAGTTCTCAAAGTTAGAGACTTATGCTTCACCTTTGTTCATGATAGAGACTCATTTTTCATTTTTGCTTAGCAATAGAGGTTCATGCTGATAATGAAATATGAAACTAATGCTAATATATATTTAATATAGTGGTTTATATTAAGTTATATACTAACAATAGAAAATAAAGGATAAAGTATTGTAGAGAGAAAATAGATAAGAAGTAGGGTGAATTAGTCTTTCATTTTATTCATTTGCTAAAAGATTACAAGAGATATTGAATAACCTCTATTTATAGACAATACAAGATCAATGGAACTCTATTTAATATTCATATATGAATATAGATATTCTAGATCATAAATTGAGCTTTTCAAGAAATAATAAATGGATTGAATGAATCTTGAGGGGGAAATATATGTACTGATCTTCTTGGAGAAATCCATGTCAATTCCGTCAGTTATTTAATAACATAAATATGATTATCTGCACTACCAAATGAAGAAGTGAATAATATAAGTGGAAATCATAATCATAACCAATAGCAATTTTATGTATACACATGATTTTTTTCTATATTTATAAAGTTTTAAGGATGGTTTGTTTTATATATATAAAGTTTTAAGGACTTTTTTAAATGGGTTTTTAGTAAGCACTCATTACACATCTAAATTATACATAATTTGCCATATAAATGTATACAATTACAATAACTGCACCCCTTATATTTGGATGCTTATCAAAATTAACTACATTTTTTCAAAGAACAAACCCATGCGACCCTTCATAACGAGGACATCCATTAGTTGAAATAAATTTTTAATTATGTTTTTGACATCGTACAATTAGAGTTGCAGATCTTGATATTAATAAAATGTCTTTAAATTACTTGTTATAATACATGCTATGCCATTCCTCGCAACTTGTCCAGATTTGCAAGATCCTATTGCCCCAAAATTTTGAGTTTAGATCTAAGTATGACCATATTTTGCTCATGTAATTAACAAGAGATTCATATAAAGACTTAAACAGTCAATTGCCACATACTCCATTCCTCTTAGCACCGGTGTTAGTAAAGTATTTTCAAACCAAACACTCTAGTATTAAACCTTGTTTATTATTTTATTGGTTTTGAAATTACGTTCAAATGTTTTTTGTTTATTTGTTAGGGTTATTATCACTTTCCTCCCTTAAACCATAGGACTACTACCAATTTACCTCCTAATATTGGCTCCATATAAATTAGGTATTTTTGAGGATGTTTTCCAAAAATTTTACTATAGCAATGTGTACGAAAAACTTTACTATAGAGAGTTAGGTATTGTTAGGGGTGTTTTTGAAGGTATTTTTAATGGTGTTATTGGGGATATATTTTGGGGTAGTTTTAGAATTTAAATTAAAAATAATACCACTCACCATCACCACCACCCTATCCCTCTCGCTTTTTTCCCCTCCTTCCTCCTCTCTCTTCTTCCTTCTTCCTCTTCCTCGCCTCCTCGATCTCCCATCCCCTCTTAGAACTCTTCTTCCCTTCCCTCCCCCTTCCTTCTCACCTCAATTGTAGCCTCTGGTTGTGATCAAAGAGGGAGAAAAAAAAAGAAAGGAAGGATAGAGGAGGAAGGAGAGAGTGATGGCGAGGGTGTGTGGAAGAAAAAAAATGACAATATTTTTTATATTATTTATTTTTTGTGTATTTTTATAAGTTGTATTTGAGATGTTTTTCAAGTTATTACTGTAGCCTCCAAAAAAAAAGTATATGAAAAACAATGGAATCCATATAATTACTTTTTTCTCATTTTATCCCACCATTAAGCCAATTTAGCATATTAAAAATTTTTGGACTAAAACACCCTTCTCTCTTATAGCCTACTACAGTGCTATTATTATTTTACTCTTTTAAACTATACTACTGGTCTATCCGCTAATGTTTTGTAGGCATTCTACACCACTATTAAGCCAATTCAGCATATTGAAAACTTTTTAATGAAAATAAACTTCTCTTGTATATAATTAAAAAAAAAAGCAAATTAGGACAGTTATTTTCCTTTTTTTTTTCAGTCTAAGATTATCGAGAAAATAAAAACAAAGAGGTTTTTGTCCTTTTTTTCACTCTATTAAAACCAAGAAGAAAAGAATCTCGGACACTTAAAACTCAATTTGGAAAGAATGAAAATAAAGAGGAATCTACTATTATTACTAGCTTAAATTCATCAGAGTTAAAGTTGAGTGGTAGGGGGAGACATAGTTAGTAAATACTCATATTATATCCGTATAATACACATTCATACGTATCATTAAAAAAGAACTTTCATATGTCATATATTTCAAAAGTATTCTAAAAAATACTCGTGCTTTTCAATTAACCATATAAAACACGTAACAAAATTTTACCATATCATACTTCACAAATTATACTTTAATTTTTTTAAAAATTTTGAAATTTGACTAAGGATAATGACATATTTTTTTAGCTATATAAAAAATAAGGGCAATATATATCATAAAAATGGTAGATGTATCCATATTTAAGTAATAAGATGATAAACTTTTAATAAATTTAATGTCTCACACATAAAATAATTTTAAAATTACTATAGATGTAGCATAATCTTTGAAGTCTATAATATATTTATCCATATTTTTAACTCTGTAACTTCAAAATATGTTTGTACTATTCACGTATGAATTTATATGCATAATTTAATCAAATACATCTTTTTATATTGAACTTTTCATCATAATTTTGAAAAAAATAGTATAACATACGTATGTATAATATCTTGTCTTATACTTGTCTCGTATTTTACTAAAATGGAGGAAGACTAACAATTGTCAAACCTCTTTTCTTAAATCTCTCATTTCTCCACATTCTCCTTTCTTCTTTAATCTCTCTCTCTCTCTTTCTCTCTCTCTGTTAATCGTGATCCCGAATTTTGACAATTACAAAACAATTGAAGAGTCAAATTTAACATTTTCCATTGAGATTATTGGCAGCTCAGGTCATCAATGCAAATGGTGAAATTTGAAGAACTCAATCAAAAGAAGCAAAGGACACTGTTGACTATCGGACACTCGATAGCTTGTATCGGACGTCCGATAAAACTCAACAACACTCTATCGGACACTCAACTTGAAGTACTGGACGTCCGATAGATAAGGGATTTATCGGACACTTGTATCGGATGCGTATCAATCTCACCGGACGTCCGATCGTATCCAAGAAATTTTCTGAGCTCTCTGGTCGCTGTCAGACGCAAGCTCCATCGAATGCAGAAATTTGCATCGGCCGTCCGATAAAGATCGAAACAACTTGTCGGACGCTTGCATCGGACGCACAACATTGTGTCGGACGTCCAATAGGTCCAATGGCTAGTTGACTCTTAAAATTCCTTCTATCCGTTGACCACTATTATCAAGGCACTTTTTTGTCGCCTTTAAATAGAGCCTTGTCTGAACTTAATAGCAACTTTTGCACACTTAGAATACAAGTTCTTGAGAGTGATTTTAGCAAGAAAATACTCTTGGTGTAAGAATTGAAGGTCTTGAAGTGTTAGTTCATTTGGCAAGCTTTTCAATTGTGAGTGAATTCTTCAATAGTGTAGCTTTGTGAGGGTTATCTGAGTGATTGTAAAACTTCCTAGATTGACTAAGTGCTGCTGGGGGCAAGGAGGAAGTGAGCCTTCCATTGTACACAAGATTGGTCGAATTTTATCAAGTTGAAGTTGCTTGAATTGAGTTTTATTCTTCAAGCTCAAGAGGAGCATTGAAGGAAATTGGTTTGCTTACTATCATCCTTATTTTCAGTTTATTTCACGATTCATTGATTGCTATATCATCTACACTTCTCGATTTTCATTGCTCATTTGTTTGACAAATTAATTGTGTGAGAAGTTGCATTTGTTATTTTGAAAAAGGGGCATCATTTGATTAATTTTTAATCAACCTAATTCACCCCCCCTCTTAAGTTGTCTTTGGGCCTTACAATTGGTATCAGAGTTTGGTCTCTAGGATCAAGTTTAACCGCTTAGAGAAAAGATGACAACCAATAATGCCATGTTTGTAGAGGGACAATCGGTTACTAGACCACCCATGTTGAATGGTTCGAATTATGTTAGTTGGAAAGAACGTATGATTATCTTCTTGCAATCTATTGATATTGATTTATGGTTTATTGTTAATGAAGGTCCTTACACTGCTACTATTGATGATCCATTACTCATGTTCCTAGATTAAAAACAGGGAATGAATTGACTCGTGAGGATAGGGCCAATCTTACTTCAAATGCTAAAGTCATGAATGCTCTATATAGTGCGTTGGATACAAATGAATCTATTAGAGTTAAAGGATGTAAATCGGCTAAAGAAATTTGGGATAAGTTAAGGGAAATCCATGAAGGTAGTGAAAATGTAAGGGAACAAAAGAAGTCTATATTAGGCACTAGATATGAATCATTCAAAATGGAATCTCATGAAAATGTAGACAAAATGTATTGTAGATTCAATGATCTTATTAAAGATTTAGAGGTGTTGGATAAAGAATACACCATTGGTGAGAAAAATAGAAAAATTTTGAATGCTTTACCTAAGGAATGGGAAAATAAAGTGACTGCAATTAAAGAGGCAAAGGATTTGAACTCTATGCCCATTGAATCTCTCATAAACTCTCTAACATCTTATGAGTTGAAACTCAAAAGCAAAGTGTAGGATGAAGAAGATGCAAGGGCCAAGAGAAGCATTGCTCTAAAAGCATCCCAAGATGAGGATGATTCGGCCTCATTAGATGATGAAGGCATGGATGGTGATGATAGTGATCTTGCACTTATCACCAAAAGCTTCAAAAGGATTCTCAACAAAAGAAGGTTTAGAAAAGGAGGTCCTAGCAATCAAAACCCCAATCAATTCAACACTAGATACAAGGGAAGACAAGATGCAAACAAAAAGTAAGGGGATAAATGTTTTGAATGTGGACAGCTTGGGCATTATGCAGTTGACTGCCCAGCGAAGAAGAAGAAAGAAATGAAGAATGAAAGAAAATCAAGATTCAACAATTTTCAAATCACATGAAATGAGTGCAATTCGGAAGGTGAGATTGAAGAAGAAGAGGAATCTGCTCAAATTGCCTTTATGGCAATTGGTGACAATGAGGTAAAAATGGAGAAAGTCATAAAGGAATCAAAGTGGTTCATAGATAGTGGATGTTCAAGGCACATGACCGGTGATCCATCACAATTCATCAAACTCAAATCAAAATCAAGTGGAAAAGTGACATTTGGAGATGACATGAAAGCCAAAACAATTGGAGTAGGTGATGTTGGTAAGAATGGTGAAACATTTGTTCATAATGTTCTCTTAGTTGAAAATCTAGACTACAATTTACTTAGTGTTAGTCAATTATGTGATAAAGATTTGTTTGTTTTATTCAAAAAGTATGAATGTTTAGTTCTTGATTCAAAATTTAACATCATTTTCAAAGGAAAAAGATTTAATGACATCTATGTTGTGATTCTTGAGAAAATTGACTCTTCTAACTTTAAATGTCTTAAAATTTCAAATGAAGACCATTGGTTGTGGCATAGAAAACTTTGTCATTTCAATATGGATGTGCTAAATGAAATTTCCAAAAAGGAACTTGTTAGAGACTTGCCTAAAATTAAGTTTGAAAAAGACAAGGTTTGTGATGCATGTCAATTTGGTAAACAAACCAAAACTTCTTTTAAACCCAAAAGAAACATTTCTACATCTAAACCATTGGGACTTTTACATCTTGATTTGTTTGGTCCTACACCAATTGCTAGCTTAGGTGGAAAGAGATATTGTCTTGTGATTGTTGATGATTATTCTAGATATACATGGACTGTTTTTCTTACTCATAAAGATGATGCTTTCAAAAATTTTGTTTCCTTGTTTGCAAAAGTGTAAAATTTGCTTGGTTTACATATTGTTAAAATTAGAAGTGATAATGGTTTAGAATTTAAGTATTGTGGTTTTCCGGAATTTTGTGATCATAATGGAATAATTCATGAATTTTCTATTGTAAAAATCCCCCAACAAAATGGTGTTGTTGAAAGAAAAAATAGGACACTTGTTGAAGCCGCACAAACTATGTTGAGTGAAAATGAATTGTCAAAATATTTTTGGGGCGAGGCCGTGAATACGGCATGTTATGTGATGAATAGAGTTTTGTTAAAACCAATTTTGAACAAAACCTCTTATGAGTTGATGTTTAATAAAAAGCCAATTGTTGGCTATTTTAAAGTTTTTGGATGTAAATGCTTTATTTTAAATATTAAGGAACATCTTGAAAATTTTGATAAGAAAACCGATGAAGGTATTTTCTTGAGTTGTTGTGAAAACAAAAAGGGATATAGAGTTTATAATAGAAGAACTCTTGTGATTGAAGAACCCATACATATTACATTTGACGAGTCTAATGGTGATTCTTCCAAAAGCACTTGTGTAGATGATGATGTAGGTATTCAAAAAAAGCTCAAGAAGCTTACATTCCAAGAAGAAAACAATGCTGAAATGGAGAAAAATTTGAAGGAAAATGACACTCAAGGAAACCGAATACAATAAGAGGAAGACAAGGATGATGATTTACCAAAGGATCTTCCTAAAACTTGGAAGTTCATTCAAAGTCATCCCAAGGACTTGATTATTGGTGATCCATCCAAAAAGGATTTTTCCATCATTATGCAAAATGAATTTGAAATAAGTTTGATGGGAGAATTGAATTTCTTTCTCGGACTCCAAGTCCTTCAAACTCATGAAGGAACCTTCATCAATCAAATAAAGTACACAAAAGAACTTCTCAAAAGGTTCAGCATGGAAGATTCAAAACAAGTTGGAATACCAATGTGTACATCTACCAAACTCGAAAAGGATGAAGAAGGTACAAGCGTTAATGAAAAAAAATATAGAGGTATGATCGGAAGCCTTCTTTATTTAACTGCAAGTAGGCCGGATATTATGTTTGCCGTTTGCTTGTGTGCTCGCTTTCAATCTTGTCCTAAAGAGTCTCATTTAATGCCGTTAAGAGAATTTTTCGATATTTGAAAGGAACTTTAAATTTTGGTCTTTGGTATCCCAAATGTCATGCATTTGCTTTATGTGGATATACAGATGCTGATTTCGGTGGTTGTAGAATTAATAGAAAAAGCACTAGTGGTTCATGTCATTTTCTTGGTAATTGTTTAGTATCTTGGTTTAGTAAGAAACAAAATGTCATTTCCATGTCTACAACCGAAGCGGAATACGTTGCCGCTAGTACATGTTATGCTCAATTGTTGTGGATGAAACATACTTTGAATGATTTTGGATTATTATATGATAATATGCCTATTTACTGTGATAACACAAGTGCCATAAATTTGATAAAAAATCCCATTCAACATTCTAGGACAAAACATATAGACATAAAGCATCATTTCATTCGTGATCTTGTTCAAAAAGGTGAAATTTGTGTGAATTATGTTTGCTCAAAAGGTCAAATTGCCGATATTTTCACAAAAACTTTGTCCCTAGATCAATTTATATATTTACATTCGAAATTAGGAATTTTAGAAAAGAACTCTTAAAAATTTTGGTCAAATTCTATCGGACGTCCGATCCTGATGAACGGACGTCCGACAATGTTCCTAGCTATTTTTCAGAAAATCCTATCGGACAGATGTGTCAGAAGTTTCATGGCGTTCGGACGTCCGACACACCAAAAGTCATAGCTTATCAGTCACTTCTCTTCATTTCAATCAATCAAACTCATTAAATTCTGTTAATTGTGATCCCGAATTTTGATAATTACAAAACAATTGAAGAAAATTGGTCTAATGTTTTCTAGTGAGATTCTTGACAGAACAGGATATTGAGGCAGGAAAATGTTGAAGAAACTGCTGACTGTCGGACGGACGATACCTTGTATCGGACGTCCGATAAAACTCGAAACCTTCCTATCGGACGCTCAACCTGACGTATCGGACGTCCGATAGACAGGGGATCTATCGGACACCTCTTTCGGACGCATAACATCTACATCGGACGTCCGAAGATATCCAAGAAATTTGATGAGCTTACTGGACGCTTTCGGACGCAAGCCTTCGGACGCAAAGACATGTATCGGCCGTCCGATCGATTCCATGAAAATTTTCTGAGCCTACTGGCCACTGTCGGACGCAAAGCTATCGGACGCAGAATTATTCATCGTCCGTCCGATAAGACTCGAAACTTGCCTATCGGACGCTAGCATCGGACGAACAACAGAGTGTCGGACGTCCGATAGCTCCAACGGCTAGTTGACATTTCAACTTGTACTATCCGTTGACCTCGTTTTCTAGGCACTTTTTGGTCTCCTATAAATACAAGAACTGTCCAAATATCAAATACAACTGTACACTTGGATAACAAGTTCTTAAGAGTGATTTTAGCTAGAAAATACTCATTTTGAGTAAGAATTGTTAGTCTTGTAGTGATAGTTCATTGAGAAGCTTTTCAATTGTGAGTGAATTCATCAATTGTGTAGCTGTGTGAGGGTTTTCTGTAAAGAGTGTAAAACTTCCTAACTTGACTAAGTGGAGCTTGGGGCAAGGAGGAAGTGATCCTTCTATTGTACACAAGTGTGATTGAATTTCACCAAATTGAAGAAGGCTGTTTTGAGGAATTCTCTTCAAGCTCAAGTGGAGACTTGAAGAAGTTTGGTTTGCTATCTTTCATTACTTGTTTTTATCTTACGTATCATATTCACTGTTTGAAATTTCATCCATATTTATCAATCTTGACTTGTCTATCTACTTCATAAATCATCTGTTCAAGAACTTGTGATTAAAATCAGAAAAGAGGTAATACTTGGCTGATTTTTAATCAACCTAATTCACCCCCCCCTCTTAGGTTGTACTTGGGCCTTACAATTGGTATCAGAGCTTGGTCTCTAAAATCAAGCTTAACCGCTTAGAGTAAAGATGACAACCAACAATGCCATGTTCTGTGAAGGTCAATCAATCACTAGACCACCAATGTTTAATGGATCAAACTATGTAAGCTGGAAAGAACGTATGGTTATTTTCTTGCAATCTATTGACATTGATTTATGGTTTATTGTTAGTGAAGGTCCTTACACTGCCATTATAAATGATCCCATCACTCATGTTCCTAGATTAAAAACTAGAGATGAGTTGAATCGAGAGGATAGAGCTAATCTCACATCAAATGCAAAAGCCATGAATGTTCTTTATAGTGCACTAGATTCGAATGAATCCATTAGAGTAAAAGGGTGTAAATCTGCCAAAGAAATTTGGGATAAACTAAGAGAAATTCATGAAGGTAGTGAGGATGTAAGAGAGCAAAAGAAATCCATTCTTGTTACTAAATATGAATCATTCAAAATGGAACCTCATGAAAACATTGATAAGATGTAGATTCAATGACCTCATTAAAGACCTAGAAGTTTTGGAAAAGGAATACACTCTTGGTGAAAAGAATAGGAAAATTTTGAATGCTTTACCTAAAGAATGGGAGAACAAAGTAACTGCAATTGAGGAAGCCAAGGACTTAAACTCTATGTCTATTGAGTCTCTCATTAACTCTCTAACATCTTATGAATTAAAGCTCAAAAGCAAAGTACAAGATGAAGAGGAAGCAAGAGTTAAACGAAGCATTGCTCTAAAGGCTGCTCAAGATGAGGATGACTTGGCTTCACAAGATGAAGAAGATGGTGATTGTGATGATAGTGATCTTGCACTCATCACAAAAAGCTTCAAAAGAATACTCAACAAAAGAAGATTCAGAAAAGGAGGACCAAGCAATCAAAACAACAATCAACTCAATACAAAATACAAAGCAAGATATGATGCAAACAAGAAACAAGGAGATAAGTGCTTCGAATGTGGGCAGCTCGGGCATTATGCGGTGGACTGTCCAATGAAGAAGAAGAAAGATATGAAGAATGAAAGAAAACCGAAGTTTAACAACTTTCAAATTACTTGGAATGAATGCAACTCGAAGGAGAGATTGAAGAAGAAGAAGAAACAGCTCAAATTGCCTTTATGGCAATTGGTGATAATGAGGTAAAATTGAAAGGATATGAAGAAATCAAAATGGTTCATTGATAGTGGATGCTCAAGACACATGACCGGCGATTCTTCACAATTCATCAAGCTCAAATCAAAGTCAAGTGGAAAAGTGACTTTTGGAGACGACATGAAAGCTAAAACAATTGGAGTAGGTGATGTGGGTAAGAATGGTGAAACATTTGTGCATAATGTTCTTTTAGTGGATAATCTAAGTTATAATTTGCTTAGTGTCAGTCAACTTTGTGATAGAGATCTATTTGTTTTATTCAAAAAACATGAATGTTTGGTTTTTGACTCAAAATTTAACATTGTTTTCAAAGGAAGTAGATACAATGACATCTATGTTGTGATTCTTGAAAAAATTGACTCTTCTAGTTTTAAATGCCTTAAAATCTCAAATGAAGATCCTTGGTTGTGGCATAGAAGACTTTGTCATTTTAACATGGATGTGATAAATGAAATCTCAAAAGGGAGCTTGTTAGAGGACTTCCTAAAATTAAGTTTGAAAAGGATAAGATTTGTGATGCATGTCAATTTGGAAAACAAACCAAAACATCTTTTAAACCTAAGAAAATCATTTCTACATCTAAGCCATTGGAACTCTTACATCTTGATCTATTCGGTCCTACACCTATTGCTAGTCTAGGTGGTAGAAGATTTTGTTTCGTTATTGTTGATGATTACTCTAGATATACATGGACTATTTTTCTTACTCATAAAGATGATGCCTTTAAAAGTTTTGTCTCTCTCTTTGCAAAAGTGCAAAATTTACTTGGATTGCATATTATCAAAATTAGAAGTGATAATGGTTCGGAATTTAAATATTGTGGATTTCCAGATTTTTGTGATCATAATGGAATAACTCATGAATTTTCTATTGTAAAAACCCCTCAACAAAATGGTGTTGTTGAAAGAAAAATAGAACACTTGTAGAAGCCCAAGAACCATGTTAAGTGAGAATGATTTACCAAAATATTTTTTGGGAAGTAAATACAACTTGCTATGTAATGAATAGAGTATTGCTAAGACCTTTTTTGAACAAAACTTCATATGAGTTGATGTTTGATAAAAAGCCAATTGTTGGCTATTTTAAAGTTTTTGGATGCAAGTGTTTTATTTTGAATATCAAAGAACACCTTGGAAAGTTTGATAAGAAAACCGATGAAGGTATTTTCTTGGGATATTGTGATAATAAAAGAGGATATAGAGTTTATAATAGAAGAACTCTTGTGATTGAAGAAGCTATACATGTTTCATTTGATGAATCTAATGACAACTCTTCAAATAGCACTTGTGTAGATGATGATGTAGGTGTTCAAAAGAATCTTGAGAAGCTCACACTTCAAGAGGAGAACAATTGTGATATGGAAGAAAATTCAAAAGATGGTGATTCTCAAGAAATTCGAAGATTAGATGAAGAAGACAAGATTGATGAATCACTAAAGGATTTTCCTAAGGCATGGAAGTTCATTCAAAATCATCCAAAGGATTTGATCATTGGTGATCCATCCGAGAGGGTAAGAACTCGTTCTTCATCAAAGACATTATTTGATAATTTCGCATTTGTATCTCATATTGAGCCTAAAAACATCAATGATGCCTTAAAAGATGATTATTGGATTATGGCCATGCAAGAGGAGTTAAATCAATTTGAAAGAAATAATGTTTGGACTTTAATTGAAAGACCTCAAAATTATCCTATCATCGCACTAAATGGGTGTTTAGAAATAAATTAAATGATAAAGGTGAAATTGTAAGAAACAAGGCTAGATTAGTAGCTAAAGGGTATGCTCAAGAAGAGGGTATTGATTATGATGAAACGCGTTTGCTCCGTTGCTAGATTAGAGTCTATTAGGATGTTTCTTGCATTTGCATGTTTCAAGGGTTTTAAGTTGTATCAAATGGATGTTAAAAGTGCTTTTCTAAATGGTTTCATTGATCAAGAAGTATATGTGGATCAACCACCCGGCTTTGAAAATGAAAAGTTTCCTAATCATGTATTTAAACTCTCAAAAGCATTATATGGTCTAAAACAAGCCCCTAGGGCTTGGTATGAACGTTAAGTGGATTCTTAGTTGAAAATGGTTTTAAAAGAGGCATAGTAGACACAACTCTTTTTACAAAACAAAAATCAAATGATCTTCTTATTGTACAAATCTACGTTGATGATATTATATTTGGTGCTACTAATGAGGATTTGTGCAAGGATTTTTCCACCATTATGCAAAATGAGTTTGAGATGAGCTTAATGGGAGAATTGAACTTTTTTCTCGGACTCCAAGTCATTCAAACACGTGAAGGAACCTTCATCAACCAAATAAAATACACCAAAGAACTCCTCAAAAGGTTCGGCATGGAAGACTCAAAGCATGTGGGAACACCAATGTGCACATCCACCAAGCTTGAAAAGGACGAAGAAGGTACAAATGTAGATGAGAAAAAGTATAGAGGTATGATCGGAAGCCTTCTTTATTTAACTGCAAGTAGACCGGATATTATGTTTGCTGTATGCTTATGTGCTCGTTTTCAATCTTGCCCAAAAGAATCTCATTTGAATGCCGTTAAAAGAATTTTTCGTTATTTGAAAGGAACCATGAATTTTGGTATTTGGTATTCTAAATGTAATGAATTCACCTTGTGTGGTTATACGGACGCTGATTTTGGCGGATGTAGAATTGATAGAAAAAGTACTAGTGGATCTTGTCATTTTCTTGGAGAGTGTTTAGTCTCTTGGTTTAGTAAGAAACAAAATGTTATTTCCTTATCAACAACCGAAGCGGAATATGTTGCTGCTAGTGCATGTTGTGCACAATTAATTTGGATGAAACATACATTGAATGATTTTGGTTTGACATATGATAACATGCCCATTTTTTGTGATAACACTAGTGCAATTAATTTGACAAAAAATCCTATTCAACATTCTAGAACAAAACATATAGACATTAAGCATCATTTCATTCGTGATCTTGTTCAAAAGGTGAAATTTGTGTAAACTATGTGCTTTCGGATGATCAAATTGCTGATATTTTCACAAAAACACTACCCCTAGAACAATTTAGATATCTTCGTTCGAAATTGGGTATTTTAGAAAAGATGCCTTAAGCCTTTCTGGTAGAAACTTATCGGACGTCCGATCCTGATGAACGGACGTCCGACAGTGTTCTTGGTCATTTTCCAGAAAATGCTATCGGACGCATGGGTCGGACGCAGATCGTTGGACGTCCGACACATGAGCATGAATGGGTCATTTCACTTCATTTCCATCAGTCAACTACATTTAATTCGGACGCATCTTCCCAACCACCTCAATTCAAAACTCAAATTCGCCAAAACTTCACCATTTCTCAAAATTGAAAGTTCTGATTTCACCTCTCACCTATTGCGGTCCAATCTTCATCAAGTGTCCGCACTATAAATCACTCCTCTTCTCATTCCCAAATCTCACCAGAAACCCTAAGTTCTTCCTTCTCCTCTTTCTGGCTCGAAATTGATATATCTTCTCTGAATTTAAAAGTGTGTCACTCTGCATTACGTGGTAACACTTCCTCATCACTGAAATCACACAACATAAGCACAATGGTACGCACTCGTGGAGCTCTGTCATCTACCGGACGCAAGAAGTTGCCAAGAGATGAAGATACTTCCTCCCCACAGGGCAAACGCACCTCCAAAAGAACAAGACGTGGCTCTGCTACAAAACAACCACCTCGTACTACTCCTTCTGATTCTCAGGTTATAATAGAACGCTCCCCTTACCTAAATTCATAGATTCTGATGCTGAGTCTAAGTTTGCCTTATTCTCTCAAAAAAGTTTCATTATTCAGCGATCCATTATTCCTTCTGAGTTTAAGAAAATCGATCTAGAGTCTGTCCTTAAGTTGTTTGAGTTTCAGAAATGGTCTCACATCATTGTTATGCCAAATGTCTATTACCCTGACATGATGTATCAGTTTTTTGCCAATCTTAGGAAGGGTAATTCCCGTGATGAGCTTAAATCCCGTGTGAATGGTATTGATTTGGTTTTTGACTCTGATGTTGTGAATGAAATTCTAAAAACCACCATTGAGTTTGGGTGCAAAAGTAAAATTGCAAACTTCTTTTCCTATGAGGAAACTCCAACAAGTTTAAATCATTTCAATGCTGAAAAATTAATGGCCTATTTTCAATCTCCTTTTCAAACTCCTGTTGATGCCAAGTTGGAAGATTTAAGTCCTAAAAACCTGATCATCTTTTCAATCATCTCAAATTTGCTTGTTCCAACTGATGGTCATCGGACAGATGCAAACAAAATGGAGTTATATCTGTTTTACTGCTTTGTTGAAAGAATTCGAATAGATTTTGGCTTTGTCATGTGTAAGTTTCTGATGAAACTCTCCACTGATACAAGAAGAAAACTCTCTTATGGAAAGTTTTTAACTCCCATCTTTGAACACTTCAAAATTCCTATAAGTGGTGTATGTCCTAAGGACTTAACCACTTCTGTGTTTTCAAAACAGTATTTTGAAAGGAAGAATTTAAAATTCTTTGATGGAAATTGGTGCACCAAGGAAGCTGTCTCTGAATCTCGCTCAAAGAAAGGTCATGATGTTCCTCTCTCTCCTAGTCTTGCTAGAACTCTTAGATTTACTCCAGGTCCATCAATTCATCCTAGGAAGTCAGCCTCTAGGATTTCCTCTCAATCTGATGTCTTGGATTTGTTGAACGAGCTCAAAAGTCATGTTCTTCTACTTGAACATGGTCTTATGTTAACCATGACATCTGACCAAAAATCCAACTTTCTTGACAAAAGAAACCTGTTGTTCCCTCCTCCCGAGGATGAAAACACCTCTCAAGCCAAAGAGCCACGAACTGATCCTTCAGTGGATGACCAAGAGATGACTGAGTCACAAAATCTACAGCATGATCCCACATCATCTACCAAGGGGAAAGAACCAGTGGTCGTGGAAGATGAAGAAAACGAAGATGATGGGGATGAAACTGCAGAAGAAGATGATTCAACATATCGGCTTGTCAGAAGGCGACCTGGAACTCGATCAACATTCACTCTTTAGGCACTCTAGGATGCACTTACACTTCACATTAGAATGCACAAGTCTGTTTTTGTTCCCTTTGCTGATGTGAAAGTGTATTAATCTATTTTACTGCTTTCATCTAAGACTTTTGTAGAACCAGCACTTCAGTACTTTTAACATTTTTCAGTTAATGATGATGGCCTTACAATTGGCCTTTCCATGATTTTGCACTATGTTGCTGGATGATGTTATCTGCTGAAATCTGATATTAGAGTTATCTGATGAAATCTAACTTTGGAGATTTCACTGCTTGTTTACATTACTACACTATGCTGATTCTGCTGCTACATTTGGGTTGAATGTTTTTGTGATGACAAAAAGGGGGAGTAAAAAGAAAAAGAAATTTGAGTTATTCGAGTAAGGGGGAGTTATTCAAGTAAGGGAGTTATTTTGTTAAAAACTCAATTTTGGTTAAATTACATTCAATTGTTTTGTCATCATCAAAAAGGGGGAGAATGTTAATTGTGATCCCGAATTTTGATAATTACAAAACAATTGAAGAAAATTGGTCTAATGTTTTCTAGTGAGATTCTTGACAGAACAGGATATTGAGGCAGGAAAATGTTGAAGAAACTGCTGACTGTCGGACGGACGATACCTTGTATCGGACGTCCGATAAAACTCGAAACCTTCCTATCGGACGCTCAACCTGACGTATCGGACGTCCGATAGACAGGGGATCTATCGGACACCTCTTTCGGACGCATAACATCTACATCGGACGTCGAAGATATCAAGAAATTTGATGAGCTTTTTGGACGCAAAGCCGGACGCAAAGACATGTATCGGCCGTCCGATCGATTCCATGAAAATTTTCTCGAGCCTACTACCGGGCCAAAGCTATCGGACGCAGAATTATTCATCGTCCGTCCGATAAGACTTCGAAACTTGCCTATCGGACGCCTAGCATCGGACGAACAATAGAGTGTCGGACGTCCGATAGCTCCAACGGCTAGTTGACATTTCAACTTGTACTATCCGTTGACCTCGTTTTCTAGGCACTTTTTGGTCTCCTATAAATACAAGAACTGTCCAAATATCAAATACAACTGTACACTTGGATAACAAGTTCTTAAGAGTGATTTTAGCTAGAAAATACTCATTTTGAGTAAGAATTGTTAGTCTTGTAGTGATAGTTCATTGAGAAGCTTTTCAATTGTGAGTGAATTCATCAATTGTGTAGTGTGAGGGTTTTCTGTAAAGGTGTAAAACTTCCTAACTTGACTAAGTGGAGCTTGGGGCAAGGAGGAAGTGATCCTTCTATTGTACACAAGTGTGATTGAATTTCACCAAATTGAAGAAGGCTGTTTTGAGGAATTCTCTTCAAGCTCAAGTGGAGACTTGAAGAAGTTTGGTTTGCTATCTTTCATTACTTGTTTTATCTTACATTATCATATTCACTGTTTGAAATTTCATCCATATTTATCAATCTTGACTTGTCTATCTACTTCATAAATCATCTGTTCAAGAACTTGTGATTAAAATCAGAAAAAGAGGTAATACTTGGCTGATTTTTAATCAACCTAATTCACCCCCCCCTCTTAGGTTGTACTTGGGCCTTACAAATTCAAACGCAACTTCCCAACCACCCAACTTTAAAAACCCAAATTCCCACCTTCTTGTGTAACAAATTTCAAAATTGAAGGCACAACTTTCTTCATAAACCCATTGTAGGCCGTGATCCTTCAACATTTCTCTCTATAAATCACAAACTCCTCCATCCCCAAATCACTTCAGAAACCCTAAAACCACACTTCTTCCCTTTTTGGGTAGTTCGATCACTGCATTATCATAAAATTTGTTGTTTAGACACTCAGCATCTCATTCAGCATCTTAGTCATCACTTAAAACACACACACACGCAACCATGGTGTGAATCCGTATAGGTTCATCTGCTACCGGACGCAAGAGGCTCCTCAGAGATGAAGAAACTCCAACTCCAACTGCCAAGTGGATTTCACTGAGAAAGAAAAGATGGTCTGCAACTACTCAGCAACCTCAAACTGTGAGGACCTAAAAATTTTTTTTTATCTGACCTATTTATTAAATTAATTATTTATTTTTTCTGAATAATTGATTAAATTATTTTAATTACAATTGTACCATACGTTACCTCATTTTATTTTAAAAATCTTGTTTAACCATCAATTTCATTTTTCTGTCACTCAATTGTGAAAAATGGAAAAAGGGCACATTTTTCGAGACAAACATGTGGACTGAGAGTGAAGTAATTTTGGAGAATAAGAATGATCATTAGTAGATTAAGAAAAGTTAAATGAGGGATTAGAAGTGAGTGATTAGGATTAAACTCCAATTGGAACATTTTGGTCCACAAATTCAAGTTGACTTTTTGCATATTAAAGAAAAGCTTTGTGTCATTTCTTCCTCTCACAACTTCACTTTACCAAAACACCTAAAATCCTCTCTCTTCATCTTTGCATCAGCTGACCTCTCCCCCTCCCTCTTCCCCTTTGATTTCATCTCCAAAAACTACTCCAAAACCTCACTAATCCATCAAGAACTTGAACCAATCTTGTCAACCTACCTTGGAGCTTGAGCATCATCAAGGAGAGAGAGTGTGAGCCGAGTTTTGGAGAAGGAAAAGAGGAGTTTTGGTGCAACTCTAGACCACAATCAACTTAGGGTTTCTACTTGAAAGGAAGTGGTAGTTTTTTCCAACTCAACCTAGCTCTCTTGATGTCCTTTTGTAGCTTCAAACTTTGATTATTCAATGTTGTTGTTCTTAATGAATTGGATGGTTTTGCGGGCTCTATGAACTCCCAGATTCCTTGATTATTGGACTGCCATGATGTGTGTATGTGTGATGGAGTGAGTTGTGATGAATTCATGGAAGTTAGGAAGTTAGGAAAATCGAGGGAGGAAGGAATGTTATTCTGCTGGTTTAATTTCAGCATTTTCTCCCCTGTTTTGGCAGCAGATTTTCATGGAATTTTTGGTGGTTTTGAGAGCTGAAATGTTGGCCTATATGTGTGTAAATTTAGTCACAAAAATCATTCCATTTGGTGCGGTAAAAATCGCATGGAAAGAAGAAGTCAAAATCTGGAAAAATTTTCACTGTTTCTACTGCCCTATTTTGGTCATGTTGATCACTGTCTTCCCGTGCAATTTTTTGGCTAAATTTTGGTAAAAATGTATCTCACATACTGAGGTTTATTCCTGCAAAATTTGGTGTTTTTCCAGTACCATTTCTTTGCTCAAATGATGTCTCAAAACTACTCCTCAAATCTGGAAAAACGCTGTGTCAGGACTGCTTCTTGCCTCATGTTCAAATGACCATATTTTCTTGCTCGGGAGTCGAAATCAAGTTCTGTTTGTCAAGTTTGAAACTAGACTTGAATTTCTTTAAGTGGTATAAATTTCAAGGGTCAGTTCAATTTTTGTGAATTTTGACAAATTTTCAAATTTTGCTGAAAACCAAGACTGTCATGCCTTGTTTTCACGGTTGTAGTGAAAATTTCTCTATGTTAATGACCAAACTAACTCTTACACAAAACATGAAAGTTGTAGAGAATTGAGTTATCCATCTACGCACAAAATTTCAGCCCAATCGGAGTACTGTGCTGAGTTAAATGACCAAAATACCCCCGCTGCTCAAACCCTTATATTTTGCTGGAAAATGGCCTAACTTCCTGTCCAAATTTTTCTTGAATTTTCCAACCTATTTTCCAAATTCTCCTGAGATGATATTTTGTGTTATGGTTTGTCTTGAATAGTTTGGAATGTGGGTTGAATTTCGAGAGAAATGAATTTTCGACTTGGGGTGAATATTTGACCTACTTGTGGTTTGAATATCTAAAAAGTGACTTCTAGGAAATTGTAGTACTAAAAATCTATTTTCTAACTGTATAACTTTTATAGTTTTCTGACTTACGGAACTTAAGATGTGAATTTTAAAGAGTGCTGATACTATTCATGTCAGTGAACTATTTCTAGTTGAAAAAGGAATTTCTTGACCTTGAAACACTAAACGACTTATTTTCAACCTCTTACCTTGATTTTTCCACCTTCTTGACTTTAATTGTATTCTCATTGAGTTTCTTGGGTTGGTGTAATTCACCTAAGCTACGTATGATTTCTTTTCCTTAAAGTTTTACACTTTTAACAATTTTCTTGAGAAAAGAGTTTTTACTGGCTGCAGTGAGATAATAAATTGTTGATCATTAGTCACGTTTGCTTCAGGTGGCCAAGGGAACTACGGCGTGAATCCCGAGGCACTCGAGTGATCTCACCTACATGCTTTTACTTGATTTCTTTTATTGGTGAGTATTCAAGTGCATGTTAATTAATGTGTTAAATAATATAAATGATTTGAAAAGCATGCTTGTGTACTTCAGTGGACGCGTACTTTATCGCGCTCACCTTATTGAAATTTGCCTCTAAATGAGTTCTACTGTTTAAAACGTTAATTGATTGACTGTTTGAACTGTTTGAATTGTTTATAACTGTGGGGACGCCCAAACCCCATTAGGGATCCCTTCACCTTGTCCGACAACAGGGGTTAGGACAAGGGATGGGTGAACCATAGGCTATTACTGTTTAAATCATGTTGATTTGAATGAGTCCACCGACTATGGCATACTCATAGTGGGTTGCCATTCACTCTTAAATGTTAGACTTCGGACCCGGTCAAGGGGGTGTAAGTAGACGGGAGAGGGATAAAAGTGGTAGATATGGATGGTGAGAGTGTGTGGTTGACGGAGTGTCAACGTGTGACTTGAATTGATACTTGTGAAGAAAATAATTCCAGAGCATTACGAGAATGTGGAGTTGGCCAACTGTATCCTTCAAATTGTGCTGTTTAAATATTTTTGTTAACTGTTTTGCTCTTTTACTATTTTATTAATTTATTTAATTGCTTTGATTTGTCTGTGCATGTTTCTCTTGACCTCACTGAGCTTTGCTCATCCCATAAGATTTGTTTTCCTTAGTAGGTTTTGAAGCGGAGTTTGTTAACCGTGGATTTTAGTTTCTTTCATAGGATTTCCGCTCTTTTGTATAAGGTTGTTTTGATTTGAGCACTTGATGGTTTATAGTACTTGGAGTTAGTACTAATGAAATTTAGGTGAAATTATTGAGATTTGTAAATTCAGCTTTTTTATGCATTTTAGTACTTGGGACTTATTTTGAAAATGTAAGTTGAACTTTAGTTCCTTTAAATAGTTGGTTTGGAAAGTGAATTTAGTTATGTTGGGAATGATATTTTAGGTGGAATTGTTATTTAAGTTATTTGAGCTAGTGAGTTCTGACGAGAGCTGGGCAGGCGTCCCGCTGAGACCTTAGGGTTCATCCTAGGGAGAGGTGGGGGCGTTACACTTGGTATCAGAGCTTAGGTTTCAGATTCTTGTAGTGTATCCTAGACTAGACGTTTAGGATGCTGGATTGTGGGATTAGTTTGAGAGTTAAGTGAAAAGATTACTTGTAAACATTTGGTTAAGACTTGCATTCTAAGTGGATGATTTGGAGTTTAGGAATGTAGAACTATATATGGTCGGGGTTGATTTATGATTAGAGGAATTTGGATGGTATGTCGGGCAAAAATGAGGATTGAATTAATTTACACTTTGGAGTGGCCAACCTTAGTGTTGATTGGTTTTGTTCTTATTTTGGTGCCTGAATACAAATATGTTATAACTGAGGATATTCGCCGTACTTGGAGGTTATCTAAGGCCTCGTGAGGAGGTAGAAGAGAGAGTTGAGAGCATGGCTCTGAGGAGCCTTGGAGGAGGATCCGGGGAAAGAGAAGTGCTTGGAGAAGAAACCATTCAGGGACCCATCTGAGGATTCCCTGACTAGCAGTTTGACTGTGAACTAGGCTAGGGTTTCCAATTTTTGAATATTTTGTAAATGGTTTAGTTGGGGTGAGGCTAGTGAGGCCTACGATTGTCACTGCATGACTGTTTGTAGTTTTATGGCATCTGTATGTGTTTTATTTTGTAACACCCCATGATTTTTTGCTACTTATTTATGAACTTGCAAATATAAATGTATGTTAGTGTTTCTATTTTAAATGTTTTCACTATTGATTTTTATACCTAATTTGCTTTTGCGTAATTGCTTTATTTCTGCATTTAGACGTAACTAAGACAAATGGATGCTCGAGGTCGGGGTTGAGGTCGAGGTCGTGGACGTGGTCGAGGACGTGGACGTGTGCAGCCCCAACTCTCCGCGAGTGTTCACCTTTCTGGGGCTGAGTTTGAGGGGAGACCGGGCGGTGGTAATGAGGATCAAGTGGCTATGGCCATCAATAGGATGACTGACATACTTGAACATCTGGCCGACAATCAAGGCCTTGGATAGCAGAATCAACCTTTAGGGCCTGACCATGGGGATGATAGGGCCTTGGAAAGTTTTCTTAAGTTCTCGCCACCTAAGTTCATAGGAGGGGCTGATCCCGAGGTAGCTGAGAATTGGCTAGATAAGATGTCTGATATTTTCGCCGCTCTAAATAATTCCGAGGAGAGACGGGTGAACTTTGCCACTTTTCAACTTGAGAGCGCGGCGAGATCTTGGTGGAATGTAATCCAAGTTAAGTGGGAGCGAGAATAGACTCCTTAGACTTGGGCGAAATTTAAGAGAGAATTTGATGAGAAGTTTCTGCCTCCACTGATCCAGGAGAAAAGAGAGGATGATTTTATTAGACTAAGGCAGGGATCTATGAGTGTGGCCGACTATGAGACCCAATTTACAAAGCACTCAAAGTTTGCACCCGAACTAGTGGCCACTGATCAGAAAAGAATTAGGCGATTTGTACAAGGACTTAACGTTGAGATCCAAGAGGCGTTGGCTACGGCCCAAATCAATACTTTTACTGAGAATTTAGAAAAAGCCCAGAGAGTTGAGAGTGCTAGGCAACAAGTGAAGGCTTTTCATGCTAAAAAGAGAAATGCTCCGAGTAGTAGTGAAGTAAGATCATTTGATAGAGATATGCCAACCCCTAAGTTGGGAAGGGGCACGGGCGGAGTAAGGACTACCGGAGTATCGAGGGAGTCTATGGCTAAGGAAGCCTCTCGTGGGCGTGGTTAGTCCTGGACTACCTCACAAGGAGGTTCTAGCTCAGTATCGATGCTACAAATGGGATGTGAATATTGTGGCAAACCAAATCATATGATGGATGGTTGTTGGAAGAAAGCTGGAAAATGTCTGAGATGTGGGAGCGCAGAACATCAAATCATCAACTGTCCGATGTCACGTCATGAGGGTGGTGGATCACAACAATCTACTAGGGCGACGTCTAAACAGTCGAGTGTGGGGATAATTGCTCGAGAGTGCCCGCCAGGGTCTATGCCATGGACCAGCATCAGACCCCCAATCCTACAGAGGTCATTGAAGGTATGACCCTCCATTTACCATTACCTAATTAGAGTTTTAATTAATCTTGGTTCAATAGACTTTTGAAAACCCTAGTTTCATGAGGGGGATAGACATGAGGTCAAATAGGTTACCCTACAAGTTGGAAGTTAAAACTTTTACGGGAAAACCAAGGTTTGATTGCCAATTTGATTGCCAATTTGAGGACTCGAAAATTTTATTTTTATTCAACCTGTTTATTTAATTAATTATTTATTTTCTCTGACTAATTGATTTAAATTCTTTTAATTACAATTGTACCATACATTACCTCATTTTATTTTAAAAACCTTGTTTAACCATCAATTTGATTTTTCTGTCACTCAATTGTGAAAAACGGAAAAAAGGCACGTTTTTTGAGACAAACATTTAGACTGAGAGTGAAGTAATTTTGGAGAATAAGAATGATCATTAGTAGATTAAGAAAATTTAAATGAGGGATTAGAAGTGAGTGATTAGGATTAAACTCCAATTGGAGCATTTTGGGCCACAAATTCAAGTTGACTTTTTGCATATTAAAGAAAAGCTTTGTGTCATTTCTTCCTCTCACAACTTCACTTTACCAAAACACCTAAAATCCTCTCTCTTCATCTTTGCATCAGCCGACCTCTCCCCCTCCCTCTTCCCCTTTGATTTCATCTCCAAAAACTACTCCAAAACCTCACTAATCCACCAAGAACTTGAACCAATCTTGTCAACCTACCTTGGAGCTTGAGCATCATCAAGGAGAGAGAGTGTGAGCCGAGCTTTGGAGGAGGAAAAGAGGAGTTTTGGTGCAACTCTAGACCACAATCAACTTAGGGTTTCTACTTGAAAGGAAGAGGTAGTTTTCTCCAACTTAACCTAGCTCTCTTGATGTCCTTTTGTAGCTTTAAGTTTTGATTATTCAATGTTGTTGTTCTTGATGAATTGGATGGTTTTGTGGGTCTATGAACTCTCACATTCCTTGATTATTGGACTGCCATGATGTGTGTATGTGTGATGGAGTGAGTTGTGATGAATTCATGGAAGTTAGGAAGTTAGGAAAATCGAGGGAGGAAGGAATGTTATTCTGCCGGTTTCATTTCAGCATTTTCTCCCCTGTTTTGGCAGCAGCTTTTCATGGAATTTTTGGTGGTTTTGAGAGCTAAAATGTTGGTCTATATGTGTGTAAATTTAGTTGCAAAAATCATTCCATTTGATGTGGTAAAAATCGCATGGAAAGAAGAAGTCAAAATCTGGAAAAATTTTCACTGTTTCTACTGCCCTATTTTGGTCATGTTGATCACTGTCTTCCCGTGCAATTTTTTGGCTAAATTTTGGTAAAAATGTAGCTCACATACTGAGGTTTATGCCTGTAAAATTTGGTGTTTTTCCAGTATCATTTCATTGCTCAAATGATGTCTTAAATCTACTCCTCAAATCTGGAAAAACGCTGTGTCAGGACTGCTTTTTGCCTCATGTTCAAATGACCATATTTTCTTGCTCGAGAGTCGAAATCACGTTCCATTTGCTAAGTTTGAAACTAGACTTGAAGTTCTTTAAGTGGTATAAATTTCAAGGGCTAGTTCAATTTCTGTGAATTTTGGCAAATTTTCAAATTTTGCTGAAAACCAAGACTGTCATGCCTTGTTTTCACGGTTTTAGTGAAGATTTCTCTATGTTAATGACCAAACTAGCTCTTACACAAAACATGAAAGTTGTAGAGAATTGAGTTATCCATCTACGCACAAAATTTTAGAACAATCGGAGCACTGTACTGAGTAAAATGGTCAAAATACCCCCGCTGCTCAAACCCTTATATTTTGCTGGAAAATGGCCTAACTTGCTGTCCGAATTTTTCTTGAATTTTCCAACCTATTTTCCAAATTCTCTTGAGATGATATTCTGTGTTATGGTTTGTCTTGAATAGCTTGAAATGTGGGTTGAATTTCAAGAGAAATGAATTTTCGACTTCGGGTGAATATTTGACCTACTTGTGGTTTGAATATCTGAAAAGTGATTTCTAGGAAATTGTAGTACTAAAAATCTATTTTCTAACTGTATAACTTTTATAGTTTTCTGACTTACGGAACTTAATATATGAATTTTAAAGAGTGCTGACACTATTCATGTCAGTGAACTATTTCTAGTTGAAAAAGGAATTTCTTGATCTTGAAACCCTAAACGACCTATTTTCAACCTCTTACCTTGATTTTTCCACCTTCTTGACTTTCAATGTATTCTCATTGAATTTGGGTTGGTGTAGTTCACCTAAACTACGTATGATTTCATTTCCTTAAATTTTTACACTTTTAACAATTTTCTTGAAAAAAGAATTTTCACTAGCTGTAGTGAGATAATAAATTGTTGATCATTAGTCACGTTTGCTTCAGGTGGCCAAGGGAACTACGGCGTGAATCCCGAGGCGCTCAAGTGATCTTACCTGCATGCTTTTACTTGATTTGATTTCTTTTATTGGTGAGTGTTCAAGTGCATGTTAATTAATGTGTTAAATAATATAAATGTTTTGAAAAGCATGCTTGTGTGTCTCGGTGGGCAAATACTTTATCGCGCTCACCTTATTGGAATTTGCCTCTAAATGAGTTCTACCGTTTAAAACATTAATTGATTGACTGCTTCAACTGTTTGAATTGTTTGTAACTGTGGGGACGCCCAAACCCCATTGGGGATCCCTTCACCTTGTCCGTCAACAGGGGTTAGGGCAAGAGATGGGTGAACCATGGGTTATTACTGTTTAAATCATATCGGTTGGAATGAGTCCACCGACTATCGCATACTCATAATGGGTTGCCATTCACTCTTAAATATTGGAGTTCGGGCCTGGTCAAGGGGGTGTAAGTAGACGGGAAAGAGATAAAAGTGATGGATATGGATGGTGAGAGTGTGTGGTTGACGGAGTGTCAACGTGTGACTTGAATTGATGCTCGTGAAGAAAATAATTGCAGAGCATTACGGGAATGTGGAGCTGGCCAACTGTATCTTTCAAATTGTGTTGTTTAAATATTTTTATTAACTGTTTTGTTCTTTTACTATTTTATTAATTTATTTAATTACTTTGATTTGCCTATGCATGTTTCTCTTGACTTCACTGGGTTTTGCTCACCCCATAAGATTTGTTTTCCTTAGCAGGTTTTGAAGCAGATTTCGCTAACCGTGGATCTTAGTTTCTTTCGTAGGATTTCTGCTCTTTTGTATAAGGTTGTTTTGATTTGAGCACTTGATGGTTTATAGTATTTGGAGTTAGTACTAATGAAATTCGGGTGAAATTATTGGGATTTGTAAATTCAGCTTTTATATGTATTTTAGTACTTGGGACTTATTTTGAAAATGTAAGTTGAACTTTAGTTCCTTTAAATAGTTGGTTTGGAATGTGAAATTAGTTATGTTGGGAATGATAGTTTGGGTGGAATTGTTATTTAAGTTATTTGAGTGAATGAGTCCTGGCGAGAGCTGGACAGGCGTCCTGTTGAGACCTTAGGGTTCGCCCTAGGGAGAGGTGGGGGCGTTACATAAACAACTTAGACTGATCCTCAGGTTACCTCACAACCCTCTCCATTGCCTCAATTCATTGATGATGAAGCTAAAGAAAGATTTGCCTTATTCTCACAAAAAAGCTTCATCATTCAAAGGTCTATTAATCACTCTGAATTTCGAAAAATTGACCTTGACTCTGTTCTTAAGTTATTTGAATTCCAAAAGTGGTCTCATATTATTACCATGGCCAATGTTTACTATCCTGAGATGCTCTATTAGTTTTTTGCTAATTTTAGAAAAGGGAATTCTCGTGATAAATTAAGGTCCCGTGTGAATGGAGTGGATTTAGTCTTTGATTCTGATGTGGTAAATGAAATTTTAAAAACCACCATTGAATTTGGCTGTAAGAGCAAAATTGCCAACTTTTTCTCTTTTGAAGAAAATCCAACTAGCATCAATCATTTCAATGCTGAAAAATTGATGTCTTACTTTCAATTTCCTTTTCAAGCTCCTGTTGATGCAAAATTAGAGGACCTTTCTCCTAAAAACTTAATCATCTTCTCAATCATTTCTAAGCTAGTTGATCCCACTGATGGGCATCGGACTGATGCAAATAAAATGGAACTATATCTCTTTTACTATTTTGTTGAAAAAATTTACATTGACTTTGGTTTGTCATGTGCAAATTTTTAATGAAGTTGTGTACTGACACTAGAAGATAACTGTCCTATGGCAAATTTTTAACTCCAATCTTCGAACACTTCAAAATTTCAATCACTAGAGTATGTCCTAAGGATACTTCCACTTCTGTTTTCACAAAGTCATATTTTGAAAGGAAGAATTTGAAATTTTTTGAGGGTGTATGGTGTTCAAAAGAGGCTACATCTGAATCTCGTTCCAAAAAGACTCATGACACTCCCATTACTCCTGGAACATCACAAACTCTTTGCTTCACTCCTGGCCCATCCATCCACCCCAGAAAATCAGCTTCTAAGACCACCTCTCCTCAATCTGAGGTTATTGATTTGCTGAAAGAGCTAAAGGACCATGTTATCCTTCTTGAACATGGCCTTATGCTTACTATGTCACCTAAGCAGAGGTCTGAATTCTTGGACAAAAAAGGTCTACTATTTCCTCCTACCATGGATGAGGATACCTCTCATGCTAAGGAACCTCGGCCTGACCCCACTCAAGAAGTGTTAGATTCTCCAACCCTTCATCGTGATCCCTCAACATCTGAAAAGGGTAAAGAACCAGCCACTGAAGAAGTTGAGAAAGAAGATGATGAAGACACAGAAGAGGAAGATCACTCAGTTTATCGGATCACTAGAAGGAGGCCTGGACCGAAATCCACTTTCACTCTTTAAGCACATTAGAAGCACTTGCACTTCACCATTAGGATGCATCCCTTCTATTTTGTTTTACTTTATCATTGGTTGAAGTGTATTCAATGTTAAAACCTGTTGCTACTCTTCTTATTGCTATTTTGTAGCTCCATTAGAGAATCAATTGGCCTTGGATGCTAATATTGCTTTTGGTATCCCTCTTGATCTTGTGACTTTGGTTCTCTTGTTGAGAAATTGGCCTTACAATTTTTTATGGCCTTATTTGAACTGATGTTTTGGTTCTCCGATTTTGGAACTTTGTTGCTATTGGATTTGGTATATCTGAGTATTGGTCGTATCGAATATGAAATGGTCTTGTGCTGCATTCTTTATGGCTGAATCCTATGGCATATCTGAATATTTGTGGTCTTATATTAACTCATTAATACATTGGTTAATATTGATTTAGTGGATAAAACTATGAGCTTTGGATTGTCTCTGATATTGGAAGTATGTCACACATTTGGTATTGAAGATTTCAGTCCTTTTTGGAAACACATTTGGCATTTGTGAGGACCAAAAAAAATGCATTTTATTGAAACAATAAATAAATAAATAATAATATTTATAATATATTTATTCCCTAAAATATTAGTTAATTTATGCTTCAAGTTATTATTTTCTAATTTAGAGAATTTTTTTGTGAATCAATTGCCGGTGTTTGGTTTCGGCCAGTTTAAACATCGATTTTTGAATCGTGACGTGAATAGTAGCTTTAAGATGAAATCGAGCGTATGTAGAGAATTAATCGAGATATATTTATGGTAGGGCAATGTCGAAAGGAGAGAAACCAGTAAAAGTTAGAGTGTCACGCGTCGACGCGACAAAAAGTGAAAGTTGACCACTTTTCCTTGAATTAAGGATGGCCAAGTATCTTGTCTCCTTAAAGTCTCAATTCTTGCTCCTTACTGCTCCATTTTTCAACAGCCAAGGGAAGCTTGAGAGAGAGGGAGAACCGAGATTAGAGAGAGAGAAATAGAGAGAGAAAACTTCTTCATCTTCATCTTCATCTTCAACTTCAACTTCTTGAATCTTGAAGACATCATTGGAGAGCATTCATCTTGCTTCTTCTTCTCCTTGTTGCAGCCGTGTGAGAGAGAGAGGAAGAGAGAGAGATCCGAGAGTGAGAGAGAGAAAGAAAGAGGGAAGAAAGCTTCGTCTTGTCTTCATCTTCTTGTTCTTGAGATTTGAGGAGGAAATCATCATCAAGCAAGCGAATCTTTGGTTAAGATTGGAGATTCCTGAAGTTGCTACACCGGGAAAGTCATCCTTGAGTAGATCTTCACTAGATCTTGAGGTATAACACTTAAACCTCTTCGTTCTAACTTTATTAGTGTTAAATCTTGTAAATCTATGGTTTATTTTGCTAGAAATGATTATGTTCGAAACATTTGAGTTGGGCTCTTGAATTCCCAAATAGGTAGCTGACTTGAGGTGACTTTTAGGTAGCGGACTTGAGGACCTGATTGTGGTTGTGGTTGTTGTTTGTGAGATGAGTTCATTTTATGGTTAGAATGTGGGAATGTTGTTAAAAATTTTGAAGAAAAAGTATGAAGGCTGGCCGAACTTCACTTGGAAAGTTTTGATTCTTGATTTCGAAATTTTATGATGTTTCTTGATTTGATTTTACTCAAACAACTTTGTACTATGAGTGTATGTTGATTTGGAGTAAAAATCTGGAATTTTTCATGGTTGTAAATAATGTGTTGAAATGATTTACTAGTATTTATAAGGAACGATTTACTGTTATTTCCAAGTAAAATTGCTTTCACAAGTGAAATGATTTATGAATAATTTGTGGGCACTCCAACTTGTTTTCCACATGAAATGTTTTTACTGTTGCCAATGATCTATGAAGTGATTTATTTGTGTTTGCCTTGAGTTTTGTGGCTTGAGTGGAGCTATGTGCTACGTCCATGTGGGACGGGAGCCACCTCTAGAGATCCGTCTCAGCGCTTGAAATGTTTGTTAGTGTTAGAGCGGAGCTATGTGCTACGTCCATGTGGGACAGGAGTCACCTCTAGAGATCCGTCTCAACACTTGAAATATTTACTTGAGCGGAGCTATATGCTACGTCCATTTGGAGCGGGAGCCACCTCTAGAGATCCGACTCACTATTTGAAATATTTATCTGAGCGGAGTTATGTGCTACGTCCTTGGAGACGGGAGTCACCTCTAGAGATCCGTTCAGTAATGATATTTGTGGCACTATTTCTTTTGAGTTAATTATGTTACATGCTCATCTTGCTTTTGATATATATAGAAATGCCTATGTGTTGTGCATAAGTGAAATGAGTTTCTCTGAAAAGATTTACTCTTGTTTTAAGCTAAATGAGACATGATTTATTATCATCCTACATGAAATGCTTTGCTCATGATTTGAGATGAATGGTGAGTATTTTGAAAAGATATTTATTATTGCTTGTTTTTATACTTGACCCACAATGTGAATTTGCTTATTTTTCGGAATCTCACGGAGCTTTTACCTCACCCCAAAAATATTTATTTCCCCTCCACATGGTTCGAGGCAAAGGAAGCTTGTAGGGACTTACTAGTGTAACTGGCTGGATTACCTCTTGTTCCATTTAGGTATATTATTTTGATGTCTTGTGAAATGTATTTATGGTATTGAAGTAATTGGGGAATAACATCTCATGGTTGTAATATTATTTTTGAAAATATTTGGAATTGTAAGTATTGGAGATTAACTTATGAGATTTAGGGTTATATTATTATTTTGAAGTACATGGATGTAATAGTTGGAGTTTTATTGTAATTATTAAAGGCTGGCACTGAGATTTGTTTGAGAATTGTAATGAGTTCCGGCAAGAGATAGGCAGGCGATCCCCTGATACCTTAGGGTACGCCTTAGGAAGAAGTGGGGCTGTCACAGTATTGAAGATTTCAGCCTTTCTGGAACCACATTTGTTATTGAAGTTCCATTGCTTGTTTCCTTTTGAGATGACAAAAAGAGGGGAGAAGTTCTGATTTGATTTTTATACAGTTTTGATCCTATGACTTTTGACTTGGATGTTTCTTGGTTAACATTATTTGATCAAAAAGGATGAGTAATCAAGTAAGGGAGAGTTTGCTGTGACCACATGTTTTGAATGCTCAAATTATACCCATTATGCAAACCGTGTACATTTCCAGTAAATAGATGGTTAATCAAGTAAAGGGGAGCTTTTGATAGAACTTATCATTGGTTTTTATCAAATCAGGTTCAATTGTTTTGTCATCATCAAAAAGGGGGAGAATGTTAATCGTGATCCTGAATTTTGACAATTACAAAACAATTGAAGAATCAAAATTAACGTTTTCCATTGAGATTATTGGCAGCTCAGGTCATCAATGCAAATGGTGAAATTTGAAGAACTCAATCAAAAGAAGCAAAGGACACTGTTGACTGTCGGATGCTCGATAGCTTGTATCGGACGTCCGATAAAATTCGACAACACTCTATCGGACACTCAACTTGAAGTACCGGACGTCCGATAGACAGGGGATCTATCAGACACTTGTATCAAACGCGTATCAATCTCACCGGACGTCCAATCGTATCCAAGAAATTTTCTGAACTCTCTGGTCGCTGTCGGACGCAAGCTCCATCATACGCAGAAATTTGCATCGATCGTCCGATAAAGATCGAAACAACCTGTCGGACGCACAACATTGTGTCAGACGTCCGATAGTTCCAACGGCTAGTTGACTCTTTAAATTCCTTCTATCCGTTGACCATTATTATCAAGGCACTTTTTTGTCCCCTTTAAATAGAGCCTTGTCTAAACTTAATAGCAACTTTTGCACACTTAGAATACAAGTTCTTGAGAGTGATTTTAGCAATAAAATACTCTTGGTGTAAGAATTGTAGGTCTTGAAGTGTTAGTTCATTTTGCAAGCTTTTCAATTGTGAGTGAATTCTTCAATAGTGTAGCTTTGTGAGAGTTATCTGAGTGATTGTAAAACTTCCTAACTGGACTAAATGCTGCTTAGGGTAAGGAGGAAGTGAGCCTTCCATTGTACACAAGATTGGTCAATTTTTATCAAGTTGACGTTGCTTGAATTGAGTTTTATTCTTCAAGCTCAAGAGGAGCATTGAAGGAAATTGGTTTGCTTACTATCATCCTTATTTTCAGCTTATTTCACGATTCATTGATTGCTATATCATCTACACTTCTCGGTTTTCATTACTCATTTGTTTGACAAATTAATTGTGTGAGAAGTTGCATTTGTTATTTTAAAAAAGGGGCATCATTTGATTAATTTTTAATCAACCTAATTCACCCTCCTCTTAGGTTGCCTTTGGGCCTTACACACACACTCTCTCTTCCTTCTTTCAATACAACTATGCATGACACCTAAATGAAACAATCAATCTCCATTTTTCCGTTTTTAATGGATATTTAGACTCCGTTTTTCCTTCAAAAGAAAAGGAAAACTTGACCATTATTTCTTTCTAGAAAAATTTTATCGCAATGTTTTCATTTCATAAAACCAATCAACATTCATTATAGTCCTCCTGCCATTAGTAAATATTTCGTGTTTGGGAGAACAGCTTGCAGTCACTGTAGCTTTTATTTATTTCACGAATGAGATTGGGTGCATGAATTGGGTTCAAAGGTTCATGAATGTCAATGCCTCAAATCCGTCACTATGATTTGAAACACAACACACCGTGAAACTCAAGGAAAGTATCTCTTAGATCTCACAAGACATCTTTCTTTTGCTAAACACATTCTGGAAATCACTCAAAACTTGAAACTTTTTTTAAAAACTTCATAAAACTCAACATAAGTTCCACTAATTATGAAACCATACTGTATTCACGCAAAGTTAAACTTGTCTATGGGTGATCTAGCACTACTTATTACATTTTCTTGAACATAACTAATAATAAAGTTCACTTCAAAAGTGAAAACTTGGCCCCTTCATAAATTTTCTAGCAACATGTCACCTAATCCTCATTCTCCTCCACAAGTACTAATTCATATTCATCACTATCATCAACAAAATTGGTTAGGGGGTTGAGTATGTTAGTGAATATGCCCTAAAGTCAATCAACTTCTAGGGTTTATTATATACTTTGACTATTTATGTAATAATAAATGACATCTTTATTATGTTGATTGCTTATATTTTCATATAAGTATGATAAAACCCTTAGAATAAACCTAATCGATGAAATCATAAGAGTTATGATGGTGAGGTTCATTCGATTATAAATAAGGTTTATTCTTAAATATCTCTAGTCATAGTATTAACAAGAAAGGGTATTGTTAATACGGTTAGACTAGCATATACTATGCCGCTTCTATATGAGAAGTAGTAGACCTCATCTACTATGGTGTGTGAGACACCTAAGCAAGTATATGGGTGCTTGATGGTATGATCAAGTTCACTAGATTGATCCTAAGATAGTATATGGGTGCTTATCTCGTGTTTGGCCACTTGTAGAAGTATAACTCAGAAATCTTAGCGCTAAGTGGGAAAGTCTTAGAAAGTGTTTCTAAGAACTTCTTCATTGGAGTTATATTTTGGTACAAGAGAAAAGAGCATTAATCACACAATGGAATAGGCACAACTTATTCCAAGATTAATGTGAGATAAGTGTGGTAAAAGGATATTAGTTACATTATAAACGCTTGAAGGTGAAGTCATCCACTTGACTTTTCTCATTACTTGGGTGGTCATGATGTATTGCTAGATACCAATCTTGATCTATAAGTATGAGTTGATTGATTAGTGGAATCAGTGATAAATTAAAAGGAGTTTTAATTTATCTAGTTCTTATTTATTAAGAATGTATAGCTCATACTTATTGCCAAGCATTATGAGAACCTAATGGGTCACACACATTAAGAACTTTCTTAGCTAGATTAAATGAATTTCAAGTGGGACTTGATAGATAAGTTTTATAACTTATAGTTTGATTTGTGAGACAAATTAAACTTGAGAGACTTATGGTGCAAATAAGTTTTAGTCTTCCAAATACAAGAGTTGTATTAGAATTAGGAAGCTAAATCTTATTGGAAACTGATTTCAGGTTTCCATAAGGATTTGACAACTTATTTGTCTATAAATACTCACTAAGCTTTTGCTAGCAAGGTGAATCATCACACAATTTGTCTTGTGAGATTTTTGAGAAAAATCTTGAGAGAAAAAATACCCAAAATTCGTCCAAGAAAATAAGGGAAAAATTGCATCTCTTATTTCTTATCTTGGGATGAATTTTTCATGGTGAAAAATTGGAATTATCTCAATAGACTTGTGTGTGGTTGTCTTGGCAATAGCTAGCACTAATCTAGCTTAAGCTAATTGACCTTGGAGGTTCTAACTAAGGAGGTTCGTGTGGATCACCATTAGAGCCCGGACGATGTAATGCGGCTATGTGGATCTCTTTGCCATCCTCTGCATCAAATCTCCACCAAGTTCAAGGAGGTCTTCATGGATTGAGGTAATCTTCTTGAACTATCTCTATGTTACATGGATTTAATCAAAGGACCATCTATTAAAGGAATCAAAAATTTTAAATTTCATTTGTGTTTATCTCCTTGATTCCTTACAAGTATCGAGCCAACTTTGATTAAACCATGTAACTTGTTTATTTAGTTCTCATGTATGTCAAATTAGTTTTGATTATGTGCGATTCAAGAGTTTTAAAAATATACTTTTGATGAAAAATAAATTTTTGAAAAGGTTTCAAAGATTTAATAATTTTCATCGAATGAATTTTTCTTGAAAACTTGTTTTTCATGGCATGAAAATTCATGAAAAGATTAAAACTTTCAATCATGATAATAGATTCGATTGTTGTTTTTCGTGATGAGATCACGGAAAGGAAAAAAAAAAAAGGCATAAGATGGCTTCTTGGCTCGATCTTGATAAATCACGCGGGACGGCAACTGCATGTTAATGGCGTGAAGCCTTGTGATCAATTTGTATCACATACAGGTTCATGTATATAATATGGCCATGGACAATGCTATCTTTATCCTTTCTTCACACATCCAATCTTGTGATTGATTGTTGCATTGATAGCCTATGTACGGGTTGCAATTTAACCATCAAGTAATATGAAGAGACATAACTGGTTGATCATGATCAGCCTACAAAAGTCAGGAAAAGGGCAGTGAGAATTTGCTAATAGAAATTGCGTTAAAAATGCTGATTTGCAGCGAATCTTTTTTACAGCAATTTTAGCGGCTGTTTTTTGTTGCATTTTCCACTCTTCACTACTTCAAATTCCAGCCATAAGATGGTGGTAATGATGAAGGCTTTATTGGTTAATAATTGCTGGAAATTTTCTTGTAAAAGGAAATTGAAGAAACAAGTTAGTTTCCAAATAACAAATGGGATTTGGTCATTGATTTCCTTTTCGTTTGGGTTTCTAAATTAGTATGGAAATTTCCTATAATTCTAATATGATTAGAATTAAGGTATTTTGTGGAAATTTTAGAAATCCAAATTGGACAATGAGTTGTTCAATTAAGTTTTGGAAACTTACTTAATTTTAGTAAGACTAGAATTAAGAAGTAAACCAATTTTGGAGACTTTCCAATTTTATTGAATTTGGAAGGTGTTCAAATACTTTTAGAAACTTTCTAATTTAGTGAAAGTTAAATTAAGAAAGTGCTCTAAAGTAAGTGTTTGAGATTCTAAAATGGTTTAAAAGAAAATTTCTAAAAATAAGTGAATTAGGAAATTCTAGTTAGACTAGAAATTCTTAATTTTGACTTAAATGGTCATTCGATTGTGAAAAGTTTCTTATCATGGTTATAAAGTATGGAAAATCATTTTAATGAGATTAGAATGTGGTTTCCATAATTTAAAACAAAAGGAATTGGAAAGAAATTTGGAAACTACTTAATATTCCTTAAGAAATTGGATTTCCTAAGTAATATAAGTTTCCAAATTAATATTGGTTTCTAAAATGATTTGGAAATTGAATCTACTTTTTATTATGAATAAAATATAGTTTCCAAATCATTAGTATTGCCAAAAAAAATTCTTCTTGTGTTTAATCTTTCTGGAAATTAAAAAAATGAAGGAAAAAGGATGCTGTCTGCAATAGCGTCGCTAAAAGTTTTAGCGACAGTTTTCTTATGAAGAACTTTTGTCGCTAAAGACATTTTTTCTGTCGCTAAAACTGAATTCCAGAAATTAGAAATTTTCAAATTGAATTTGATTCAATTAATTTTTAAACCTCTTGAATTGAAGCCTTTTGAGATTAAAGGCTTGTGCATATAATGATACATGATTGGAACTAAATAAATATTTATGCTTTCATTTAATATTGTATTTTATGAATGCATGATGGATGATTATGGACTAAGGCCAATGTGATTGTGAATGGTTGAATGTATGTATGATTTGGTTTTGATATTTTTGAAATAGGGCCTGCGTGTCCTGCCTTCTCTATATATTCTCAATGTAAATTCTCTTCTCATCTCACTCCCCTTGAATGTAACTCAAGGTTTCTTCCAATATTATGTAATGTACTATATTAGGGATAGGGAGAGGGTGAGGATTTAAAATGTTTAGAATAGATTTGCATTTGTAATGTACAAAGAAGATGGAGATGGTACCAATTCCACCATGGTGTACATACAAAAGACGTACAGGGCATGGAGATGTCGCTCGTCCCTTAGTTTGACCATCTAGTTTCCTTTTGGCTCAAGGAAACTAGTGTAGGAATAAAGTCCATAATCATCCATGTTTAATTATAGTATGTTTATTTATTTATTTATATTGATGAATGGATATGCATGCTATAAATATATTTGATGAGACCAATTTGGGATACCATGTCTAAAATCCCTCTACTCAAATATTAAGTCAAAACTTAAGTTGCCTTCCATTGTTATAGTTAAAATGAAATTATGTTCGAGTTAACTTGTTGAGTACACTCAAGGTTGCTCTACCATGAGAAGTTTTAACTATGAGATGAGATCTCGGAATAATGGGTATGACTTAACTAAAATTTGTGACTTGTTGAGTACACTCAAGGTCATAAAATTTTAGAGGCAAAGGTTGGGTGACACATATGATGTGATTTATCAAGAGTTGATAACTCAACTATCTAGAAGTTACAAAAGTTATAATTGGTAATAAGTACCAACCTATTGAAATTATTTTGATTTGTTGAGCACACTCAAGATCAAAATAACTAAATGGGATTCTAGCCTACTAGGAATTTTTGAAATTCTCGAATCTATATAAGAGGGTTATAGATTTGAATAAAATAATGGGAGCAAAACCAAATTTGATTTTTATGTCATTTTTACTTGGTTTTTGTTTTGCATAAATAGCAATTCTCTTTTATCTTTACTATCCGTTGTAGAAATTATGAGTAATTGCATATTATTCTCGATATAATTGGTATTTTAATTTCTTGGATTGGCAAGTTAAATTGAGAAAAGTTCTCAAGAAAATTTGGCTATGTCATTTAAAACCTTAACACTTCCAATTATGGAAGATGTAATGGAATTAATAAAAATTGCTTACAATAGGTAAGAGGAGATGATGATAGAATGTCATAGATGCTTCCTAAATCTCCTTTACTAGATAAGATTTCAATTTCTTTCACCATGGTTATACATCTCAAGAGTTGAATGATGAATAATCAAGATATAAGATGTATGAAATACTTGAGCAATAATTCTATTACAAGATGACAAAAATATCTCAAATTAAATATTAATTTATTAGAGAGTGATTGACTATATTAAGAAATTTAGATCAATCAAAGTTTTGTCATACACTATTAGTCAAAGGTTGACTAAAAGTAATTACTTATCAAGAGTTGATAAGTTAAGAGTTTTAAAGAACTAGCCTTATAGTACAAGCTTTCAATGCATGGTTTTGAAATACAACTTTGTGAAAGTTTTATTTTTGAGATTATAATTGAGATTAACTAATGGACTTATTTTAGAACTTAATAAATGTTATTATTTTCTAAAATAAAAGAAAGTCTATTTCTCAATATGATGTTAGATAATTTGAAACCATCTCTAACATTTGGAAATTAGTCTTTTGAATAAGAAACATATTTTTCAAATCGCATGATGATTTGGCTCATTTGATTATGAATCATTTGAGACATATGAGCCTTATTCACTAATAAAAGGCTAATTTGATCTTTTATGAAAAGATTTAATGAATTGTTAGGATCCATACATTATGATGTATGTGGAAGATTAACAATTCATACTAGAGATTATTTCTCATATTTTATCACTTTTGCTAATAACAACTCAAAATGGATATATATATCTTTAAGGTACTAATCCAACATTTTGAGAAGTTAAGAGATTTAAGTATAAAGTAGAGAAACAATCTGGTCAAGTACTAGGACACCTAAATATGATTAAGGTGAAGAATACTTGAGCCATGGTAAAGTATTGGAACACCATGATTTGATCAAGGTGAAGAATACCTAATCTAAGGGTTTCAAAATTAACTAAAGAAGAATGTGATTCTCAAGTAAAATAATTTTTCTAGTTATCTCAATTATTGTTGTGTAATCTAGATAAAGAATTATATCTCATGAGATGAGATGTCCCATGCAAGTTTACCAAAATGGTTTTGGGGTTTTGTCCTACATAAAATTGTCTCCTATACACTAAATCTTGTTCCAAAAATATATTTGTTCAAAGTGTACCATATGAGATATGGAGTGTTAAGGAATCCAAATTTTGTGAAAATTTGGATTGTGCTACTTATGAAGTGAGCATCCATAATCGGATAAAGTGGAGCTAAGATCCGATTAAAACCTTTTGTGAAGTATTCTTGAGAATTAAAGGAAAGAAAAGGAGGGCCAAAAGAAGAAGAGCAAATCCGTTCTCTTATTTCATTTGGTTTAAATTTTTTCTTAGCACATATGCTAGAATTTTCTTATTTTCTCCAAGAATTTTATATTTCTATCATCTTCAAGAATAAAAGTGTTTTAGTTCTAAAACTACTATTTTCTAGATATATGATTTATTCTAGATAAAGTAGTGGGAGAAAGATGGAACTTAAAACTTGAAATAGTTTCAAGTATCACAAAAGCAAGTTGAACAAAATGCATAGAATTGGGGCTTGCATTTCATGATGATGAGGCGCAGCGAAAGCTCCTAAAATAAGGGTTTCATAAATTTTAGAAATATAGATTTCTTATAGAAATTCATGATATTTGATCGTGCATTTTTAAATGATTTATGAATACTTTTATAACTTATAGAGATAGTTGAGACCCATGAATCTAAAATGGATTCCATATTTGACGAAGGGTAATGACCTTAGTCAATTCACCTAAAGGTTTAATAAACCTTTTAGTTGCAAAAGAGTCTTTAGAGTAAAGACTAATATGGAAGGTAAACTGTTACCTATAGAGTTTGGTTGGTAGAGTGGTCACTATTAAAGATAAGCAATTATCTTTAAAGAAACCTTCTTACTAATCAATATGCTTAAATTCATTTAGATTTACTTGCTTGTTTTAACTATGAGTTATGGTATGGCAAATAGATGCTAAAACCATTTTTCTTAAATGGAAACAACAAATAATTGTGTATGTGACACAATTTAAAGGTTTTACATCTAGTGTGCCAATAAAGCAAATCTCTAAAAGTGGTATCATCCATTTTGATGAAATAATCAAAGAATTTGATTTTATCAAATGTATGAATGGCCTTGTACTTATATTTGATTTAGTGGGAGCTATTGTTGGTTTCATGCATCATATGTAATTAATATATGATACATTGAAATGGTATGCCTATATTCCAAAATTATAGGTGTAGCTATCCAAGACTTCCTTCATGATATAAAGGAGTGGCAATCTACCTTTAGAGTAAAGGTCTAGATTGATAGGTATGATTGCTTAAGTTTTTAAGTACTTAGACAAGATGCTAAAATGTTTAGCATGGAATAATCTAAGAAGGGGTCTTATCTATATTATATAGAATAATCCTTTCATTGTACTAAACTCATTGTCTCCTTTGGTCCATGAAGAGTTTAAAATTGAAAGTTCGAGAATGTACTTGTAAACTTTCCTACGTAAATGATTTGCAAGTAATTATGCATATATTCATAATATCATGCTATGTGTTGAAAGAGTTTCAAGTGAAACACAACTAAATTTCTACAATTAAAACCTTAACAAATGCTACTTGAGAAGTGGCAAAAGGAAACATGTGAATCTACAAGTTCAAATTTGAGTTTGAATTGGTTCATTCTATTAGAAGTCCTTCAACTTATGTTGAGACTATAATAGAATTTATCCTAACAAAGGAACCAAAGTCTCATCAAAGATCCGCATATTTGTTAAGGTAGTTTCACATGATTTGATGAAATCATTGGTGGGAATTAAAAAGTGAAGATTAAAAGGAGTACCCATGGATTACAACATAGTTGATCCGTTCACTAAATCTTATCTTAAAGAAAACATGATAGTCATGTTTGCTCATTTGTTTTAACTTGTGAGTGATTGGCTTTAGTGCAAGTGGGAGATTGTTAGTGAATATGCCCCTAAAGTCAATCAACTTCTAGGGTTTATTATATACTTTGACTATTTATGTAATAATAAATGACATCTTTATTATGTTGATTGCTTATATTTTCATATAAGTATGATAAAACCCTTAGAATAAACCTAATCGATGAAATCATAAGAGTTATGATGGTGAGGTTCATTCGATTATAAATAAGGTTTATTCTTAAATATCTCTAGTCATAGTATTAACAAGAAAGGGTATTGTTAATACGGTTAGACTAGCATATACTATGCCGCTTCTATATGAGAAGTAGTAGACCTCATCTACTATGGTGTGTGAGACACCTAAGCAAGTATATGGGTGCTTGATGGTATGATCAAGTTCACTAGATTGATCCACATAGGGACATCCTTTAAGTGCCAAAGGATTAATGTCTAAGTGACGTTTATGTAAATGATTCTTAGACTTAAGGTTATCATGATATCTTGAATATGGATAGTTATACTTTCTTTGTTATATGATTGCTCCTGTAAAAGGGAATGCTCACATCATTAGCAAATGGGTGTATCTTTGAAGTATGGAAAGATGGTGAATAACCTATAAGGATTTACCGCCTCTTATGTGAGAGGAGTTATCTCGTGTTTGGCCACTTGTAGAAGTATAACTCAGAAATCTTAGCGCTAAGTGGGAAAGTCTTAGAAAGTGTTTCTAAGAACTTCTTCATTGGAGTTATATTTTGGTACAAGAGAAAAGAGCATTAATCACACAATGGAATAGGCACAACTTATTCCAAGATTAATGTGAGATAAGTGTGGTAAAAGGATATTAGTTACATTATAAAGCGTTTCGAAGGTGAAGTCATCCACTTGACTTTTCTCATTACTTGGGTGGTCATGATGTATTGCTAGATACCAATCTTGATCTATAAGTATGAGTTGATTGATTAGTGGAATCAGTGATAAATTAAAAGGAGTTTTAATTTATCTAGTTCTTATTTATTAAGAATGTATAGCTCATACTTATTGCCAACGTATATGAGAACCTAATGGGTCACACACATTAAGAACTTTCTTAGCTAGATTAAATGAATTTCAAGTGGGACTTGATAGATAAGTTTTATAACTTATAGTTTGATTTGTGAGACAAATTAAACTTGAGAGACTTATGGTGCAAATAAGTTTTAGTCTTCCAAATACAAGAGTTGTATTAGAATTAGGAAGCTAAATCTTATTGGAAACTGATTTCAGGTTTCCATAAGGATTTGACAACTTATTTGTCTATAAATACTCACTAAGCTTTTGCTAGCAAGGTGAATCATCACACAATTTGTCTTGTGAGATTTTTGAGAAAAATCTTGAGAGAAAAAATACCCAAAATTCGTCCAAGAAAATAAGGGAAAAATTGCATCTCTTATTTCTTATCTTGGGATGAATTTTTCATGGTGAAAAATTGGAATTATCTCAATAGACTTGTGTGTGGTTGTCTTGGCAATAGCTAGCACTAATCTAGCTTAAGCTAATTCGACCTTGGAGGTTCTAACTAAGGAGGTTCGTGTGGATCACCATTAGAGGCCGGACGCATGTACGGCTATGTGGATCTCTTTGCCATCCTCTGCATCAAATCTCCACCAAGTTCAAGGAGGTCTTCATGGATTGAGGTAATCTTCTTGAACTATCTCTATGTTACATGGATTTAATCAAAGGACGATCTATTAAAGGAATCAAAAATTTTAAATTTCCGCTGTGTTTATCTCCTTGATTCCTTACAGAGTATTGGCATGCTCAATAAGTAGTTCTACCTATCTTTACCGAACCACACATGTTACATATATATAGTTTATTTGCAGATAGTCTATAATTCATATTCATAACATGTACTTTCACAATGATCATAGAGTTTATATTCGAATTCATAAGTCACAAATTCAATATGTTCATTTAATCAAATGATCATGCATTCATTAATATTTGTGTACACAACCTAGTATTTAATCCCCACTAGGGAAAGGTCATAGTTATAATTCAAATTCATAATCATAAGTTGGACCTAGTCTTGCCGAATTTAATCATCATCATAATTAAGGCTGGTTAATCATGTTAGCATTGCATAATCACATAGTATATTTCATAGTAAGCATTTATTGAGAAACTTCATTAAACATAGCATATATGATCTGCAGTTTTACATAAGAAAATAACATTTGACTTCATAAACATTTATTTTCAAAATCACAAGGATAATGAGAATTACTAACCTCAAATTCGAACTAACATCCCTTACTTTTCACTCATCGAACTACGTCTTACTTGATACTCTAATAATATTAAAAAAATTTATCATCTAACAATTCATAAGTAAACACTCCTAACCCATGTTTATCAATTTGATCTTATTCTTTGACCATTACATCCTTACTTGACTTAAAGAAAATTTCAGATTCAGCCACAACTAAGTGTTTGGACCATATCTTAAGATTTACATATCAAACTCAGAAACTAAAGACACTCTTACAAACCAGACTCAAAATCCCTCAAGTTTCACGGACACAACTTTCCTAACATCTTCCAACTTTTTGTTCAAATTCATCCATCAAATCTGACAGTTGAACAGACATACATTTTGCCTATTAGACATTTTGGAAAATCATAGTCTTTTGAAACAAAACAATGGGAAACCTAAACTTTTATAGCTTTTAATGTCTTAAACCGAACTTCTCACAAAAATGGTTCCACTGGAAATCAAATCTTTATCACACTTCATGAGCCCTGCTCAAATCTTTGTCACACTTCATGAACCCTAAAGAAATTTCAGATTCGTAATTCTTGCAAAATTCATTTCTAAAAACATAATTTCATGCTCATAACTTCAAGGATATTCATACATATGCAATACTTCAATTCCATAGTAAGTTTTAGCAAAAATTTCTATAAAATTCATGACTCAAACCTTCAAGAATCAAGCTTCCAAATCTGCCCAAAAACCTGATAGACTAGAAAACTAGTTTTCCAACTTCAAAAACACATGAAATGGTTTTTCAAAAATTCTTAAATCTTCATAATCTGATCCATGACATTTAGGAAGGTTCTTGTTAAATTTGCATGAAAAATTAAAGGTAAGAAAAACATTTCTTAACGTACACACAAACTTCATGCAAATCTGCTAACATAGGATCAGTTTTATTCTGAAAATTAAAAAGACCTCTTAGACTTAAAGTTTTACATGAAAATATATACACAAACCTACATATACCTATCTACAATCTACCAAAATTTCATGAAAAACTAAGACTTCTAATGCAATGAACACATTCCAGATTTTCATTACTGTAGTTTGTAAAAAAAAAAAATCCTAATTGATGTTTCCTTGATTTTAACCAGCCAAACCAAATCCTTCTCTATTGAACTTTTTAATTTACCCACTATTAATAGATCACACTAATAGAACAAGATCAAGATTGTCACATGGTTTTCTCTAAACAATTTACCTATAAAGTCACAGCTATTCCCTGCTTTCAAGAGATAAGAATATACCTCTCCCACACGTGCTTGATCTCCTTGTTCGTGAACTTCTTGTTGCCCCAAAATTCCTTTAGATCCAGCCATCCTCTTCTCCCCCTTTTTCTCTCATTGTTCTAATAATTTTGCAAGAAGAAACAGCCCCTCCTTTAAACCCTGAGCATACTTATAGACAATGCTCACTTACAATCATTCTTGGATTAAGGTTATCCCATTTTTCTTGCCCTAGCCAGGCTATTACGTCTAGATTCTTTCTGAATTTTAACCAATTTTCTAGTCCAAGTTCCTTCTCCCATATTACTAGAAAATTCTTGTCTTTCTTTTTTTTTTTTTTTGGCTGAAATTGTTTGTATCCAAGTCAACTATCTGACAAAATAAGCCCAATTGCCCTAATAGTTTCATGATCCTAAAGCAATTTCAGCCCATTAAGTCCTAACAGAATTAACAATAATATTCCACATGAAAATACTTCATTCTTGCCCAAAATAAATCACCACAAATCAACAAAAATAATTTCCAAATAATCAGATAATTATTTTTTATTAACAAAATTGAACTTCCTTAACTAAAATTCAAAAATTAATGGAACTTTAGACATATAGTTTGATGATTTTTTAATTCATTTAAACACATAATTTTCTTACCTTCAAACAATTACTTTAAGACAAATTGTGGGGGTATTATAATGAACAATTTGGTGTATACTCTATTATGCATGCATATAACTTTATGGTGTACAAAATAAAGGGCTTGTTCTCCATTGACTATTTTAACTGATTATAGATTCTAATTTTAGATAATCAGTTTTTGTGATATTACTTTGTATCCTGATTATAGATTTTTTTAATAACTAAAAAGGTTAAAATCTATCATCACTCAAGGAGTAGCTTTTACTAATGTTGACTATTTTCTATAATTAGGGTATGATCAAATTTTGTAAGATCTAAAACAACCGAAACAAGGCTAGAATAGAAGTGTCCTAATCTATGCATTTGGGGTACCTCATCCAAAGTGTCATTCATTCATTCTTTTTTTCTTTTTTCTTTTTTTTTGATAAAACATCATAATTTTAATGAAATCTATGCTAGTGGCAGAAGTTACATCATCATATATGCGTATATATCATGTGAAACCTAGGAACAAGATGTAGTTCTCAAATGACAAATCATGTGAATGAGAGGTTATTAACAAAGCTCAACAGTAATGGATTGAATTCAAGGAAGCTGTGGAAGGGGAGTCCAGAGAATGCATTGGCACATAGAACAATTTAGGAACAGTACAAAAAGCCAAGGATGCCAAGAAGGCAAGAAGTGGTAGTTATCAACACTGATGCAGCTGTGCCTCCATACATGCAAAGGATTGGACAAGGAATTGTGGCAACAAACTCTACAGGTGAAGTAGTGAAAGTGTGGGCAGTGATGTCAAAAAGAAAAGGCATACCAATTCTAGAAGAAGCATAGGCAATTAGAACATCTTTACAGATGGCTAAAGATGCCAATTGGAAAGAAATTGAAATATTTATCAGATTGCAAGGAGGTCAGTGACTGCATTCACCAAAAAGACACATGGCACACGATCATTGGCACGGTGATCAAAGATATACTGGAGTTATATGAGTTGTTTCAACAATGTAATTTCAATTACATCCCTAGGAAAGGTAACACGAGTAGTCATAAGTTAACTCAAGTAGTTGTAAAGCGAGTAAATGATGTAAAGTGGGATTCTGATGTCCCAGTGTGGCTCAAACATAGCACACACGAAGATATAAAGGCAATAGCCTTCTTTTGTACTTTTTTTTTTAATAACCGCCCCAATGGCGGGTTTATTAATAAGCGGAAAAATGTTACATAGAATAATTACATGAACTAGCTAGCAGGGAGGGACAACCCCTAGTCCCCCGCAAATCTCAGAGCCCGTTTATACCTAAACGACGGAATTTGAAACCTATCCATGTTACAAAGACCACGAACCCTTCTTGGCACCTGGGCAAACCGTTGATACGCATTTGTGGACCCCAAAGAGCCAAGTGCTACTAAAGCATCTGCAACAGAATTACCCTGCCTGTAGATGTGACGAACAGAAGACACACTCGTCAGCTTATCTTTGAGCCGTCTGAACAAAGGCCTCAACCTAAAAGGTACCCCAATCTCCCCTGATAACATATTTGCTAATAACTCAGAATCCACTTCCACATGCACCGCCATTTTTCCCAACTTCCTGCACCAATCCAACCCAGTAAGCAAGGCCTGCATCTCCGCTTGCAGAACTAATACATTCATATAGGCTTCATGAAAAGCAAAAATCACCCTACCCGCATCATCCCTAAGCACCCCGCCCCCTCCTCCACGATTCTCCTGCACAACCGACCCATCTGTGTTCAGTTTAAAAAACCCCAAAGGTGGTTTTTTCCACTGAACAGGAAACCCATGCAACTGGACCTTCACCTTACTAACCACAGCCACGAAGTCCACCCATTGGTTTTTCCTCGACCAATGAGGCAACCAAGGAAAATGCACTCCCATCAAGTCCTTCACCTCGTCACTAATCAATTCACAGACCACTGCAACCGAAGGCTTAATTCCATCATAATGAAAGCGATTACGCGCCTTCCAAATATGCCATGTAATCACAGCCGACAGCAAACCCAGAAGCCAAGCTAAAGGTATTGACTTACATGGGAACAGCCACCACGTCATACATATCTCCCTTACTTGCTTACCGGCCGAAGAAAAGCCAAAAGATTTTTCAAAATAATCCCACACCCCTCTCGAGAAGTCACCAAAGGCAGCAATGTGTTGCAAGGACTCCGATTGCTTCTCAACGCAGCAAAAGCACCATGAAGGTCCATTAACATTAAACTTATTGAAAACATCCATTACTGGCAGCCTACCCAGCAAAAGCCGCCAAACATGAAACGACATTTTCAGAGGTGTCCCTCTCAACCATACTCGCTTATAGAACCAAGACGAGACACGCTCCTCATGTAACAATTTAACCACTGAACCCACCGTAAAAGCCCCTGAACCCGACCCATTCCAGAATAACTCATCTTTTCCTGGATGCTCCAAGCTGATATTTTGTGCCAGGATGTCCCTAACAACCCCCAAAGGCAAGCTATCCAACAACCGCGCCTTATTCCAACCCATTTGCTGCCAATAATCCCGAATACTCTCATTCGATGTTTTTCCAGGAAACCTCCACGCCAAAGGGCCATCCCCCATCCAATTATCCCACCAAAAAGAGGTATCCCCTCCTACAACATCCCACCGACCGTGTAGTTCCATAAACGGCCGAGCCTGTAGCATACGTTTCCGTGTCACGGAATCCGTTTGCCCGACCCTCACCTCATTCGGATGACAGCCCGAGCAATATCTATCCATCATGAATTGCGCCCAAAGACATTGCTGCTTTCGAAACCTCCACCACAACTTGCACTCAAAAGCTTGTAAAGCTACCTCCAACGGACGAATTCCCCCACCCCCCACTTCCTTTTGCTGGCATAATGTAGGCCAAGAGATCCAATGGAACCGCTCACCAAACTCAGACTTTCCCCATAGAAAACGAGAGAACAACCCCCGCATCTGGTCAAATACCCCCGCAGGAGGGTGTGCTACTGTCAATAAATGCACCGACATAGCTTGCAGGACCGACTTCAAGAGGACAAGTCATCCCCCGTAAGATAACCACTTTGAATTCCAGGTTTGTATGCGACCAGCAATAGCATCCACCAATCCCTGGAAGTAGAACTTCTTCGCTCTTCCAACAAATAACGGACAACCCAAATATTTGAGAGGAAGCGACGCTTGTCTGTACCCAGTCATCCGTTTAAGATTTTTGCTTACCAACGCTGACCCTTTCTCCATCACTGCAAAACAGCTCTTTTTCGTGTTAACTAACTGGCCAGAACATGCCTGGTATTCCCTTAACACACGCATTACACACCGAATAGAGAACACGTCCCCACGAAGGAAAATGATCACATCATCTGTGTATGCAAGATGCGACACCTTCATAGCCATTTTATAGGTCATATAGGGTAGAATCGAGGCTGCACTAGCAATTCATTTAAACCACGTGAGAGCACCTCCACGGATATAATGAAAAGAGCTAGAGATAGGGGATCTCCCTGCCGAACCCCCCTTGAAGCTTTGAAGTATCCTGAGGGTTGGCCATTCACCAATACAGAAAACCTACAAGCTGATATTAGTCTCCATACCATGTCTATAAACTACTCCCCAAATCCAAAAGCATGCAAAACCTGAATCAGATAAATCCAATCCAGCCTGTCGTATGCTTTTGCCATATCCAATTTGAGCAAAACATTCAGCCCCTGAACCTTTTTCCCCAAACTACGCAGCATCTCTTGTGCCAATAAAATATTATTTGCAATCACCCTCCCTTTAACAAAAGCACTTTGTTGAGGAGAGATGATCCACTGTAAAATACCTACCAGGCGGTTAGTTAGAAGCTTAGAAACCACCTTATTCAAGAAATTACATAGGCTTATAGGACGAAATTGAGCAAACGACGCAGCGGAAGCAACCTTAGGAATAAGTGCCACCAAAGTAGACGTTATCCCCTGTGGAAGATCCGCACCCACAAAAAACCTCTGAACTGCCTCAATAACATCTGCACCCACTATGTCCCAAGTGGACGTAAAAAATTTTCCAGTCAATCCATCCGGACCCACTGTCGAGTCCCCGTCCATCGCACAAACAGTCAATCTCACCTCTTCAGCCTCCAGCACCCTCTGTAGCTCTTCATTTTCTTCTACCGTGACCAAGCGTGGAATCAGCTTCAGCATAGGACGATCTAGCACCCCAGGAGGGTCATTTTCAAAAGCACTCTTAAAGTGCCTCTCCGCTTCAACCTTAATCATATCCGAATCAGACAACCATTGGCCATTATGGTCCTTAATCCGATGGATGTGCAGTTTCACCCGCTTCTGCCGAACAGACGAGTGGAAAAATCTAGAATTTGCATCTCCCAATGCCAACCACTTCAATCGAGCCTTTTGATGCCAAAATCCCTCTTCCCGTTTCAGATTTACTTTTAAACATGCTTGAGCTTCCCGGACTGCAATTGCATTGAAGTCATTCGGATCATTTTCAAGCATTTCCTCCTTTTGGCGTAAGTCCTTTTCCGCATCCCGCACCCTATCCGTAATGTTGCCGAATACATTTCGATTCCATTGGATAAGCTGCCCCTTCACCACTTTCAATTTAACCAGAAGACGCTGCCAGGGACTGCCCACACACTCCACTTGCCACGCCTTCCTGACCACTTCCTTGAACAGCGGATGAGAGCACCATACATTTAAGAAACGAAAGCTTCGCGGACCACTCAAGACAGCCGGTTTGCAAGTCACTAATAAAAGAGAGTGGTCCGAGTACACCCTCCCCAAGTGCTATACTACAAACTCCACCTTAAGCCTTTCCCGCGCATGACCAACTAGCAACCGATCCAGACGCTTCCAAACCCTTGCTTTACCAAATCGATTGTTGCACTAGGTAAATGCAGGCCCTGAAAATCCAGCATCAACCAAATCTGCCGCTTCAATGAATTTGGAGAAATCTTCAGCTTCCAACCCATGAAACGGACGACCCCCTTTCTTTTCCTTTGGTGACATTCGAAGAGCTAAAAATTGCTGGTCTTGAACCTCCACCATCGAGGTAAAATCAGCTGTGTGAAAAGCCCAAATGGAGCTAAGATCATTTGCCACAGCGCACGGGAATTTCAGCTTCTGCCAAAGTACCTCGAGGCTTGCTATACCAACCTTAGGCTCACAGATGGCGATCAAAGATAGAGAATGAAGTTGTCGTAATTTTTTCAACCGCGATACAGTAGGGCTGTTTGCCACCCCACGGGCATTCCAAAACAGCATATTAATCATCAAGAATTCTCAGAGGAGCAAACGAAGAAGAAGTACCTTTGGGATCAGCAATAACATCTGCCACTACAGCACCTCTAGGCCGCAACCCATCCAAACGATTTTTCAACAATTCCCAAGACTCCCCAGTGGGAACAAATTTACGTGGGGAGAGATTCAATGCCTGCACCGCCACCTGTTGTTGCCGTGAAATCTCATTCTGCCTATGCTCAGCAGATTCATCATCACTAAGATGACCAGGGGATGCATCCTCAGACACAACCCTGTCAGCCATGGATTCAATTATCCCAAGCGCCACCTGATCTATCACTTGATCCACAATTGGGCCTAGTGTCACTTCAACAAGAGACCCGTGTGCCTAGTGATCTCTTTCCCCAGAAGTCAGCCTCTTGGCAACCTCATGCGTTGATGGAGATGAGTCGGAATCCCCCAACTGGTTTTCCGAACCCTCCCACCTCGATGGGCCATCTTGCAGCAAAATAGGCTCTGTGGAATTATCGATCAACAAATCCACTCGACCCATGTCAATCCCTCTTCCCTTCAGGGAAACCTTCTTCCTTTCAACCCGCCGCCATTGATTTCCTTCCTATCGCTTCTGCCCATCCTCCTGCTACCTCTGATTACCCTCCTGTCGTGCCTTTCGGAGCTCAGGATATTTCACATAACACTCTTCCGGAGTATGATTCTACCTATAGCAAAAAGAACAATACTTTGGCAGATTTTCGGGGACAAGGAGTTGCCAGAAGCTATCCCGCTCCCCCATGCCAACCCATACCCTCCCAGGGATTTCCTTTAACAAATCAATTTCAACACATACTCTCGCAACACTCGGCTGAGACAGTTTTGCCATTGCCGAGTCAACAAACAAAGGCTGACCCAAAATCGACGTAATTTGGAAGAGGCATTGTTTATGGAATAGATGAATAGGAAGCTTAGGGAGCTGAAACCATACCGGGACTAAGGATGATTCCTTATTGACACGGAAGGAAGACGTCCATTTGAAGACATGCATGGGGAATCCATTAACATACCATAAGCCACGGGACCACAAATGCAAGAAATCAGCTTCATTGGAGAGACGAATAAGCACGTGGCGCGCATCAAGAAGCCCTACACTTGCCTGTTCCTTCAAGTCCAAGGAGAGGAAGAAATTTCTCAAAATCTCCATTGTTGGCCTTCCCTTGGAGAATTTCCCCACCAGAGAGAACTGATAGGGTTCAGCGATCGCTGCCAGATCCGATTGCTTGAATACAATGGCTGGTTCACCCTTGTGTGTAGCAATAGCAGCCGTAATATCTTGCTTTGGAGCTGCCTTCTTGAAAAGCTCGGAGAAGGCCTTTTTCGGAAATGTAGGAGAAGACGATGTTGCTGGTTGCCCCCCGCCATCTGGAGGCTGGAGGGCAGCCTCCGCTGCCATGGCAGCCGTCAAAAAATTCAAACTTGCCTAAGCGAGGAAAACCCTAAACGAAGAGAGAGAGAGAGAGAGGAAAGCAGCTGGTTGTTTAGGTTGTTTAGGTTGTACTTAAATCTTATAGTATCAAGTGTTTATATTATATATATAAAAGTTACCATTTGACAAAAAAAATATGCATAGATATCAAAGAATAGATATGAAAAATGGATATTATAGATCTAAAGAATAAATAAAAATCACACTGTAAAACTCCAAAAAAAATCTAAAAAAATGGGATAACACAATTGTAGCCCTACAAACATCTATGCATGAGTTTAATTGCCAGATCTGCTGATTAACTACTTCAAGTCTAGATATTATAGAAATATCTGCCAAACAGATCCAAGAAATTCCAAATCTGATAGTCAAAATATGAAAAATCTCAAATCTAATAAAAGAAAAATGAAAAGTCTTCCTAAAAGTCATACTAGAATTCCCTACGTGAGAAGAAAACTCTCATTAGAAAATTGTAGAAGAAAAGAAAACTCTCAATAAGCAACTCTAAGTTAGACAAGAAACTAGAGAAAGGATTCATCCCATACGAAAAAAATCAGAAAAATCTTATCTCTTTCCCATAAGAGAGTTGGAGGAAATTTTAGTTGGAGAGTTTTTCTAGAGAGAGAAAAGAGAATTAACTTTTTTAGAGAGAATGATTGCATGATAAGAACTTATTTTTCAATTAAATTTTTGACTAAAGAAATTTATAATCAAAATCATGTCAAAATCTATGAAAAGCAAATAAAACTCAGTAAGAATTAACTTCTTCAGTGCATTAGTACTTGGAAACAAATTTGAAATGCATAGATTTCTTGTCAATCATTGTTGAACCCAAAAAATTCCACCAAAAAGGTATACGAGATAAATTTTATGAAATCAATATATATGGAGAGGTAATTTACATATATACAAGTGTGTGGGGGGGGAGAAGAATAGTACCAACAATATATATATTAATGATTGCACAATAATAATAAGGCTCTACGTTTCACTTTTCTCAATGGATGATAATAATAAGACTCCCTATTTATAAACTAGATGATTTGGTAAACAAGTCTTATAACCACAAGAAATTTCCTAACAAAATACTAATTTCTAAACAATAAAACTACTATAACTTGATTCTATAACAACTAATAACTTGATTTGACTAAAACACTATTAAATAGTAATATAGAAACTTCTATTTTTTTTTAGCATTGATTTAATATGCCAACCGTCAATATCAAAATGATGAAATGCAACTTCTTTCACTATAGACACCAAATTTTTACTAGTTTTTCTTATTTTCCTAGAGTTTTGTTGATTCAATTGATCATTTATTTTTCTACATTTAATGCGATTTTTTTTTCTTATTTACAGGTTTATCAAAAAAAATCAAGAAAAAGAGAATCAATCAAAATATTGAGTGGAAAATAATTTGGAACCTCAAAATATTAGTATTTTCTCATTTTATTTTAGTTTTTATTTTTATTTTTTTTTATTTTTTTTGCTTTATTTGCTTTATTCTCCTTTAATTTCTTTGTTTTCGAAAAAAAAAATCACATCACCTTTTTTTTCTTTCACCCACTCCCTCCAACTCTCCTTTTTTTTCTCTTGGTTAATACAAGAAAACAAGACACAAAAAAACTCTCAGATAAAAAGAACTCACTTCCCTCCCCCCAACTCTCCCTATCTCTCTCAGCTTTCACTTCAGCACACAATTCACCAAGAAAAACTTTCAGACAAAAGAACTCACTTCCTCCCAACTCTCCCTATCTCTCGGTTCTCTCCCTCCCACACAACACACAAGAAAAACTCTCAGACAAAAACTACCCACTCCCTTGACTATTTATCTCTCTCGATTTTCCTTCACACACACAGATGCAAGACACACACAAGCACACAACACACACACGGCTCTCTTCTTCTCTGCACACTCAACACACACACATGCAAGCCAAAAAAAAAAAGAAAGAAAGAGGACAAACAGGAAGCTGCCGCTACTGCCAGGGAGCTTCAGCAAGAATCAAAATTCACGAAAATCTTGAAACAAGCATTGTAAGACTTCTCAAGCTTCTTCTTTAAAATTCCAATGTGAAAAGCATGATTCATGGATTTTTTTTTTTTTTAATTTCAAGACGTTTATGTGTATTGGCTGGACTTTGGGTGTTGATAAATGGACTTTTGGGTTGTTTGCTGAATTCATGGCTTGTTTATGTTAGTTTTTAAGGCAAAAATAATGGGTTTATATCATGTCTTTCATATGTTTGATAAAATGTCTCGATAAAGGACCAGATTTGATTCTTGTTAAATGGAGTCTTAGTTGCATTATAGAAGTCATAAGAATCATTTAGACATAAATTTTGTGAATTTTGGTGATGATTTGAGCTTTTTGAAAAAAATTTTAGTCGGCTATAAATCACACGTTTGGGCACTTTTGGTGCGTGTTTTGCAAAAACTAAGTTCGGAAATGAATTCTATGTGAAAAATTGAGTGAGGAGGTGTATTTTGGTAATTTTTGTAGAGGAAGTTAAAAAGTGGTCCCACCTCCATGGATGGTGTTAGTCTAGTGAGAGGAAGAAGAAGAGAAGAGAAACGAAAAGAAAGGAAAAAAAAAAAAGGGCTTGGGCTTGTTGTTTAGTTTAGTTAGGGCTTTTTCGGTTGAGCTTTGTTATTTTCGTTTGGCCTTTTGTATCAGATTTGTGTTTAGTTTGGTTAGGGCTTTTGGTTGGGTTTTTGTTATTTTCGTTTGGACTTTTGTATCATACTTGTGTTTAATTTGGTTAGGGCTTTTTTGGTTGGGCTTTGTTATTTTCATTTAGGCTTTTAATTTCAGACTTTTGTTAGTTTGTTTGGTTTTTTTTTTTTGGGTTCGATTTTATTATTTTCATTTGGGTCGAAGTGATATTAACCCATTTCTTAAAAATTTCCAGCCCATCCCTTGATCCATTTAAAATAATTTATACATTGGCTACTAATTTCTCAATTAATTTCACTTTGGTCCTAAAACTTTTAGTTTCTTTCACTTAGGTCCCTATTTTAATTACATTTTGACCCTTAAACTTTATTTTTATCCAATTTTGACCCCTAATCTTTTGGAAAATTTTGTTCAGACCCCAAAAAGTTTTCAAATATTTTCAATTAAACCCCTAATAGAATGTTGACTTTGCAATTATGAGTGCTTCCTCACTTTAATTGTTATTTAAACTTCTCTATAGTGCATTTCATTTGCCTTTGAAATTCTTTGAAATCTTTTTCATTTTCTAATGTGTTAATATAGTTTAATTTATTTTGCTAGTTATCCCTTACTTTAAATTTAGTGAGTTTCATTAATGAATCACAATTTTGACATTTTATGATTAATTGTCAAATAAATTGGTGCATTGATCTCTTTATTGACTGTGAGTGATAGAGTGGTCTCCGTCTACTCATTGAGTCATTATTTCAAAGGGAGATAACCCTGATACCTTTAAATTTCAATTATGTGCTTCTATGTGAATCAATGTGCTCATATGTGCTACATGTTTCTTTTATTCTATTTTTTATCATATTCCTTTATTTGTTTTTCTTTTCTTTTATTTATTTATTTATTTGTTTTGAATTTTTATTAATTTATGTAATCCCAGTTATGTAATTATTTAAAGGGTACTTGAATACCCAAATTGTAATTGATAGGTTTTACTTTAGCAAAAATTGTAATTAGATAGGCAATGTAATAGATAATTTAAATAGATTTATTTTTCTCGCGTTTCCCTCTTAGAAATGTAGTTAGGTTCCCTGATGTAATAGATAGGTTTATGTGTTTATGTGGCTTATGTGCTATTTGTTTTTCCTACTTTCCTTAGGATTTTACATCTAGATATCATGCTTATGTGTTATGTGTCCTATGTGTTCTTATGTGTTTATTTATTTTATGCTTTATGAGTTTTATTTTGAACAATGTATGACGTCACCACACTAGTTCAACGCTAGTTGTGGTTACCTCCATTTTCACACTAATCCAACGCTAGTCGTGACTCGTAGAAAAGGGATAGTCCAATGCTAGACCCCTAAGTTTCGCATGCGCTAGATTCATGATTGTGTGACATCCATGCCATTTCATGCATATTTTCTATTGTAGGATCCTTTTCATCATTTGCATGCTAATCCCTCTATTATATCCCCTAATCCCTTTATATGTGCAAATCATTCCATTCAAATTTGCATGTCATCTAGAAAGTTAAAACAAATAAATCCATGTGCTTGGTTAGGTTAGGAAAAGTCACCCTTCGAATATGGGGAATGAGCGAGTGTGGCTTTTTTAGCCTTAGCACGCCATTACCTCCTCCATTAGAAGGAAAATTGAATCACGAGTTTTCGTTCCCCGAACCCATTATGTTGCATCCCACCTTCTTTGATCACTTATATCTATGATATCTAATTTTTACTTTCTTGAGTTTCATGTTCATATAACTCGTGATACCTTCGAGATTTCCTTTTTAGGTTTCACAATTAATGTGATAATACCAATCTAATCTTGAAGGGATATTTTGCCCCTCCCGATTCTCCTTTTTTTTAGATTCAAATTTGCATCCATATAGAAACATTCAAATGCAATAAGTCTAAGGGTTATTTTAAGAAATTTTGATTAAATCTTGCAACTAGTTTAGACTAGGTTGAAAGGGTGCCTCAGGTTTGAGCCTTTGCCTTCCCTTTCTTCAAATTTGACTCCCGAACCTTTTTCTCTAATTTTTCAAAGACTTGGAGTCATCTAATAAAAGGATTTTATCTTGTTTTATTTTTTCTAAAATTTTTCTGGTGACTTGGTACACCAAAACTCACTACCAAGTGGCAACTTTCTTTTTCATAAAAACCCCTTTTCTTAGACTATTTTCTTGGGTTTCAATTGTAGCATTTAAAGTCTTATTTTGACCCTTTTGTTTTCTTAAAAATCAAAAAAACTTATTTTTTCATAAACACTATTTCCTATTTTCTTTCTTTCTTTTTTTTCTAAGAAATGGGGCGCGACATTCACTGAGTATGGAAGTACTAATGCTTAAAGGGAAATACTAATGTACTTCGAGAGTGTCAATGTGATTAAGCGGATTGCCTAAGAAAATGCAAAAGGTCCATGCACTTGGGTCAAGGTGTACATGGCTACAATATACATTGGCATACATGGGTTGTAGCCACAAATTTTAATGGAAGAGAAGTAGCTCTTTGTGCCCGTAAGTTAATGCCAATATGCTTCAAGAGGATGGATAAGGAGTCTATACAGGATTAACTAGGGATGTGCAAATGCGAAAATTTTCGATTTATCCACCGATTTCGAAATGAATTCGGAAATTCAAAATCAGTGAAATCGGAATTCGAAAGTTAATTCAGTTTTTCGATTTCGATTTGGGCGAATTCGGTTTGAATTCGGTTACGAGCCTTTTAAAATCAGAATTTCCGATTTTGATTTCATAATTCGAAATCGAAATCGGAAGTTCCGATTTCAGTTTCAAATTCGTATATATAATAACAAATAGTATATATATATATATATATATATATTAATATAAAAATAATACATGTGACTAATACTATATAATAAAATTAAGTCTAATTAAGTTAGTTATATATAATTAATATATATAATTATTTAATTATTTAAATTAGGCTATTTAGCATATCAGAAATTTTTTAAAAAAAATTAGGAATATAGAAAGGTACCGAATTCCGAATTCAATTCGAAACGAATTCAAAATCGGAATTGATGAAATCGAAATCGAAATCGGTCAGAATTTTCAGAATCCAAATTTCGAAAGATTCCGAATTCATAGTTCCGAACTACCGATATCGAATTCGATGCACACCCCTAGGATTAACCAATGATGGACACAAAGAAGGATAGAAGAGGACAATCATCCCACCAAAACTTTATTAAAATCTCCATAGAAGTAATAGCACTTAATTGAAATTAAAGTACTTGTTCCCTTCAAAATATTTATGATGAGTTATTTTGATTTCCCTTCTAGTTTTCTATACAAAGTGCTCTTAAGTTTCCTTCTATCGGTAAAAATAGTTTTTTTTTTTCTAGTGTAGAGTAGCTCTTATTTAATAGACAATTAACTTAATAACAATAGAATACAATTATTGTGACACTATGCTATGATAAATATAACTTTTAAATAACAATAAAACAGTAATGTATCTTTATACAAGTTTCTTATTTAAAAACTAACTTTTATTGGTATAATTTATAAATCGCAATTAAAGAAGTGCTATAGAAAAAAGGTGAACAGAATGAAATTCAAGCACCAGTTTTATTTAAGATTTGTTTAATAGATACTAATAAGCATCTATTAGAAACTGTTTCATTTATACCAGAATGGCCAAAAAAAGGAAAAGTAGTTAGTCAAGTACTAACCCCATGACTAACCATTTTTGCTTGTCATCATGCCAACTCGATTAAAACTATTTCAACTATCAAATCTTCCAACTCTATAACAAATTTTTTTTTTTTTTAGCAATACAGTGTGGTGTCCATAGACAATTTTTTGTCACATATATACCAAATATTTCTCATTATGAGATACTTGTTCCATAAAGAAATATCAAAAAGGTTCAAACCACCTTCCTAATAAGGTACACCATAAAATTTTTTAGAATTTTAATATTAGACATTTGAATACAACTATAATGAAAATGTTTATTGAAGTTTGGATGAGCAAGATTGGGAAAAGCACGTTAATCATGATCTAGTGGTTCGTGTGTTGGCATAGGTTTCTCCATCTCAATTTTGTACCATACCTATCAATGGGACAAGTCATCATAACAATATGACTAGTGTTGATGGGAGGGAGGGAATTAACGTTTTATAATTATAGTGGGACCTCCCATCAAGACATCATGATAATGGGCTTTTTTTCAACTCTTTATCATGATTTTGAACTCTAGAGCCAGTAATCTTCTTGGTAATTTTTGCTCAATCTGATGATTTGTCTTCTTGCATTTTCCCTTACATGTCTTCGTTGTTGGAATGGTTTTGGTATAGTCATGATTGGATACAAATTTATGAATGATAAATTTTACAAAATTGGTGACTTTGTGAAACTAATTGTAATATGCTTGTAGTTTTGATATTTACTCAAAACATATCGTCACCATCTTTTGGGGTCCAAATTAATTTTACGAAAAAGTTTGATACATGATGATCATATTTTTTGCTCTTGTTATGTTTGGATAAGTAGGAAAAAAATATGTAATGAATCTCAATTTATTTGTATTTAAAGTAAAGAAATTCTAGAAAAAAGAATGAAAAAAATGTTCTATGTAAAAATTGTTTATTGTAAAGATCAAAATTTAAAAACACCCTTGACACTTACTCCTGAGCATTAACAAACCAAACAACTAGCTTTGTAATGATACCTCTTCCCTTATTAGAACAAACATATTAAGAAGAATCTTCAAAATCAATTTTTATAGCAAAGTTAATGGTAGTGATAGTGATTGTGATTGAGAAATATTTACCAAATGGCTCCCAAAATTTAAAGTCTATTTTCAAAAAATAGTTGAAAATTATTTACAATCTACTTCTTACTTAGGGCCAATTCTCAACACGATTCTGATTTTGTAAAAGCTGATTTGTAAAATTGATTCTTAAAAATCAGATTTTTCAGAATAACTCATGCGTTCTCATTTACTTTTAAAAAACCATTTTAATAAATACATAGATATTCTCAAAAAAGTTAAAATCCTGATTTTGATAAAAAAAATGACTATTTTACTGTTGCTATATAAGTGAATTTTTGTGCTAGATGTTTGTAGAAATGTCTAGTTATATATAGAGTAATCTAGAACGATGGGGGATTGTCTAGGCCATTCTTGAGTTGGTCTAGAGCTTGTATAGAAGAGGTTAGTCTTGTATAGAACAATCCAGAGACTAAGTGTAGATAGCCATTGTATAAAGGTTTCTAGAATGAACGAGTATTTCTTGGCTTGCCTATAAATAGGCCACTCCCATTCATTCGTAACCACCTTGTGAAGCATTCAAATGTAGGTACAAAACTTTCCTTTGCTTCCATCGAATCCTTTCATTGCCTACTACTTTGTTTCTGTACATTTCCGTGCAACTAAGTATTAGGCTGAACTAGCAACCATTCATAATTTAAGACTTGCACATTACTAGTGCCACATGATCGTTTGTATTACAAGATCTAGCCAACCTATGACAAGTGGTATCAGAATTTGATACCAACATTGAGTTTTGATGTGAGAATTTGGGGTGCTCACATCTTGGAAAAAATCGAAAAACCAGTCGATCCAATTTAGATTGGATTTCAAATTTTAGTAAAACGGAATTCAGAAAAAATCAAAATATAATGTTTGGTAAAATGGCTGGGAAACGGATATTAAAAATGCATTACCAAATTATCAAGTGCGCGCGCACACACACACACACACACACATATATATATATTAATTATATACTCTTATTAAATATGAGAATAAATTTTAATCCTATTACTAAAAACTGATTAGTAATTTCTAAGTAACTAACCTAACTATAGCTATATTTGGAAGTCAAAATTTAATGGAAGTTGACACGTTGGAGTTTTATTTGACAACTAAATTTGGAGTTCTTGTTTATTTTAATATTGTTTAAGAATTGAGATTATAAGTTAGGAATCAGAGTTATGAAATTTTTTATTTTTACATATCATATTTGATTGAGTTAAGTTAATTGAATTTTGTTGAAAAAGTATATAATATATTATCTTGTTGCAACAATTTTTTTAGAGAAAATTAAAATATTTTAACTCACTATTGACATTTCAGATTTTGGATATTACCGAATTACCGGTTCTCTCATCAAATTTGCCAAACTAAAATCTAGATGGTAAGTAGACATTGGCTCTAAAAAATCGATTCTCAAATTACCAAATTTTTTTTCTACCGAATTCCCGATTACCAGCTGATGAACACCCCTAGTAAGAATGGCTACAGCCTCGGATGCCACAAAGGAGGTTCCATAGAAGAGTGTCACGAAGGAGCTAGAGAGGGCTGCTCGGGACAAGAGCAAGAGGAACAAGTCGACCGTTCTAGAGCTGATGGCAACATTTGAAGCGGGGTAGCTAGGCTAGAGCTAACCATGGTTGATCATCATGATTGATTGGATGAGTTGAACCAATGCATGAAACAGCACAATGGGGACAAGTTACGAGAGAACATGCAAGGAGTGGTCAATGAGGCTATGGATTAGCTTTTAAAGGGAAGTGATACTGTTTGGGCTTTGGTCGAGTCTCTTGGAGGAAGTTGTCTAGTTCAAGAGTGAACTTGAAACGTGTAAGGCCCAACTAGCGAAGGGTGCTAGTGTGCCTGTAGGTGAGCTGTCATTCATTCAAGACGAGTTTGAAAAGCTGAGGAATGACTTTAATGCAATAAGGGTACAAAGGGTAACTTGTGCAGCAATGGCCGCACCAAGAATGGAAATTCCACATCTAGAAGCTTATGAAGGAGTGAAGAAAGCCTATGAGATAGGAAACTTTTTCTATGGACTCGAATAGTATTTTGAGACTCTCAGCATCATGCGAGATGATGCAAGGCTAAGGATGGCTCTACTATATTTTAAGGATTCTGCATTTATATGGTGGAGAAAACATGTGATGATAGACGTAGGGATGAAGGCGCCATCACCATGTAGGATATGTTTAAGACTGAGTTAAAGGTAGAATTCAAGCCAGCCATCACCAAGCATGAAGCATGGCCAAGTTTTATCATCTCTAGCAAAAGGACGGGCACACTGAAGGAGTACATAAATGAGTTCTCTAATTTGCTCCTAGAGATTCCCAATATGGTACACGAAGACGTGTTGTTTACATTTCTTGATAGCCTTCGACTGTGGGCTAAACAGTGAGTGGAAAACAAGGACCTGCAAAATGTCTTCCTAGCGATGAGGGTTGACCAAAAGTTGATTGAGCTCCAAAGGAAGGACCTGACCAAAAGTAAGGGCAAGAATCCTAGCAATGCAAAGAATAGGAGATATCAGTCCAAATAGGACCCCACAATTAGGTGAGGCTAACAGGAGCAAGTTGTGACAGCCCAACTTCTCCCTAGAGCATACCCCAAGGTATCCGTGGGCCGCCTGCCTAACTCTCGCCGGGACTCACTCACTTAACGATCATTAATACAACCAACTAAGACACTATTCTCAAACCAAACCACAGGGATAACTCATACATACATAATCCCAAATCTTACAATCTCATGACTTCCAAATTACAAGCCAAAATACACATAGTATTTCTCACGTACATACAGGGTACATAGTACAAAAGCCCTGAATCACATAATTCACTTTTTTATACATATATATAGAAGTAAACCCTACTTCAAGGGGTTGGCTCCGTCACTTGGGTTCTCAGTCCCTGTTAAGGAAAACAAATTGGAAAGAATGAGCTAAAAGCCCAGTGAGTTTCCAAAAACATGCAAAACACATAACACATATGAAACTTCACTTCACTTGAATGTAGGCATAAACAATTAACGAAAGCGATTAACAATATAAAGGTAGGATACGGCAGCCCTGAGGGGCTAAGGTCCTCACAGCTTGATCACGATCCCAGTAGTTGACACTCCATCAACTTTCACAGGAACAATCCATGTAGAACTCCATTTACTCCTTACTCTGCCAAACCCCCACCGGGCCCGACTCCAAACACTATTCACTTCACTTCACTTTATGTATGTACATTGTATATTTCTCTTTTTCCGGGACAAGTCCAATCGCCAAATCCCGCGTACACTTCACTTCACTTAAGGAACCCTATGGCTCGTACCTTTCTCTTCGGCCTTGACCTAGCCTCCGGCTCGAATCGAAGGTCTCACCGATAGGTCTCAGGAATTCCCGACATTTCACATACACACATAAGTCACTACATAATGTTTTCATCCATTCAAAATATTTGCCACTCAAATAAGGATAAGTATGATAAAGTACACACTATCCCATTTGACGGTTTGAAAACAAATCATGTTTCACTTCAAATCACTTATCTAAACATACTTTCACTCACATTCACATAATCACATAACAAGCATGGAAACTCACCGAAATAGTAAGGTTCGACTTCCAAGATAGGATTGATTTCACTTCCTTCTACACCCCCTAAAACAAATGAAAACAATAGTTGAGATTCACTTCCCCACTCGTTGATTAAAACAAATCACTTTCATTTCTTACATTCAATCAATAGTTTTCCCAAAATTCCCTCAAGGAAAAGCATTCATTTCACACGATACAATGACTCAATTGGATCTTTTATAAAAGTCACCATTTCATTCCAAAATAAAACTCCATTGATGTACCCCCTAAACACTACTTCTAACTACTCTTTAATACAATATTTTAAGTGAGGTTTCACACCTCAAAATTTGCTCTTTTCCACAATCAATTCTACACTTGCTCTTAATCAAAGTTTTAACACAAGTTTAGCATAATTCGCACCACACCTTTATGTTCAAAATTCATAGAAATTAACCAAAATATTGCAAAACCCTCAAATCTTTCTAATCGACACTTTTTATTCAAAAGTTCATGAAAAGCTTCACTTTTCGACATTTAAAATCCAAGACTTTACCCCACTCGAACACACTTGCAAATATCGTACCACGCAAATATATTTGAGCAAAATCTCTTCAAGAATATCATAAAATTTCGAAATCAAACATCAAAAATGCCAAGCATAGGTTCGGCCATCTCACTTCTTTTTCCTTCAAAATTTTCGACAACAAGATCTATTTTCTAACCATAAGATGAACTAATATCACAAATACCAATCAATCCACAATCAGGTCCTCAAGTCCGCTACCTAAAGGTCACCTCAAGTCCGCTACCTAAAGGTCACCTCATGTCCGCTACTTAGGTTGGAATTTCAAGAGCCCAACTCCATTGTTCCATCTATAAGCATTCTTAACAAAATGAACTATAGATCTACAAGATTTATCACTACTAAAGCTAAATCTAAGAGATTCAAGTGATATACCTTTAGATCTATCAAGATCTAACAAGATTAAACAAGATCTTGTGAGTTCTTTTTCGAGAAACATACCTCCAAGCTTAGAAACACCAAAAGCTTCCACCTTAGTCCAAGATCTTCGTGATTTGATAGCGATTTCCAACAAAAAGCTCAAGAACAAAAATAAGGCATTCTTACAAGCTCTCTTTCTCTTCTTTTTCTCTCTCAAACTTTCAGATTTTCCCCCTCTTCCTCTCGTCTTCACACGGCAGCTAAGGATGAAGAAGAACAAGCCCAAAATCCTCCACCAAAGTCTCACAACTTCAAGATGTTGGATGAAGAAGAAAATTGAAGATCAAGTACAATTTTTCCTCTCTTTTCTCCCTCCAATTTTCGGACCAGCCCCTCTCTCTCCTTCCCTCTCTCACGGCTGCTCCAATGAAAGAAACAAGTGTCTTCAATGGTGGCTTGAAGTTTCAAGAAAGGAAGGAAGAAGAAATGGAAGACAAAGTTGCAAAATTTTCTCTCTCTCTCTCTCCTCAAGCTCTCGGCCTCCCTCTCTCTCTTTGCTCCAAATTGCAGCTGAAAAAGTGAAGTTTCAAGAAGCCAAAAGTCAAGCTTTTAAGGGACAAAAAGTGACATTTCCCTATTTTAAGGAAAAGTGGTCTTATGACCACTTTATGTCGTGTCAAGCGCGATATTCTAACTTACACTGTTTTATCTCAATCCAACACTGTCCAACCTTAAATATATATCAATAATATCACTACATACGCTCGTTTGCAACTTAAGGTCACTATTCATGCTTCGGAACAAAATTTAATGCTTAATTTGGCCGAAACCACACACACCGGCAAATAATTCTTGAAAAATTCTCTAAATTAGAAAATATTCACTTTAAACATAAATTCACTCATATTTCAATGAATAAACACAATATAGACAATATTTTACATTTTAAAATAAAATCTAAATTTTGAGGCCATCAAATCCTTCCCTCCTTCAAAGAATTTTGTCCTCAAAACTTTTTACCTTTCTAGATAAACAGCTCTGGGTATTTCTTTAGCATTTCTTCTTCTAATTCCCAAGTTGCTTCCTCAATATCATGATTTCTCCAAAGGACTTTAACTAGCAGGATTTTCTTATTTCTCAAATCATTCACTTCCTTATCAAGAATCTTCACGGGATGCTCTTCATATGTTAATGATTCATCCACTTCAATTTCCCCTACTTGTAGCACATGACTTGGGTCTGGATGATACTTCTTGAGTATAGAAACATGAAAAACGTTGTGAATCTTAGACATGCTAGGGGGTAAATCCAACTGATCAGCCACTTTGCCAATCCGTTTGAGAATTTCAAATGGTCCTACATATCTTGGCTTCAGTTTCTTTCCTTTATTGGATACCACTCCTCCTTTCATGGGTTTAACTCTCAGAAATACTTTATCTTCTACTTCAAATTCCAAATCCTTTTTCGATTATCATCATAGCTCTTTTGCCGACTCTGAGCAATCTGAAGTCTTTCTCGCACCAATTTCACTTTCTCATAAGTTTCTTCAATCCAAGGAATCGTGGTCAGATCCAAACTTCTCCTTTCACCCACTTCATCCCAATGAATTGGTGATCTACATCTCCTTCCATATAAAACCTCATACGGAGCCATCTGAATTAAAGCATGATAACTATTATTGTAGGCAAACTCCACTAAGGGCATATGCTGATTCCAACTTCCTCCAAAATCCAATATACATGACCTCAACATATCCTCCAAAGTCTGAATTGTTCTCTCAGATTGTTCATCCGTTTGAGGATGATATGCCGTGCTCAAATTCACTTTAGTTCCCAAAATCTCTTGTAATTTCTGTCAAAATCGGGAGACAAATCTCGGATCTTTATCAGAAACAATGCTTACAGGAACACCATGTAATCTCACAATTTCATTTAAGTACAACTGAGCTAATTTCTCCAAAGAACATTTCATACTCATCGGTAGAAAATGTGCAGTCTTAGTAAGTCGATCCACTATTACCCAAACTGCGTCATGCCCTTTTTGACTTCTCGGCAACCTAGTCACAAAATCCATAGTGATATGATCCCATTTTCATTCGGGTACCTCTAAGGGTTGCAAAAGTCCAGAAGGGTTCTGATATTCAGCCTTAACTTGCTGGCACACTAAACAAGTTTGAACAAATTTTGCCACATCTCTTTTCAAACCATCCCACCAATACAACTTTTTCAAATCTTGATACATCTTATTGCTCCCAGGGTGAATTATATACCTAGATTGGTGTGCTTCTTCCAAAATTTCTTTTCTTAGCTTTTCATTGTTCGGCACAATTAGGCGATCTCGGAATTTCAAAACTCCCTCAATTCCTAATTTAAAATCTAGGGTTTCTCTCTTATTCACCCTTTCCAACCATTTTTGCACCATAGGATCTTCCTTTTGTGCTTCTTTGATACGTGCCACTATTGGAGATCTCAACATTAGATTCCCAAATATGACTTTCTATTTCTCCAAATGAGGATTCCATTCACTCACCCTTTCCAACATATCCCACTCTTTAACCATCAATCCTGCCACTTGGGCTTTTCGACTTAGCGCATCTGCTACCTTATTGGCCTTCCTAGGGTGATAGTTTATAGTACAATCATAATCCTCAAGAAATTCCACCCAACGCCTCTGTCTCATATTTAGCTCCTTCTGAGAAAACAAATATTTTAGACTATTATGATCTGTGAAAACCTCAAATGTTACCCCATACAGATAATGTCTCCACTTTTTTAAGGCAAAGATAACTGCGGCCAATTCTAAATCATATGTTGGATAATTTTTCTCATGAGGTTTCAATTTCCTAGAGGCATAGGCAATAACTCTTCCATTTTTCATCAAACGCACCCTAATCCTTCCTTCAAGGCATCTGAGTAAACTACAAATTCTTCTTTCCCATTTAGCAATGTCAACACAGGGGCCGTAGTCAGACGCCTCTTTAACTCTTGAAAACTAGCCTCACATTTAGAACTCCAAGCAAACTTTTCATTCTTCTTGGTCAAATCAAATAATGGTCCAGCAATCCTTGAAAAATCCTGCATAAACCACCGGTAATACCCTGCTAATCCCAAGAAACTTCTAACCTCGGTAGGGTTTCTCAGCTATTTCCATTGAGTCACAGCCTCTATTTTTGCAGGATCCACAGCAATGCCATCCTTTGAAATTTTATGTCCTAAAAAGGACACCTCTTTTAACCAAAACTCACACTTGTTGAACTTAGCATATAATTGATGTTCTCTTAGAGTTCAAAGCACTATTTTCAAGTGTTGAGAATGATCTTCTCGAGTCTTTGAATATACCAAGATGTCATCTATAAATACAACCACAAATTGATCCAAGTAGGGATTGAAAACTCATTGCATTAAATCCATAAACGCCGCGGGGGCATTAGTTAACCTAAAGGGCATTACTACAAACTCAAAATGTCCGTACCTTGAGTTAAAAGCAGTTCTCAATACGTCTTCCTTTCTAATCCTCAACTGGTAATATCCTTGCCTAAGGTCCAACTTAGAAAAGACCACCGATCCTTGTAATTGATCAAACAATTCATCAATAAGTGGCAAAGGATACTTGTTCTTTATCGTTATATCATTAAGCCCTCAGTAATCAATACACAATCTCAAACTCCCATCCTTTTTCTTAACAAATAGCACAGGTGCTCCCTAAGATGAGTTACTTTCCCTAATAAAACCTCACTCCAACAAATCTTGCAATTGAATTTTCAACTCCTTAAGTTTAGCCGAAGCCATTCAATACGAGGTTTTAGAAATTGGAGCGGTCCCTGGTAACAGATCAATTTTAAATTCCACCATTCGCTCAGGAGGTTGGTTCTCTAATTCTTCAGGGAAAACATCTGGAAAATCTCTCACAATTGGTACCTCCTCTAACTTCATCTTATCATTTGGAGGGTTAATAAGAAAAGCTAGGTAACCTTGAGCTCCCTTACTTAGTAATTTCCTAGCCTTAATCCCCGAAATAAGAGCAGATGACGCTAACCTCCCTTTTACATCTAACCTCAAGGTAGCCTCCCTAGGAATAGAAAATTCCACAGTCTTTGCCCTACAATCCAATTTAGTATGGTAATGAGTTAGGCAATCCATTCCTATAATAATACCATACCCCTTTATATCCAAACTTATTAAATCCACTACTAGTTTTCTCTCTCCTACCCAAATGTCACAATTCTTGTATATCCAACTCGTGATTAAACTTTGTTCTCCCGTGGGTGTCCTAACTTCCAAATCATAAGGTAATCTAGCAGGCTTTATGTCTACTGCATTCAAAAAGGAAGGATTCACAAATGAATGCGATGCACCAGGATCAATTAGAAGCTTAGCTAAACGATGAAAAACGGGGATGGTACCTTCAACCACCTCAGTGGGGTCGGGAACTTGCTGTTGGCAAATGGCGTAGACCCTAGCTGGCACCCTTGGCCGATTCCCTGCTACACTAGCTTGATTGGAATTTGGTCTACTTGCTTGCCTAGTTACATTTTCTCCTTGAATCTTCGGACATGCAGATAATTGGTGCTCGGTACTCCCACATTTGAAACATCCTCCTGCTTTCTTCCAACAATTGTCCTCAGTATGGTTTGTCCTCCCACAGAAGCCACAGGGTACATTAGGGGATAGAGGCTTGACCTCCTTGAGAAACTCCCCTTGACTGCCCTCTTCCACTTGCAGTTCCTCTCGACACCCCACCTCTAGTGTATGTTCCCCTTGAATTTGATCCTCTTGATGATCCAGAGACGGTTGCTCTACCCATTCCTCTCCCAAACTTAGGGGCTGAAGCACCTACATCCACTGGCCCACGACTACTATTGGGTGCATTCCTTTTTCTGGCATTAAAAGTTCTCACTTGGGCTTTGGCCCCCTCAACTCTCTGGGCTTTCTCCACAGCCTCACTAAAACTGTTAACTTGGGTGGGCAGCCGCCAGGATTTCTTGCAACTCTACATTCAATCCTTGAACAAACCTCCTTATTCTCCTTTGCTCAGTTGCTACTAGCTCAGGGGTGAACCTTGACAGTTTAATGAATTGTGCCTCATATTCCGCAACACTTGACAACCCTTGCTTGCACCTAATAAAGTCATCCTCCCTTTTCTCTTGCACTATTGGAGGAATAAACTTAGTATTAAACTCTCGAGTAAAGTTCACCCAAGTCCTAGGGGTATTCTCTTTATCCCACTTAGCCCTTATCATGATCTACCATGATCGGGCAGCTCCCTCAAACTGAAATGTAGCAAAGGTTATTTGCCTCTCCTCTATGTAATCCAATGCAGCAAAAATATCTGAAATTCTTTCTAACCAACCCTCAGCAACTTCAGGGTTGGGTTCACCACAGAATTTAGGTAGGTTGAACCTTTGAAATCGCTCAAGGGCTCTATCCTTGCCAATCCCTGGGTTATTAGGCTGTTGTTCAGGACTAGGGCCATGTTGGCCAGCCATACGATCCAATATTTCAGTCATTCGGTTCATGGCCGTGGCCATTTGCTCTATAAAGTTAACCCCAGCCCCTTGGTTCTGATCGGCGGTTGACTCACGATCACCTCCAATATTTTGGAGTAGCCTAGTCCTTCGCCCTCGACCTCGACCTCCTCTACCCTCCATAGTTCTTTAGAGGGCAGACAATTCAATGTAAACATAAGAAAGCAAATACACTATTAGAGCGATCACTTTGAAAAGTAGGCAAAACACTTTATAATCATATTTCACAATAAAAGAGTGCCAGGAGTACATCACAAGAGCAGGCTCTTTATAACAAAATATACACATCAAGTTCACAAACACATCTAAACAAAAGTACAATACTTGAAAAGTTTAGTATGCATGCCACTACAGGGATTAAGAACCCACTCTAACGGTGTTTTTCACCAAAAAGTTACACAAAACCTAATTTCATGCTAAACTAGACCATCAAGCCTCAAAAGAGAAAGACTCCATAGAAGCACCCTCCGACGGGTCGGTCTCCAAATACTGGGGATCTCCCTCAGCCATAGCGGCCTCCCCCTCAGACTCACTCCGATGGTCGCCTCCCATTTCTGCATCGGTAGGTGGCTGATCAACAGAAGCCTCCTCAACTCAATTGGCCTCAACCACTCCCTCCATCAGGGCCTCGCACTCAGCTGCTATGCTCTCGACTCGCTCTTGTGCCACTCTCACCACTCTAGTTGCTCGCTCATTAGCCAAACGAACCTCTTCCTCAAGCTCACAGATCTGCTCAGCCTGATCCTGTGTCTCCATCAACAACTGGTCCACCTCCTCTCGAAACTCTCTAATAACCCTAGTTAAGACCTTCCTCTTATGGTAAATCGCTAAAACCACCCTATCAGGGTAGACATGAGTCCTCTAACAATCACAATCACGCCTAGGTCGAGTCCTAGGTTTATAAGACCTGCGGCCACCCATCAGACCGGGTCGATAAGTCACTATAGGCTGTCGATCTCTCAGAATGGTGACATCACCATCACTAGAAGCCATAACCTACAAAATGGACTCCATTAGAACTTATTCGAACTTAAATCTCATTAACACTTAATCATAAACGATAACCATCACTTAACATTCCTACCTTAACCTACTGAACTCTCAAATAACTTACTAACTCTCACTACACCCAGATTATTCAAACCTAGACTCTGATACCACCTATGACAGCCCCACTTCTCCCTAGGGCGTACCCCAAGGTATCCGTGAGCCGCCTGCCTAGCTCTCGCCAGGACTCACTCACTTAACGATCATTAATACAACCAATTAAGACGCTATTCTCAAACCAAACCACAGGGATAACTCATATATACATAATCCCAAATCTTACAATCTCATGACTTCCAAACTACAAGCCAAAATACACATAGTACTTCTCACGTACATACAGGGTACATAGTACAAAAGCCCTCAATCACATAATTCACTTTTTTATACATATATATAGAAGTAAACCATACTTCTAGGGGTTGGCTTCACCACTTGGGTTCTCAGTCCCTACTAAGGAAAACAAATTGGAAAGAATGAGCTAAAAGCTCAGTGAGTTCCCAAAAACATGCAAAACACATAACACATATGAAACTTCACTTCACTTGAATGTAGGCATAAACAATTAACAAAAGTGATTAACAATACAAAGGTAGGATACGGCAGCCCTCAGGGGCTAAGGTCCTCGCAGTTTGATCACGATCCCAATAGTTGACACTCCGTCAACTTTCACAGGAACAATCCATGTAGAACTCCACTTACTCCTTACTCCGCCAAACTCCCACCGGGCCCGACTCCAAACACTATTCACTTCACTTCACTTCACTTTATGTATGTACATTGTATATTTCTCTTTTTTTTTTTCGGGACAAGTCCAATCACCAAGTCCCGAGTACACTTCACTTCACTTAAGGAACCCTATGGCTCGTACCTTTCTCTTCAGCCTTGGCCTAGCCTCCGGCTTGAATCGAAGGTCTCACCGATAGGTCTTAGTAATTCCCGACATTTCACATACACACATAAGTCACTACATAATGTTTTCACAATCATTTTCCATTCAAAATATTTGCCACTCAAATAAGGATAAGTATGATAAAGTACACACTATCCCATTTGACGGTTTGAAAACAAATCATGTTTCACTTCAAATCACTTATCTAAACATACTTTCACTCACATTCACATAATCACATAACAAGCATGGAAACTCACTGAAATAGTAAGGTTCGACTTCCAAGATAGGATTGATTTCACTTCCTTCCACACCCCCTAAAACAAATGAAAACAATAGTTGAGATTCACTTCTCCACTCGTTCATTAAAATAAATCACTTTTATTTCTTACATTCAATCAATATTTTTCTCAAAATTCCCTCAAGGAAAAGCATGCATTTCACACGATACAATGACTCAATTGGATCTTTTATAAAAGTCACCATTTCATTCCAAAATAGCACTCCATTGATGTACCCCCTAAACACTACTTCTAACTGCTCTTTAATATAATATTTTAAGTGAGGTTTCACACCTCAAAATTGCTCGTTTCCACAATCAATTCTACACTTGCTCTTAATCAAAGTTTTAACACAAGTTTAGCATAATTCTCACCTCATCTTTATATTCAAAATTCATAGAAATTAACCAAAATATTGCAAAAACCGTCAAATCTTTCTAATAGACACTCTTTATTCAAAAGTTCATGAAAAGCTTCACTTTTCGACATTTAAAATCCAAGACTTTATGCCACCCGAACACACTTGCAAATATCGTACCACGCAAATATATTTGAGCAAAATCTCTTCAAGAATATCATAAAATTTCGAAATCAAACATCAAAAATGCCAAGCATAGGTTCGGCCATCTCACTTCTTTTTCCTTCAAAATTTTCGACAACAATATCTATTTTCTAACCATAAGATGAACTAATATCACAAATACCAATCAATCCACAATCAGGTCCTCAAGTCCGCTACCTAAAGGTCACCTCATGTCCGCTACTTAGGTTGGAATTTCAAGAGCCCAACTCCATTGTTCCATTTATAAGCATTCTTAACAAAATGAACCATAGATCTACAAGATTTATCACTACTAAAACTAAATCTAAGAGATTCAAGTGATATACTTTTAGATCTATCAAGATCTAATAAGATTAAACAAGATCTTGTGAGTTCCTTTTCGAGAAATATACCTCCAAGTTTAGAAACACCAAAAGCTTCCACCTTAGTCCAAGATCTTCGTGCTTTGATACTGATTTCCAACAAAAAGCTCAAGAACAAGAACAAGGCATTCTTACAAGCTCTCTTTCTCTTCTTTTTCTCTCTCAAACTTTCAGATTTTCCCCCTTCCTCTCACCTTCACACAGCAGCTAAGGATGAAGAAGAACAAGCCCAAAATCCTCCACCAAAGTCTCACAACTTCAAGATGTTGGATGAAGAAGAAAATTGAAGATCAAGCTACAATTTTTCCTCTCTTTTCTCCCTCCAATTTTCGGACCAGCCCCTCTCTCTCCTTCCCTCTCTCACGGCTGCTCCAATGAAAGAAACAAGTGTCTTCAATGATGGCTTGAAGTTTCAAGAAAGGAAGGAAGAAGAAATGGAAGACAAAGTTGCAAAATTTTCTCTCTCTCTCTCTCCTCAAGCTCTCGGCCTCCCTCTCTCTCTTTGCTCCAAATTGCAGCTGAAAAAGTGAAGTTTCAAGAAGCCAAAAGTCAAGCTTTTAAGGGACAAAAAGTGACATTTCCCTATTTTAAGGAAAAGTGGTCTTATGACCACTTTATGTCGTGTCAAGCGCGATATTCTAACTTACACTGTTTTATCTCAATCCAACACTGTCCAACCTTAAATATATATCAATAATATCACTACATACGCTCGTTTGCAACTTAAGGTCACTATTCATGCTTCGGAGCAAAATTTAACGCTTAATTTGGCCGAAACCACACACACCGGCAAATAATTCTTGAAAAATTCTCTAAATTAGAAAATATTCACTTTAAACATAAATTCACTCATATTTCAATGAATAAACACAATATAGACAATATTTTGCATTTTAAAATAAAATCTGAATTTTGAGCCCCTCACACAAGTAGCCAAAGGGAAAGAATGGCAACCATAGAAAGTCTGGAAAAAATTAGAATGGGTGCTTAATATGCAAGAGACTGTAGCATTATGCTCGAAACTAGGCTGCCACGACTATACAAGAGTCTAACCCAATGAAAGAACATAAATTTGCATGCACATGACTCCTCTAGGCTGTGCAAGCTAGGGTAAATGATCAAGACAAGGGTCAAATGTACGTTGATATGACCATCAATGGGCATCAAACTATGGCATTGCTAAATACTAGAATGGATATGAACTATATGATTCAAGTCAAGACACCACACATGGGATGGGGCTAATGTGGCTGCTGGCTATGGGCCAATTTAACAACGCAAATGATGAGTAGACACAGCACATTGGAGAGGCGAATGAGGTACCTATGATAATGGGTCAATAGATAGATATGGGCAATTTCTTCATTGCCCTGTCCAATGATTGTGAGGTTTTCCTTGTCATGTGTTTCATAGATTATTTGAGGCCGATAATGATGCTACATAAGGGATACACTCTTTATTACGCAACGAGGAAAACCTTGTGTAATGGATGTTTGTCATAAGAAGGAGATAAGTCTCCGTCAACTTGAGAAAAGATTAAGGAAGGGTGAGCCAACATTTACCGTTATACTGAATAAGGAAGACCCATCAACCAGTGAGTCTACGGAGAAGGTGCTAATCCTGCAAGAAATCGAGAAGGATCTCGAGAAGTTTAAGTATGTGATGTTCGAGGGTCTACCGAAAGAATTCCTCCTAGGCATGTTGTGGATCACACCATTGAGTTGGTGGAAGGCACTAAGCCCATCTCCCGTCCACCATATAGAATATCCCTTGAGGAGTTGGAAGAATTAAGAAAACATCTTGGGGAACTTTTGGAGTCAAAGTCCATAACTCCCTCCAAAAGTCCATTTAGTGCGCCTATCCTCTTTGAGTGGAAGAATGAAAAAAACTTGTGTGCAATGATTATCGGGCACTCAACCAAATGATGGTGAAGAACAAGTACCTGGTAACTCTTAATGTGGACTTGTCTGACCTTCTCCAACAGACAGAGATTATGTCAAAACTTGATTTATGAAAAAGTTATTATCCAGTGAGGATCAAGACAGGGGATGAGCAAAAATGGCTTATCTGCATGTGTCGCATGAGTTTGATGTGATGCCGCCTGCTAACCAACACACCAACCACGTTTCACACTCTTATGCAAGAGGTGCAAGGAGTTCTTAGACAAGTTCATCATGGTGTACCTTGACAACATTGTCATCTATAGCAATAACATTGAGTAGCACGTCAAGCACTTGAGACAAGTGTTCACAGCATTAAGGGCAAACTAGTTATATGTAAGGAAGGAGAAGTGCGTAGTTTGGTCTATACGCGAGATCTCCTTCTTAGAGCATATCATAGGGAATTGGAAGATCTACATGGGCCCCCAAAAGATTAAGGCAATCGTGGATTAGGAGGCACCAACATTGCCTATGGAGTTATGATCATTCATTGGCCTTATAAACTATTCTCATCGGTTCATAGAAAGACATTCTGCTATTGCTACCCCTCTAACCGATTTGTTCAGGAAAGGTAAGGTATGGAGTTGGATGCTCGAGTGCCAACTCACGTTTGAGGTTTGAAGGATGTAGTCACAATGGATCCTATGCTTGTGCTTCTGGACTTCTCAAAGCCACTTGACATACACACCAACATATCCGACCTCGCTATTGGAGGTGTCTTAATATATGAAAGCAATGCGCTTAAACATGAGAGCCACAAGTTAAGCGACATCGAGAGACGATGTCTCACCCATAAGAAAGAAATGCTTATGGTTATACATTGCTTGAGTTTGTGGGACCATTACCTTAAGGCTGTCATACTGTTCAAGATCAAAATGTACAATTGAGTTATCATCAATGGCAGAAAAGCTCTCAACCAAACAAGTGTGATGGCTAGACTATCTAGTGGAATTTAAGTATGAGATAGAGTATAATTTGGCCAAGATCAGCATGGTGGTGATGCCCTTAGCCACAAGAGTATTGCCGCGCCCACTTATAGGACTAAAGGTCTACTCTTGGAACGCATCAAGGAAGAGCTTTAACATGATTAACAAGCCCAAATGTTTATAGAATTAGCCAATAAGGGAGAAACAAAAAGGTTTTGGCTTGAGGACAGGATCATCTACACCAAGGGCCACGCGCCTATGTACCGTGACGGAATCATTTGAAAAAGAACATTCTTAAAATGTCACGATAGCAGGTACGTTGATCAGTCACGAACGCATCGCACGTTGTCTCTAATATGAGAACAGTATTACGCTGCCCAAGGGATGACATCAACAATATGTCTAGATTTATCTGTGTGTCAACAAGACAAGGTGGAGAACCAACAACTTGTTGGACTTCTACAACCACTTCAACTCCCTAAGCGAGTATAGGAGAGCATCTCAATGGATTTTATTATAGGGCTGCCAAGATCAAAAGGATGCACAAGTACACTTGTGGTTGTGGACTGATTGTCCAAGTATACAAGATTCATTCCCACCCTAAAGGAATGCACAGTGGCGGTGATGGCAAAACTCTTTATGAGGTACGCTGTCAAGTATTAGGGTTTGCCAGTAATAGCAATCGAGACTCACGTTTTACGAGCACATCCTAGACAGGACTCTTCCATTTGCTTGAGTTGGGGCTCACCATATCTACAACCATGCATCCACAAACGGATGGGCAAACAGAACGAGTTAATAATGTGCTAGAAGTGTACCTTCAGCACAATGTGATGATTAATCAGGCAAATTGGATGAAACTGCTAGACATTGCCTAGTTTTGCTATAATCTACAAAAAAAATGAGAGCACTAGCAAGAGTCCATTCGAGATTGTACCAGAATTTCAATCCATGATCTCAAAAAACATTGCTGGCAGTTACAAGGGTACTAGTCCTCCCGCATACCGATTTGCCAGGGATTGGCAAGAATGAGCGGAAATAGCCAAGTTGTATTTGGAGAAGGTCCAGCAATGGATGAAAAAGTGGGCCAATCGAAAGAAATTGTTGTGTAAGTTCAAGAAGGCAGACCAAGTACTTGTAAAGCTCTACCAACATAGGCGGATACGCGGGATTCACAAGGGTCTAATGAGGCACTACAAGGGGCCTTTCACCGTGCTTAAGAAGGTTGGGAACATTGCTTCTAAAGTGGAGCTACCGGAAGGATTATTCCATGTATATCTCGTCTTTCATACGAGTCTACTCAAATCATACTATAAGGATCCACACGATCCATCACATAACGTGTCAACAAGAGCACCTGCTAGCATTAGGAACGAGTACGACAAGATTGCCCAGTAAATTATAACTAACCATACTGTCTGACACAAGAATCGTGTGCTATCGAAGAAGTACTTAGTGTGATGGCGTGGCCTACCCGAATCCAAGACAAGTTAGGAGTCAGTTAAGAATTTATTGCAATTCGAGAAATTTATACAAGATTACGAAACCAAATAAGGTGACAATACCTACACTCAAGTGGGAGAGAATGACACGGACCGTATGCATTCCTTCCACTGCTAGCCAGACATGCACTACTACCTACTAGTGATCCTATGGGAAAACTAGAACCAGTAGTAGAAATGCATTCTTTTGTAATAAGCAAGAATAAGGCCATAGAGATTATGACCAATGTGGGAACCATCATTTAGGGACCAAGATATGTCTATGGAAGTGCCTAGTTATATATAGAGTAATCTAGGATGCCAGGGAATTCTCTAGGCCATTTTTGAGTAGCCTAGAGATTGTATAGAAGAGGTTAGTATTGTATAGAACAATCCAAAGACTAAGTGAAGATAGCCATTGTACAGAGGTTTCTAAAACGAACTATTACTTTTTGGCTTGCCTACATATGAGCCAAGACTCGTTCATTTGTAACCACCTCGTGAAGCATTCAAGTATTGATACAAAAACCTTCCTTTGTCTCTATCGTTTCCTTTCTTTGCCTGCTACTTTGGTTCTGCACATTTCCATGCAACTAAATGTTAGGCTGAATTAATCGTTCATAATTTGGGACTTGAGCATTACTAGTACCGCATTAGGTATTTGTGTTATAGAATTTAGCAATAGGTGTCAAAATAGGTGAGGATAATTGAGCAATACGTAACCGAACCAAAGA